>JAMFTG010000090.1:325197-340197 GCA_023974075.1 Chaenocephalus aceratus | reverse complement strand
TTGTTTTAGTCGTGTGCAAAAGTGCCCGTGGGGGAAAAGTACAAATACCACAATGTAAAAATACTGCATTTCAGGTAAAAGTACTGCATTGAGAATGGCACTTACTGTTAGTAAAAGTATTTAAGTATGATTATTAAAATGTACTTAGAGTATATACAAGTAATGATTGCAGGAAAAACTACAAACATTTAAAAAAATTGAAAGCAGCAAATCTTCAGATTGAAGACGCTGTGAAAAGCTTTTGAACAAAGTGCCGTCAGTGAAGCCGCTCATTGACTCAATAACTGTGAGCGGGGTAGCAGGAGTGTTCGATTGATCGGCTATCGTTACCATGGGAACTACTTTCTAGGAACTACTTTCTGACGGAGATTAACTCAAGCAGAAAGCGTAGGTTTGGGAGCAAATTAGCCCACATTATGAAATTACGTTACGATATTGTTACAATGATAGTTTGTGTGATAGAATCGCAATCATACACTTGAGGCCGTTCTTGAATGTCATTATAGGTACGACAGTACAGGCGTACGGACCTCGCCACCACCATATGGCGGTGGTGGCGAGGTCCGTACGCCTGTACTGGAGTACCAATAACGACATTCATAGGGACAACTTACGCAATGACAATAAGTTGAATCTTCTTCTTCATTGTTTTAGTTACTAAGAGAAATGCTGGATTGTTTACTCTTCATCAAATCATCATAATCTAAAGGTCTTTCCTGAGTATTGTGTCAACATCTGAATTTAAAAAGTAAGGACTCTATACATTTGTAGAATAAATCTAGCGGAGTAAAGAGTACAAAATGTAGTGGGGTAAAAGTATAATGTAGTATACAATGAAAATACTCGGGTGAAGTACAAGTACCTCAAATGTGTACATGTACTTTCCATCACTGATAAAGACTGAGTGATATCTGCACAATGTACGGCCGTCACTTTCAAAACATAGTCTAGTGCTCAGGGAGTAAATGTTATTCCGCCTGTGTGTGTGTGTGTGTGTGTGTGTGTGTGTGTGTGTGTGTGTGTGTGTGTGTGTGTGTGTGTGTGTGTGTGTGTGTGTGTGTGTGTGTGTGTGTGTGTGTGTGTGTGTGTGTGTGTGTGTGTGTGTGTGTGTGTGTGTGTGTGTGTGTGTGTGTGTGTGTGTGTGTGTGCGTGCGTGTGTGTGTGTAAACTAAGGTTGTACCCGAATATTCGTTCGTTGGAGTACTATTCGGGTTTCAATTTCGTTATTCGGATATTCCCTTTGTTTGTTTTTTTCCCGTTTTTTTTTCAAATTGAATTTATTGAAATCTCCAATATCAACGTAAGAGCTTGTGCCTCTTCGGGGGGTGCTAACACTTAACCATAAACGTTATTGTTTACTTTCTCTGTCTTTATATGTAGATATTACTTTCCTCCGTTAATCTCCGTCAAGTTGTTTCCATAGCAACAGCGCTAACTGTCCTTCAAAATAATAATAATAATAAAATGTGTGTCAGTCCCTCCAGGTAACCCCATCATCGAGGCGCGTGACGAGGTTCTGAGCGAGGGCAACGAGACGGAGATGACCTGCACCGCCATGAGCAGCAAGCCTGCCGCCAGCATCAGATGGATGAAGGGAGATAAAGAGATGCCAGGTACACACACACACACACACACACACACACACACACACACACACACACACACACACACACACACACACACACACACACACACACACTCCCTTAACACAATAAGGCACAGAGTTAAAGTTCCCTTCATAATTATCACTTGATCCGTCGTCTTTTTCGATCTGTTATCTGAACAAAGAATGAACCAGAGAAAATGAATTATGGGCTACCTTGAAGAAAATTAAACGGCATCCACTGTTCCTCTCGTTCTGAAAATGCATCCTGTGGCTTTCCTGCAATTATCTCCTTTTATAAGTTGTAATCAAGGTGACATGTTCTCCCCTCAGCATTGTGAGGAGTGATAAGCAAAGGACTCAGCTGCTTATTAAAGTGAAGGCAGTCCACTGAGCGGAACAGAACATATCAGCTGCTCAGAAACCAGTGTTCACTCGGTGTATGTCCCCTCACACGTCTGACCTGTATCTGGGTAAGGTGCAAGGCTTGATTGCCATGTGCTCAGCAGCTTCAGTGTAGATATGGCAATGAGAAACCGAAGTCACAGGCTCCTCCAACAGTGCAACATATATATAGGACTAGACAATAGGGCAAGAGAGTGTTTTGAGATGTGCAAGTAAATACAAATAAAGTAGAAATAGTGCAAGAAGAGTCTATACACGTAAATGGAATGTGATATATAGATAAATACGTTGCAAGATGCAGACGGATTTGTCACTACGGAGTCGATGTTATTACATTACATTAAAGGTGGGGGAGGTAAGTTGGAGAAGCAGCTCGAGTGCGCTAGAATTTGAAAATACGCAACCGGATTAAATCTTCCACTTCCTCACAGAGCCCCTCCCCCAACACACACGAACGCGCACATGACCAATGAGGGCACGAGATAAGTTTGTGCCCCGATGGAAGGCTGACAGGCAGGTAGGCCATCCAGTTACTTTAGCCGGCTCAGATGATTGGTCGAGCTTTTTACAGCGCCACGGCTTCAAGAGATGACATTTATTTATGTATTTATTGTCAAAGCACTTAAGATATTCATTGCTATCGGGATGTTAAGTGTTTCTGAAGTGAATTACCGTCCCCACCTTTAATGTGTGTTATATCCAGTTACTGAAGGAGGAGGTGGGGGTGTAATTACAAAAACAAAAAGGGTAGTCTGTAGAGTTTCAGAATATTTTTAGATAATTGAAATGCAGTCGTCAATAATCCAGAACAAAGGTCATCATGAGTTTTTGCATAAACTGTGTTTGTCTAATCTTAAATGTCTTCATGTTGCCACTGCAGTTCCAACTATGTCAAACATGCACACACGTTAATGTGCAGCACCAGTCAAGAGTTTGGACTAGATTAATACTGAAGACATCACAACTATGAAAGAACACATATGGAATTATGTAAACGAACGAGTTTTAAATAATCCAGAATATTATGTATACCTCACGAAGCCAAGAGTGAGCAAAGCTGTCATCAAGGCAAAAGGGAGCTACTTCGAAGAATCTAAAATATAAATCCTATTCTGGTTTGTTTAACACTTTTGTATGTGTTCTTTTAGAGTTGTCACGTCTTCAGTTTTAATCTACAATGTAGAAAAGAATAACAAACGTGTCCAAACCTTTGACTGAAACTATATATAAACATTTCTACTTTTAAAAGTTGATTATCTCTAACTGTTGTTAAGAATCGTGGAAAAAGGTAGGACCCAAATGCAGACTACAAAAAGGTAAAGGTTATAAACAAAAGCGAGCTTTATTGAAAAGCTGAAAAAACACAAAAACATGGCATGAAAAACACAGGTAGCCCAAACACACAACACTGACCGTGAGCAACAAGGAGGGAGACAGGGGAGACTAACAAGAAGCGTGACGTGAAGGCAGGACAAGCAAACAATGAACCGACACTGAACACAGGAAGAGACTAAATACAGGGAGGGGTATTCACGGGACGAGAAACAGCCGGGCAGGGCAGGAGAAACACAAGGGCAACAGGTGAACACAATCAGACATCAGACACACCAGGGGAACTAACGACAGGATAACAAGACACAGGTGGGAACAGAACAGCGAAACAAGACGGACTAAGCTCGGTGGAATAAGGGAAAGGGGTTAGTTAAGATAAGATAAGATGAACCTTTATTAATCCCCGAGGGGAAATTCAGTTGTACAAAGCAGCAACAGGGTAAGTGTGAAAAAACAGGACAGCAAAGATTCACACAGATTCATAACATCTAAAATCAAGAAAATCAAGAAGATAGTAATAATAAAAGACTATAAAATAGGAGATGAGTAAAAATAAGAGTAAAATAACTGTAAAATAACTGTCAGCATGTGTACATATTTGGTCATCTAAGTTATAAAGTACGGAATAAGTTAAAGTGAAAAGTGAAAATGGACATCTGTACACATAGTGACATATCATATAAGGGAGGAGAAACAAACAATGAACCGACACTGAACACAGGAAAAGACTAAATACAGGGAGGGGTATTCACGGGACGAGAAACAGCCGGGCAGGGCAGGAGAAACACAAGGGCAACAGGTGAACACAATCAGACACACCAGGGGAACTAACGACAGGATAACAAGACACAGGTGGGAACAGAACATCAAAACAAGACAGACTAAGCTAGGTGGAATAAGGGAAAGGGGTTAGTTAAGATAAGATGAACCTTTATTAATCCCCGAGGGGAAATTCAGTTGTACAAAGCAGCAACTGGGTAAGTGTGAAAAAACAGGACAGCAAAGATTCACACAGATTAATAAAATCTAAAATAAATAAAATCAAGAAAAAATTTAAATGATAATAATAATAAAAGACTATAAAATAAGAGATGAGTAAAAATAAGAGTAAAATAACTGTAAAATAACTGTCAGCACATATTTGGTCATCTAAGTTATAAAGTACGGAATAAGTTAAAGTGAAAAGTGAAAATGGACATCTGTACACATATCATATAAGGGAGGACAAACAAACAATGAACCGACACTGAACACAGGAAGAGACTAAATACAGGGAGGGGTATTCACAGGACGAGAAACAGCCGGGCAGGGCAGGAGAAACACAAGGGCAACAGGTGAACACAATCAGACACACCAGGGCAACTAACGACAGGATAACAAGACACAGGTGGGAACAGAACAGCGAAACAAGACGGACTAAACTAAAACCGTGACATGACATTAGGATTGTGACACCTTTAGCATGCATAGCGCGTTTCTACAGTAGTTTATTGCCATGTATGTAAATGAAGCCTTTTTAGGGTCAGTTTCTTTCTTCCTCTGCCGGCTGTTTCCTTTTTAGTGTCTGCATCAATGCGAGTTGCTTTTCTTTTCTAAAATGAAGCTCTGAATATCTTCCGTTAGAGCAATGTGGGTGTGCAGCGGTGGTCAGAGCCGGTTGGCACTGTGACAACTTTCATGCCTTCATCAAAGGTGGAGGAGCTTCAGAGGCCGAGCGGCGAACAGGCCTCCTGCCAGCAGAGCTGCGCCTCAGAGCCAGAGCTTTGTGAAGTCTTTGGAACAAAGGTCCTAATCAGAGGCTGTGTCTCCGGCCCCGAGCGGCTTCACCTCCACACCGCATTAAACCCTGCGTGCTCAAATCTGAGAACGACGCAGCGTGCCAAGGTCAGGGATTGTCTTAAAACTAACTGTTAGAAATTCCCGACAATTAAAAAGAAAGTGTGTTTTCCAGCGTCTCTGGCCACTCTTCAGATCTCTCTGTTTTATTGTGTGTGGGAAACGTGAAGCATGTACTAATCATAGTCTTTAGAAACCTTAATGTGACCAGATGTAATAATAATACATGATCGTGCTTTTCCTAATGCTCATTATTATGCTATTATATTTAGACTAGATGTGGGAAGTCAAGTATTTAAATGCTTACCAGTGTGTACAAGGGAAGGCTTGGCAATGCCGCTCTAAGCATTGAACAGTTAAAGGTCATGTTCATCAAGATTCAAAGGTTTTATGTGACATGCTCAAAGCTACGGGGTAGAAATGGCAATGACCCGAGCTCCTCCAACGATGCAACAAAGAAATATAATAAAAGACAGAAGTGCAAATAAAAAATAGAGGAAGAAGTCTATACACACGTAAATAGAATATGATACAAGAACAGAATGTACAATTAAATATTGTACAGTAAGATAACATTAAATACGGTTTGTTACAGTGCTAACTATTTAGATTAATAAATAAATTGCAAGATGACAAACAGATGCATGTTTATGGAGGCATGAGAAGCTCCTAAATGTCGTAAACAAATGTCCAAATATCTATTGTGTCGTTACAGGAAATGACAAAGTGAGTGCCTCTAAACACAGCTATAGAAACTGAGTATCACAGCGATACTTCAACATAACATATTTAAGCAATAGCTCACGACAGGAGCTATTGCTTTTATAAAACGGTTACCAAGTGTGGCAATATGAAAGAAAAATACACACTCTAATTTAAATAGTTTTTATTAGTAAATAATGATGTTCAAAGTAAAATAGTCCCTCCGTTGCATTCTGCACGAAACATAGTGTGAGGTGGTTGCTAGGCAACAACACTAACAGCGAGCGAACATATTAGACAGAGAGCGTTGATCCATTATTTGGCTGTTTATTTACATTAATGTGTTTGTTGCTGTTTATCGTGCAGCCACTGAAAACCTGTCCAGCATCAGTAGCATGGCTTACGAGGTCACTTGTATAGGTTGAGGTTGTAGGCTGTTGCTTGGCGTGGTGAGAATATTGCTCCACTTTCTCCGGTCCCCGAGATTGGGCTTCCAGCAGCTCTGGAGAGAGCTTTCGCACCTGTGGCCACTAACGGTCATAATTTCTCTGCTTTGTTTCAAGACCCGCATCAGAAAGCTTTTGAATGGTGCTACTTTTCCAGTTGGTCTACCTGCTCTCCACGTAGCTCTGCATGTCGTCGTTTAGGTGCTTTCTGGAGATAGGCACTCCTCAATCCACTCCTCCATAGTAAGACCCCCCCGGAGGTCGAAGTTAACCTGAAATGTTTCCATCTTAAGCTTTGTTAGTTAGACGTAATGTAACAGTTGTAACGGTTGTAGCTTTTCTCAGACGCGGAGGGATACATGACTTGTGAAAAGTAACTACAATTCTACCCGTGGTATACGCTGATTATATCACGGCTAAGAACCAATCAGATTGCTTGATTTGACTTGTCCGTTTTATAAATGTATTACTAATGCTGTCAAAATTATCGCGTTAACGGCGGTAATACATTTTTTGAATTAATTGCGTTAAAAATATTTAACGCATTTAACGCATGTGCAGAATGGCCCGCCCCATACGGCCACCAGTGGCAGCGCCAGGGTATGGCTGGGGTAGGCTACACCCAAGAAATGGCTTAGCCCCACCATGAAAAATTATGTTAAAGTAAGCAAAATAAAGTCTGCCAACTCGCGGAGTAAATTGCACATACAGCAGTTAGTAAGATTGATTTCAGTAGCCACTTGTCTGGAAATACCGAAGACCAGAAACGGTTTTGTAAACTTGTGTCACGTAGTGATCGTCTTCTTAATAGAACATCTTTGATAATGTCTTCTGGCCAATCAGAATCAAGATAACGGCGTGGTGTTGTTGCAGGAAGTCCCGACGGAGAATACTTTTGCTGAAGTACAGGTAACACATAACAGGTTATGTGCGTAATCTGAAATGCGTACCGTCACTTGTGTCACAAAGCGCATTTGCGGACGACAGAGTCGGTCTCCGTGTGCACAGACAGGGCTGCTGTTAACGTCGGTCTGTACAACGGACTTGTGCCAAAACTACGCCAACCGGCTGCGGAGGGAGACTCCCCCCTTCACTGGAGAACTGCGCTGAAACAGCTGATCACAACGGTCACGCTCTGTGGTCACGAAGTACTCCACTATCCCCCCCCCCGTCGACTTTCCTGAAGTACTCTCCCGTTGATAGAAATCAACGCGTAATGAATTAAGACCCCACGGTTTGATGACTGATAGGTGTGTGGGCTGTCTTTCATTTTGACATGCAGAAAAATGTTATAATAAACATACATACTGTATGTGAAATGGATATATCCGCCTTATTTCATTTATCTTTCCATTCCCACAACAATATACATAAATAAATGGCATATTTTGGACATAGTTCGAATAGTGATTAATCTGATTAATTAATTTTTAAGCTGTGATTAATCTGATTACAATTTTTAATCATTTGACAGCCCTAATTTATACATAATCTGTATACTGAAGAAATACTGATAAACTATTCAGGGTTAACCACATCATCTTCTTTACTTTTTGCAATGCTGCACTTCAATATATAACATTTTGAATTGCTCATCTTTAAAAGGTTGAACTGCTGATGTTTTTATTTTTATTTTTACACACCTTCTGTCTTTGCAAATACAACTTAAGTTACGCTGCTGCCGTTTAAAATGCAAGCTATTTAGTCATTTTGAAGTCATGTTGTGAAAAAGGGAAGCTGGTGATGCTTAAAGTATGGAAGACAGAAGGAGTGCAAGAGGATGACAGGATGGAAATAAGAAGAATGGCTGAGGGTGCCAGAGTTTTTGACACCAGGGCAGAATTACTTAAATTACCTTCGGCCGTGGCTTCTTGCCTGGAAGACTTATTTCTAATTAAACTCCCCCAGAATTAAATTTAATTACCTGGAGTGATAATCAGGCTCTTTTAAATATCATTTGAAGGTTGCAATTGTCATGCTTGCCAACCATCTTTCCTAATATGCACAGACTCATTATCTCTCTATTATCACCTCGTCTTTTCTCTTACTATCACCCCCCGTTGTTTAGCCATGTATCAACAAATGTCCAGGCCTCGATGAATCCTGGTGGGAAGTAGTGTAGTACAAATACTTTGTCACTGTACTTAAGTACATGCTTCTGGTATCAGTACTTTACTCCACTGCTTATTCTTCTGACGACTTTTTACTTTGACTTCTTATATTTTGAACTCAAATACCTGTACTTTCTACTTCTTACATGTTGAAACTCAAATACCTGTACTTTCTACTTCTTACATGTTGAACTCAAATACCTGTACTTTCTACTTCTTACATGTTGAACTCAAATACCTGTACTTTCTACTTCTTACATGTTGAACTCAAATACCTGTACTTTCTACTTCTTACATGTTGAACTCAAATACCTGTACTTTCTACTTCTTACATGTTGAACTCAAATACCTGTACTTTCTACTTCTCACATGTTGAACTCAAATACCTGTACTTTCTACTTCTCTCATGTTGAACTCAAATATCTGTACTTTCTACTTCTTACATGTTGAACTCAAATACCTGTACTTTCTACTTCTCACATGTTGAACTCAAATACCTGTACTTTCTACTTCTCACATGTTGAACTCAAATACCTGTACTTTCTACTTCTTACATTTTGAACTCAAATACCTGTACTTTCTACTTCTCTCATGTTGAACTCAAATATCTGTACTTTCTACTTCTTACATGTTGAACTCAAATACCTGTACTTTCTACTTCTTACATGTTGAACTCAAATACCTGTACTTTCTACTTCTTACATGTTGAACTCAAATACCTGTACTTTCTACTTCTTACATTTGAACCCAAATACCTGTACTTTCTACTTCTTACATGTTGAACTCAAATACCTGTACTTTCTACTTCTCACATGTTGAACTCAAATACCTGTACTTTCTACTTCTCACATGTTGAACTCAAATACCTGTACTTTCTACTTCTCTCATGTTCCAAACAGCTGGTTCCTTTAGTCTGAATGTGTGTTGGGTGCGTGGTCATTATTCTTTAGAGTCACTGCGTGCCTATTGGTTGGAACACGATCCGTGTATCCATCACTTCCTGGTCTTCTCTAAAGAAGAGGGACCAATGGAAACGTTGTCATGTTGCCGTTGGTCACCATGGAAACATTCATTAGCTAACAGTGACATTATTGTTCTATTAATATAAAGGGAGGTCAGGTACTCTTTAAAACAGCTGCTAGTTATGGGTACTTTTTACTGAAGTACACTTCAAAGCCTCTTTACTTTCACTTGAGGAAAGAAGTTTAGTCAGTACTTCTACTTTTACCAGAGTATTTCTTAACACGAGTATCTGTATTTCTACTTGAGGAAAGGATGTGTGTACTTTTGTCATCTCTGGACTGCAGTGAAAGTCAAGAAGAAGGGAGTTGTATCTCTGCAAATCAAACATGTTTTATCTTCTGAGACAAAAGAAAGGAAGACGGATGTTTAAAAAAATAATAGGTTGACTGACAAGGACCAGAACAGCCATTAGCCTCGAGTCTTACGAGACGACCACGGGGCGATTTCAATTATCACTCCTCTTCCCCGGCAGGATCACCCTACAAGTTGATAAAAGAATATTTTGGATAAAGTAAAGCGATTGAAGTGCGGAGACATATCTTTTATTTAACTAGACACTGCTCCCTCACGGCTCCGCACACAAATGTGGTTAAACGATAAGGAGTGAGACGTAGAGGAGGCGCAGGGAAAGAGGTTTTATTTGAGGATCTACACAGCAAGTGCCACTTGATTTCAGAGACGTTTGCTTTTCCTATTTTATCTTTTCTAGTTCTCTTTTACTCATAATCATCCCCTGCTAGATACTGTCTTTCTAGTTTTATAGAAAGAGATTGAATCTAACGCAAAACAAGGGCACCAGGACTACTGCACTGCATTAATCCATTATTATTTAACTTGTCCATATTACACAGAAGTCTACTTGTGTATTTGCACTATTTAGCAATAGCAAAGGGTCAGGACATGTCAAGGAAAGCTGTCAAACAACAAGGAGAAGCCTCTTTTGTAGAAGCTTAACTTCTACAAAAGCCTGCTCTATCAGCTACTCCTTGAAACTAGCTCCCGATTAGCATGTTAGCTTTTAGCTTGTTAGCTTTATTTGTATGTCTGTCTAGCCCTGCACACAGTCACCAAGTGTCCAAATGTCATGGTAATGTCGTCCATGATAATACATTTATAATATTCCTTGTTGTGTAAAAGGTGTTTGTTTATCCGTTGTTGTCCTCCTCAAAGAAAAACACTAGCATGGCACTAGCATAGCACTAGCATAGCTTGTTACATTGCTAACTCATGTACTAATGTCGAACAGTTCAGCATTACATTATTTTGAGCATCACGACCCCTGTGAAATGACTCTTTTCAGTTTCATAATGTAATCAATTTGCTTCAATAATATGTTGGAGGTCTAGACCAGCTGAATGATTGCATTATTTAATCCCTTTTCTAGTTAGCAATGAGCTAACAAAAAATGTGCCGGCTCAGCTAACTCAAAGGGGATAACACAGCAGCAAACTGATAACACACATGTGTTTATTATAAACTATATTTCACCTTTATAGTATAGTTCTTACAGTCATACTTATATATAAATATTGATATATTAGTCCTTCTCCTACCTCAGTATGCATGACTTCCTCCTCTTGTTAGGAACTGTTGTGCTCTGTACTACTGTGCAATGGGATCGAGGGAACTAGTGTTTCATTCCTGGGAATAAGAGGAACATAATGTATTTCATTATTTGTTCCCATATCTCTATAAGAATGTAAATATATGTAGATGTGTATGCATAAAAGTATGTGATTACCTCAGTGAATAGATCTGCTGTGCCATGTCAAAACAATATTGCAGTCCTTCCTCTAAAACATGTACTGTATGTGCTTTATTTATCTTGACTGCATCACGCACACTATTCAGGGTTCAATAATCCTACATGCTAACACGGGGAGACCATGTGGTTAAATTGCTTTGTGGAGGGTAGCTGCTGTACGTCTTGAGTGTGGTGCCTCCAGTGAGTGGGCTTTGATAGAAAACAATGGGCGTATTTGTTGTGATGCATTGTGGGTTTTCCCTTAAGAGCGGCATTGTTAATACTTGAACAGATTAATATTTGATGCAGCACATGTGTAGTTCTGTCAGATGTCCATCATATGTCTCCTGGAGGAGTGGACAGCAGACACTTTTTAAGCTTGACAGTGCACAGCAGGAATAATTAGTTTTATCTCCACCCAGCACACATGGATGCTGAGCTAGTCGCTGCCCTGTGGTCATGTGAAGATACCTCAATGCTGGCGTGGAGGAAACAAGGAAATCACATTCACCTCACAAACGGAAGTTCAACATGTTCCACTCTCCTTAGTTTCAGCGGTAGCATTTGTTTTATATATTAGCACTCGGGGATATGCTTCCTGTGCAAATGGATCCACAAATAAAGACTTGTTTGTCTGGTAGTGGCAAATCATCTGGAGTACATTACCATTGATGGTTCGTTGGGGTAACTGTGGCTCAGGGGGACAAAATGGACGTCGACCAATCAGACGTTAGATCCTGAGTCCCTGGGTCCTTCTCACTTCGGTTAAATGGATTCCTTGCGTCCCTCACTTGCGTTGTTTCCCTGCGACTAGTCCCTCCCACCAGGGAAGCAAGGAGAGATGCTAGGAAACCACGAGAAGCAGGGAAATGAGTTTTAAGAGCAATGGGACGTCCTTTCCTCCGGAGCGTCACGGGAAGCGACGTCCGTTTGTGATGACGCCGCACAGCTGATCGTCTGACAGCAGCTCTGTCCCCGATATTTTCACAAACACCCCCGCCACACATTTACTGACACAGACATTTGTATCATCTGTTGTAGACCCAAATACATTAAATAAAATAAGAACTAATTCTCAAAAAAGATAAACGCCATTCTTAAAATGTAAAACGACAAAAGCGATCATGACATTTTTTACAATAAATGAATAAAATGATTTGTGACCCCGTTGTTGTTCAGATATATCTCATATTTGTAACTAAATGAATTATTAATTGAAACTAAACACGGTATAAACTGAGGAGTGACTCTCGTGAGGTTCATGTGTTTTCTTCACTCCGCTGGGAAACTGCTCTCATGTCAAGAAGCATGAGATCAGTGCATGCACTGCATCGTCCAATCAGTGAGCGATACACAGTAAGGGGGCGGGGCGAGTGTCTGAGGATTTCATCGAAGGATGGTCTGGTGGTTCCTCGGTTATAGTTCCTCGCGCAAAATAAGGCCACTGGGACGCTACTCAAGACGGCGCAGACAAATCAACTTCCGGTGAGACCGAGGCCGAGGAGCGAGGAAATGAAAAATAAGAGAAGTGAGAAGGGCCCCCTGCAGTCAACATGTCCAAGCATCCTTGGGTTAAATACTTGATCCCAAAATTGCTCCCATATGTCTAGGGCAGGCGTTCTCAAAGTTTTGATGAGTGAGGGCCAACTTAGGTTCCCAATATTGGATTGAGGGCCGCCCAAGAAAAAACGGAACACAAAATAATTCCAAAACAAATCATTTCTTTATTGTACTAACCAATTACCGCAACTCGCGAGATGCCTAGTTGCCATGCAACCAGTAGTCTAGCAAACTTTCCACAAGCTGTCATTCATAATTTAGGAATGACAACCCAGGGGCGCAGTTTTACCATTCTTAAATTCCATTCTAATTCTTACTCGATACGAACCATGGAGGATTAAAATACAACGCATGCATTTCAGCGTGTCACGTTAACTATCGCGGGCCGCCAGAAACATTTCCGGGGGCCGCCATTGGCCCGCGGGCCGCACTTTGAGAACCCCTGGCCTAGGGTATTGAAGTTTATTGGATACAAGTGTCAGCTAAATGTAATTTCACATTGTTTTACACGTATTCCTTCGATATACGATAATACTTTAATGGTCAAATCAAGTCTGGCATTCGACTTGCATCACAGCAGCTCCATTTGTAACATCAACACGGACACATGTCAAGACATACCATCACAATCACTGAGAGAAATATGCGGGGAAAAGCCCCTCTGGCATGCAATTGATCTGGGATTCAGCTCTGTATTTACCGTGAGGATTGACTGGTTGTTTGGACAGAATTTAAAACCAACAGATGTTTAAGATTTAACTTTATTTCAATACATTTCTAATATTCAAAACAAAAGATCCTGACAACTTGAACACAGACCACTGTTTCAGGCATCTCAAATACTTTTTGGTTTGAAAAACTTCCGATGCTTTCATGAATCTGAAGCCTCTCGTGGTATTTATCCGAGACAACCTCCTCCCTTAAACCTAGCCCATCATAACAAGCCACAGTACAGGAGTGGGTAGAATTTGTTTTTCCCACATATTTTGCAGCCAAAAATCGAAACTTCTAGACAGATGTTCACCTCCAGCCGCATTCGTCTTGGCAGTCTCTTTCACTTTTGTATGCTCCCAGTTTTTGTTTTATTGATCGGCTACAAACACACCTGCAACAGTGTGTTAGGAAGTAAGACAAAGGGGTAAAAACAATCAATCTCTCTTTGCGCCTCTGCCATGCAGCGCTGTCTGCAGCTATTCCTCTTATTTTGTATGACTGGTGATGAGGTATCCTCTTCATTGCTATTGAGAATATATTGTCCATTTAATATTACAGAGCAGCCACTAATCAGAGGTTACTTTGCTGGCTTCAGATCTACTAGTTTCTGCTAAATCTGTCTTTATATTACATTACATGTCACTTGTTAGACGCTTTTATCCAAGCGACTTACTCAATACTGTGGGCAATCCCCACGGGAGCAATTTGGGGTGAAGAGTCTCAGGGACACAACGACATGCAGTGGGGTTTGAACCTGATCCGAACACCAGCGCACAACCCACTGCGCCACACGCCTTATATAACGTTGTATGTGTCACAGCCTCTGACAGTATTGCTAGATAATTCACCTCTCTGACTATTTTCAAGGACAACCTCTTTACTTCCTCTCCACACTTTGTTTTCAAAGGTCAACGGAAGAAAGACACTCACATTGCAGCCAAAGAATAGCTGTCTTTATAATGCCTTCGCATCTTTTAAAACCAATGTTTTTCTCCCCCGGCAGCCTTCAGTCCAAAGGTTCCATCTTTTCGTCAAGTAAAACTTAGTGAGCCTTCAACAAAAAGTTGTTCAAAAGTACTGCCAGAGGAACTAAGGATGCATAACACAAAGGTCAGTGCAAGCTGGGAAGAAATCCAAAATTAAATTTAGATTTCCGAAAGTTTTTTGTTGTGAAAGATATACGTATGTTCACTGTAAAGCTGGCCGACACCTCCTGAGCTCAGTTTTCATTATGTGAGTGTAGTGCTGAAAAGAAACTGAAAATCAATTGAGCCCTAAAGGAAGAAGCCAACCAACCAGCAGAGACATTCAGGAGATTAAAACAACAAGCGGTGCTGTGTTAGTGTTTGTGTTTAAATTAGAAAGTATGGATCAACATTTGGGAACTGCATGAACAAGGGAAGAATGGAAGTTACATTTCTGTCTAAAAAGTCTGCATGGAGGTTTTCTCCCACAGTCCAAAGACATGTATAGATTAGGTGAAATATAGATTTGATATTGCCTGTAGGCGTGAAAAGTGTGTTT
>JAMFTG010000090.1:162500-325097 GCA_023974075.1 Chaenocephalus aceratus | reverse complement strand
ACACTTTGCGAGGATTCGGTTGGCGTGCGTCGGTGTGAAAGTGGCACCACTTTGTGAGCTCTGTGCATGAAAGTGGCCGTTGCCTCACCAGTCAATAGCATGAATTAAATATGGCAGGAGAAGGGGAAAAGCCAATGTTCTGCATCGTCTGCAGGCTGTTCTGCAAATGGACTCTGGACAAGCCGTTTTCTGGCTTCAGGAGGGTTTGGGCCTCGTCTAATGGCTCGCGTTCAGTTCAGGGATTCATTCCTCAGCCTTTCTCTGAACGGAATTCTCTACTGCAAATCATTTGTGACTGAAGTGGTCCCAGTTTTAAGGGAGCAGGATATTAACGGGCGGTGGGCAGATTGAAGTGGTCTTTAATTGGCTGGCTTCACGTCAGGTCTAATCAGAACTGCTGTGCTGTCATCCAGATCCTTCCTTCTCATTGTTCCTCTGGAAGACGTGCATCCCTCCTGACATTACGGCAATATCATTCCCGGATTTCCCTAATTTGCATAAGTACTGCCTTGACTGCCGCTGTGGTTCAATGAGGTTGTCTGCATTATTAATCCTATGGAAATACATCAATTAGGGCAGTATACAAATCCACAATTCATCAAACAAGCTCATCTGATAAGGTTCTTGGCATAAAAGAAAAGGATTTGCAGAAAACTGTTGGTTGTTGGGATGCTGTTAATGCACTTCAAGCTATATGCTCTCAATGTTTTAACAGCTGCTCCACAGTTTGGTTTAAACAAGTGTTTTATACACCTATAATCCGTCTAATCACTCTTCATAGGAATGTTAAAGTTAGCTCTGCATTGCTACCGTACATAAGCAATATTGAACATTAAATTACATTTCGTAGTTGACCAGCCGTCATCAGTTCAAGCGATTAATCCACTAGTCTTCATACGTTACTTCGAGATTTGTCTTGGCAGATGAGAAGCGCTATATAAATTAAATATATTATTATTTATGATATATTTTAATTATTCACATATATTTTTAGGGTCTCAGAAAATGTGTGTCGACGATATTTCTTAATTTGCATGTATTTTTGGCATATTTGTGTTTTTATATGTGAATCGTTTTTGAAAGTGTTTTCCAAAATGGACGGTTTTGTAACTAGATAGATACACTTTATTGATTTGGGAAATTCATTCAATAAAGAAGCAGCAGTGGGCCAGACATTACAAATAAAATGAAAAGTATTATATCAAATATAAAACAACATCAAATATTATATTAAAAAAGTCCAAATTCTCCAGGAGCATAGACATACCGTACTTTTCGGACTATAAGCCGCCACTTTTTTCCCCATTTTCTTTGTACCCGCTAACGGCCACTAGGGGACCTCCTAAATCTATGGATTTAACAGGTAAAATTAACCACCTTTAACCCTATGGGCTCTATGACCGGTCCGCGCCCGCCACCTCTAAGCGGCGGGCTCCAGCAGGAAAAGCTGGAGGCCGGAAAAGAGTGAGACAGGTAGCGCGCCAAAGTAAAAGTGGAACCGAGAGACAGAACGAGAGCAAGACAGACGGACAATGTAGCTGCTGCCGCGGCTTATATGTAGTGATGGCAAATGAAGCTTTGAATGAAGCTTCGAACCACTTGGACAATTGTGTCGGAAATAGGTTCATTTCTCGAAGCTTCAGTTACAGCGACCTCTCCTGGCGAAGTGCAAGGCTGCAGTGGGTTAACACGTATCTTTGCCTCGAAAAATATTCGATGCACACACACACTAAGACTGAATATCATGTTTCTATTTGCAATTAAAGATTGATAATTGTGTGTATGGGTTATTGAGAAGAGACTAGAGAGTGCTGGACATTTTTTGGGAGGAGGAGGGCCTTTTATCAGTTATTAAAGTATTAAAGTTGAAAAGCAATGATTAAAGGTTTAACTACTCCGGGCTTTGAACCAGCCGGAGGACATCGCCGCACCCTGGCCGCCGGCTCTATCCACTGGGCTATCTATTCCTTAGACCATTGAAGTGTTTTTAATTTTTATATTACTCATTTTCTTTTTGTTCACAGCTTCTCCACATTCGAAGTGTTTCACGAGCCATAACGACCTATCTTTCTTCCTGGCTTGCTCTATAATGATCCAATTCAAATGCAATGCCAACAACAACTCAACAGCAACAACAACCCACACATTGCGCATTGTTTAGAGCGGTCATAAAGTGTTGAAGCGCTCAAGTTTGAAACTGTTTCAACCTGTCACCTGTCAGAATCGAGACGAGGCGGCAGTGCATTGAATCGCTTGAATGGACCGTGAACCAGTCAAGTGATTCATTCAGGAAATGAAGCAGTTGCTGGTTCGGACGTCACATGTCACGGGATTTGAAGCAGTTGCTGCTTCGGACGTCACGTGATTTGAAGCAAGCTTCGAAGCACTGCTTCTATGGAATAGGAAGTCCAGGGTTGAAGCTCCGTTCGAAGCTTCAGTGTCAAACTGCCATCACTACTTATATGCAGGTGCGCTTTATAGTCCGACAAGTACGGTTCTTCACAACATACAGTAGGTAGTATATCATGTACAGATATATTGTAGCGCCACAGTCACTAATAGATGAATGAAAAATTCCTCGACTTTCTTAAGCTGACTAACAATTGCTGAAGTGTGACGTGGCAGACTTAGTGTATATTTTGCCCTGTCATGTTAGTCAGCGTTTCATTCAGGCTACCCTCCATGTTTTTCATTGTTTCTTGCATTCATCTACGAGAAATTCCATCCCAGCAGGTGCGGTGACCCGTGATAGCTTTTAAAAGTTACCTTGAGGCACGCGTCGAGCCTTTCATCGGAGAGAAAAAACCCACGTTTTGGGATCGCTGAGGAGAAGCACCTTTTACTCTCAGACCTTTCAGTATTCCTCACGGTTCGTCCTCGCTCTTTAGTCTCGCTCAGATGTTCTTTCTCCGTCCTATAAGAGCTTCAATCTCAGTGACGCCTACCTTCATCAATCTTGATTCAGGAGAAAGGTCTGCAGCCCTTGGAATAAATGAAGCTCGGTAATAAAGGCTATGCATCCACTAACACATCTTAACCCCATTCCCATCACTTTCTACATTAGTGGTTCTCTTGGGTAATTTCAGCTGCCTCTGTTTATTACTTCTATGTCCGTTGGATGCATTTAATATCCCGTGGCACATTTTTTGCTTTTTTTCCCCAATCGCTTCCATATAGATAGTCAGATGTAAATAGCCTCGAGATGTTTTTTTTCAATGTTGATTAAAACTGATGTTCCAAATGGCCGTTCATATTCATCAGGACTAAAAATCAGCAAACTGTTTGAGGAACAGGACGGAAAACTACTGTTTAACTACTTTTATATTTGGTAGGGGGTGCACTTTGTAGTCCCTCACACAGCGCTTTATGTGAGAGTATTACTTATTATTACACATCTGACCAATTAGAATACTGTATTTAGGATGACAATGTTGATAATAGGGTTGCACAATCAATCGTGATTTAAGTGCAATATTCACAATGCAAATGCAATTTCCCAACCGACAAAAACAATTCTACAGATCTAGTAGAAAGTCCTTGTTTTGATATATAGATCCTCTTTAAAAACTCATGCCATTATAGTTTGAATTCCTTCTTGAATGATAAGGTGCACAACTGTTTTATTCCCTCTAATATTGGGAAACAATATTTAGTGGTGCAGAGTGATGGCGTATTTCTGTAGTCCAACACGGAAGATAGCATCACAAATGGTTCCCTTGAGAGAATCCAATGGGATTTTTCCATTGGATTTGGGAATTTTGCAAAAAAATAAGACCTTCTGCAAACAAATGATATGTCATGATACTTACGTGTTTTGTTCAGCGGGATAATCTCCACATCAATCGCCAGATATTAAACACCACTTTATGAAGTAAACAGCTAACGTTGGGTTATAAGGAAACTACAGCACGGTCACATAACTTCACGTCACCACCGCTAAGCTAAAGGCGGCTAATGTTGGGCTATAAAGCAACCTACAGCACGGGTCACATGACCTCACGTCACCACCGCTAAGCTAAAGGAGGCTAATGTTGGGCTATAAAGGAATACAGCACGGTCACATGACTTCACGTCACCACCGCTAAGCTAAAGGTGGCTAATGTTGGGCTATACAGGAACTACAGCACGGTCACATGACTTCACGTCACCACCGCTAAGCTAAAGGTGGCTAATGTTGGGCTATAAAGGAACTACAGCACGGTCCATGACTTCACGTCACCACCGCTACGTAAAGGTGGCTAATGTTGGGCTATAAAGGAACTACAGCACGGTCACATGACTTCACGTCACCACCGCTAAGCTAAGGTGGCTAATGTTGGGCTATAAAGGAACTACAGCGAGCACGTCACATGACTTCACGTCACCACCGCTAAGCTAAAGGTGGCTAATGTTGGCTATAAAGGAACTACAGCGAGCACGGTCACATGGACTTCACGTCACCACCGCTAAGCTAAAGGTGGCTAATGTTGGCGCTATAAAGGAACTACAGCACGGTCACATGACTTCACGTCACCACCGCTAAGCTAAAGGAGGCTAACGTTGGGCTATAAAGGAACTACAGCACGGTCACATGACTTCACGTCACCACCGCTAAGCTAAAGGCGGCTAATGTTGGGCTATAAAGGAACTACAGCACGGTCACATGACTTCACGTCACCACCGCTAAGCTAAAGGCGGCTAATGTTGGGCTATAAAGGAACTACAGCACGGTCACATGACTTCACATCACCACCGCTAAGCTAAAGGCGGCTAATGTTGGGCGGGTGTGACATTTAGTCGTCTCATTTAGACACTTGTTAGCAACCTCTGTTTTTAAACTCACCAGTGGGGGATTTACTGACGTATTTCATGTCGTAGATGGAATTACTCTTATCTGTGGACACATTTTCACAGTCTAGTCCAATGCTCTGTTGCAATTGGCCACAAAGAGCCGTGACCATTTGGACCTGTTTCTCAGTTTTGTCTTTCAGTTACAGATTAGTCATTATTTCCATCATTGTTTTCCTCTCTTGATTCCATTTAGCTTTGCGTCTGTGTTTAAATACCAGCAGCCATTGCAGTGCAATGACCCGGGATCCTCCTCATAATACTGCACATCATAATCCGCCATTTCCACATGACCTTTAGAGTTTCCTCAGAAGACAATACGACCAGAGTGAGATTAGCTTCCTGCACATAAACAAACCAGCCTTTGCACATGAATATGCAGTGATCAGGTCAGTCTGCGAATCGACCTGGATGTAGATCCCCCAGCAATTACCCAGAATCCCAATGCAGGTGCTTTGTATATTTGTTTTCGGTTAACCTCCGATTTTTTTTTAGATGATTCATGTATAAATCAATGTTTATTTGGAAAGGGGGCTTGTGCAGTACATGTTGTATGCTTTTACTCCTTAAACCTCAGAAACAACACATGAGCAGAAGAGGGATGCTGTAATAATAATAATAATACATGACACTTATATAGAGCTTTTCTAAAAACGCTAAGACGCTTAATGTAACCACTTATTTATTTATATACATATTATGTATTTCTTTAATTTCTTTTTTTGTTCATTCAGCTATTATTATTTATTTATTTGTATTTATTAATTTCACCTCTACACAACTAGTCAGCGTGATATTGATTATTTTATTTCCAACCCGAATTGCATTTTTGGAGTAGTTTGTAGTTCTCTTTTCACACATGGCATTAAGGAATATGTCTTTGAGGTCCCATGTCATGGCCTTTTCTACTGATCATAACTCCATAGTTGGCTTGTTGGAGCTCCTGCCCCCCCTCCCTGTGAGCCCAGTGGCCGACAGCGAGACACAGCGAAACCCAGCCCGAAAACCAGCCTGAAACCAGCCCGAACACACACACCCGCAGCCTGGCTGGGAGTTTGTGTGCGTGCTCAGGCTGAGTTCCGCGCTGTCTCGCCGACCCCACACCAGTGAGCCATCTCACAGTGTCCCGCTCTTCGCAGCCTCGCGCCGAGCCTCGCGCCGAGCCTCGCACCGAGCCTCGCATCGTCCCGCCGAGTGTGTGTGTGTGTGTGTGAAGAATCAGGGGATAGCAAGTTCGAGTCCCACTGCAGTCAGCATGTCGTTGTGTCCCTGGGACACTTCACCCCAAAGTGCTCCTGTGGGGATTGTCCACAGTAATACTGAATGCATGTAAGTGGACGGGTAATAACCAGAAAAGCATGGGCCCTTTAACACCTCTATTACGATGAGTGTTTGTTTCATTGCCAGCCGTGTATTATATAATACATGTATGAGTTCTTGAAAGCACACTGCACCTTGTGAAGGCTGCACACGAGAAAGAAACGTACGCTTTCTGCACAACACCCTGCATTCATCCCCGTGTCTACTTTGCATCTCTGCAGTATTTCCAGCGCTGTGTCTCCAGGCCTCAGCTCAGCCTTTGCATCGCACCTTTTTCCGGAGGCCGCTGCTCTTTACTCCAGCTTTGAAGTCGTGTTTTTGGCTTTGAACACGAACGCCTCGAGGGTAAACTCTGCTTTTTCACAAACACCGAGTTCACAGGTTAACATCCACCGCAGCCACGCACTGCACGCTTCAGAGCGGAGCTGGAAACCTTCCGTGTCGGTTTGCTGTTAATATTAGCTGCAAACTTGTTTTGAACGCGGTGCACAGCTGATGGTGAGCCTACCGGAGAGACGCTGCTGCCGTCCATTAGACAGAGTTAGTGAGGAGGAGAGGACATCAGGCGTTACCACTCAGATAATCCACGTTCATGTCTCTATTCGCGAAAAACATTGAAATGCTGTCCAAGCAGATCCATGACGGAGCTTGATTATTTAAGTAGTTTTATTTTCGGAAATGCTGAATTATGCCCATCTTATTATTACCCAGATCTCCTATATACGCTTTTATTTTCAAACCTATTTCATATTGTAGTGCAACACACCCAGCATCGGTTATATTCACAGACACAAAAGCACTTGTTATGGACTGATGAAGAGGAATGTATACATGTATGCCCAATTAGAAGCATGTATTGTTTAATGTCTGCCTCGAGTTAGTCCATTTTAAAATACTGCAGAATGTATATATCAAAATAACACTAATACCTTTATATAACAGGTATATTGTATTCAGGAAAAGGCCAAACATCTATGTGTGGTGCAGGGAGAAGTTGTCATTAGGACCAGATGTATACGTTGGATGAGTTATTATATAAACGAACAAAGCCAGGCGACATGTGAGGCTTTCCAGACGGTGTGCTGCTCTTTGAATAACCCTGCTTCTGTCTTTGTGTTTCTCCTAGGTAAGCACTTTCTTCTTCTTTCTCTGTTGGTGTTGGTCATGGTGATGGAGGAGGGTGAGGAGGAGGAGGAGGGTGAGGAGGAAGAGGCGGGGCTTCCTGTTGCTGTCAGCAGGTGAAGGTTTCTTGCAGCTGAATGTGAGGCAGCAGTGATTACGGTGATGCATTGAGCCTGTGTGCCCTTAACAGAGATGCTTCTCCTGCTCTGGGTCTGCCACTGTCAGCGGTGTGAGTACAATGGAGTGAACACACACACACACACACACACACACACACACACTGTAACGCCGAGCCATCAGTGGACAAAGGGGAGAAGACAGCTCTAAGTGTGAAGGTGTGTTTACAAAAGAGTCTTCTTCTGATGGATGGGGGGGCCGAGAGTGTGTTCTGACCCGCGGCGCGTGGAGGTCAGGCTGCCCGGGTTTGATCGTTGTCAATGTGTGGTGCATGCTGGGAAGGCATTGCATTTGAGGGAGCTCTACTTTTGATATGTGTATTTCATTTGGTAGTAGAGAGGTCTTTTTATAGATCAAGTTGAAAACAAGGTGTTTTCACTTGAAATAAGCAACACAATAAAACAAGGGCACGTGTTCTTGGTTTAGATTTGTTTAAACAAGACGGGATAGTTAGATACATCAGATGTTGTAATCAGCTGGAGAACTCATGTTGAACTATATGTGACCAGAATCAGGAAATGCTGTTAAAATACAAGTTGCAAATGCTAAAGGTGTTCTGTTTTCTGGGTTAGTTGGTGATTTTCCAGTAAATATGTTATTAATTAATCTGAGATACAACTGAAAATAAGATGGTTGATTGAATGCATTGTCTAAAAACAAGAGCCTGTATCTCACTGCATTGTTACTTCTGAAGTTATTATGTCTTATAGCAGGTGAACCGTACTTTTCGGACTATAAAGCGCACCTGCAT
This sequence comes from Chaenocephalus aceratus, assembly GCA_023974075.1. Classification (NCBI taxonomy): domain Eukaryota; kingdom Metazoa; phylum Chordata; class Actinopteri; order Perciformes; family Channichthyidae; genus Chaenocephalus; species Chaenocephalus aceratus. The sequence continues at coordinate 316,900 of JAMFTG010000090.1, read as the reverse complement.
ATAAGCCGCCGCAGCAACTAAATTGTCCGTCTGTCTTGCTCTCGTTCTGTCTCTCGGTTCCACTTTTTACTTTGGCGCGCTACCTGTCTCGCTCTTTTCCGGCCCTCCAGCTTTTCCTGCTGGAGCCGCCGCTTAAAGGTGGTGGGCGCGGGACCGGTCCTAGAGCCCATAGCGTTAAAGGTGGTTTAATTTTACCTGTACAATCCATAGATGTAGGAGGGTCCCCTAGTGGCCGTTAGCTGTACAACAAAAATGGGGGGAAAAGTCGCGGCTTATAGTCCGAGAAGTACGGTACTCTATTCTGACTTGATATTAGACACATATACTTGGCAATATTTTGAGTTTGTGTAGTGTATTACAGGAACTCCTTTTTAAATATGTTAATGTAGGGCTGCCTATTTCAGACATGTCAAGCATACATCAGTAGATATTGGAAACCAGCTCGTGTGGTTGTACTTAAGGCGGTTGTGTGGTTTTGCCCGAAGACAACATATATGTTTTTTTGCTACGTTTCTTGTGCAGGCTTTTGCGAATGTCATAGTTTACACACATGTTGCAAACACTAGAAATATAACAGGACTGCTGACTTTCTGTCTTGATGCATCTTTCTGGTCAATAACTCGGCATTCACCAAAATACCAAACGCTGTGTGTTGAGAAGGAAAAACCGAACATACAAAATAACCAAACCTCCAGAGCCGCTGACGCCTCGCTGCTCGCTGTGATGGAAATAGAAAGCTTGTGTTCAAGCACTACTCTGTACATACGTTTCCATCTTGGTTTAACAAGCGAGCACAACCATGTATTACAGGTGCTGGGGTTCTGGTTCTGAGTGGCAGCTACTTGTGTCCCCTGGCATGAACACTAGAGGAAGCACATTACGGCACACAGCTCTGGCACATCCATTATGATTACCCAGAGCTGAGAGTTGACATGTTTTTGACTTCCTGCACGGCCACGATCCCTAATGTCATGCAAGACAGGTTCACACACACTCAAATAACTGTGCACGTTGAAAGGTAGCAGTAATGGTGACATATTAAGAAAGATTTGGTAATAACAATTTAATTTTACAATAGTAACGCAGCGTCCACACGGCGGCGTGCGTTGAAGCTTGCCGGTGGGCGTGTCTGAAACCGACCAACAACCAATCACATGAATCTCCGGACCACACAAGCAGCGGTTTGATGGCTAGAGCTTGCACTGGCATTATGATTTGATTGGCTGACGCTTCCGTTGAAGCTTCAAAAGTTTGAAACATTGCACGCGAGCAAAGCGAAGTCGACGGGAACCACAATGCAGTTCGGGAAAATTGTGACGTCGCCCCATTCAACGCACGCCGCCGTGTGGACGGGCCGCGGGGATAGGCTTCCTTACGAGGATATCTACTGCTATTAGTTGTTACTGAAGATGATAACAAACAAAACATTTAAAAATTAAAAACAACTAAAACAAAATAAAAGTACATTTAAATAAAACATTAAAGGTGGGGTCGGTAAGTTTCAGAAACCGGCTTGAGATACACTTTTTGTTATATTCCATGGAATTGCTCTATCATCCCGATAGCAATGAATATCTGAAGTGCTTTGACAACAAATCCATAGAAAAAAAGTCATCTGTAGAAGCCGTAATACTGTAAAAAGTACAACCAATCCGTTAGCCGGCCCGGCTAAAGTAACTGGATGGCATACCTGCCTGTCAGCCTTCCATCGGGCACAGACTGATCTCGTGCCCTCATTGGTCATGTGTGTGTTGGAGGAGGGGCTCTATAAGGAAGTGGCAGATTTTCTCCGGTTGTGTATTTTCAAATTCTAGCGAACTAGTTTCTCAAACTTACCTACCCCACCTTTAAATACAAAAAAATAAATAATTAATAATAAAATGAAACGATACAAAAAAAAAAAATGCACTTAAGTTGAAAACATAAATATATTTTATCTAAAACAAACATCATTTGACAAATGCTCCCAAAAAGGATATGTGAAATTGTAACATGTTCCACCGCTTGACGTTAACAATCACGTAGCTTAAATCTAAAATATCGAAAATAATTTAATTATTACCAACACCTGCTCGGCCAAACTTTGTTGAAATTAGTTTATTGGGGAGTGCCACAAATTAATACAAATCTGTGCTCTTATGAGGCACTAGAATGGTGTTTCGTTGTCATGATGGAAAGTGTGCGGCTCAATTGTTGCAATTGATGCAACGATTGAGCTCTCTGGTGCAAAAGGAATACACACACAGTGTCTGGATACACACACGGTGTCTGGATACACACACGGTGTCTGGATACACACACGGTGTCTGGATACACAGGGGATACAACACGTGGGGCGGGATACACACCGGTGTCCTGGATACACACACGGTGGCTGGATACACACACGGTGTCTGGATTACACACACGGTGGCTGGATACACACACACGGTGTCCTGGATACACACACGGTGGGCTGGAACACAACCCGGTGGCTGGATACCACACACGTGGCGGTGCCTGGATACAACACACGGTGGCTGCTGGATACAACACACGGTGGCCTGCTGGATACACACACGGTGGCTGGATACAACACAACGGTGGCTGGTGGGATACCACACGGTGGCTGCTGGATACACACACGGTGGCTGGGATACACACCACGGTGGCTGCTGGATACACAACACGGTGGCTGGATACACACACGGTTATTATCCAACGTACTGTATCATTTCATTGTTTGTCTTGGTTTTTTTGGACAGGTTATGATGAATATAGAATATCACCATTATTGCGCTCCCAGCCTCTACATGGTGAAAATGGGTCTCATGCTTCAAGTCGCCTCTGTTGCTTGAAGCATGCGCCACTGGCATGTTGTGTCTGAGCAGAGTTTCTGCACATGTGATGTATCCGTGGGGGGTGACAGTCAACGGAACATAATTATTCTAAGTGCACTGCATCACTGTGCGGCAGAAGAATGAGACAGACATCTTTCCATTTCCACTTTGCAATTTGATCAAAAAACACAACCCGTCTTTTACAACAGCCACTTGCACTCTTGTCATTTTCAAAAGCAGTCGGGGCCTTTTGGAAAAGCAGGGATGGATGCGTCAAAGCGTTGCGTTTCTATCGAGGCTTGAATAGCTTCCTTTTCTCGTGTATCATTGATAAATGACGAGTAGTTAGCAGACACGTTGCTATCAAAGCTGTTTTTATTTACTTGGATCGTCGAGTTGATGGCACTATTTTAAGGGACTCTGGTATTTTAAAACACGATTAGTTATGGATTGAGACGGCAGTGGAATCATTTCAGTTAGCGTTCACCCAGCTCAGCAAAGGACCGTGACAGATTTCAGCTTCACAGTAAACCCACTTAGTAGAAGAACAAACCCCAAAAAAAGGTTTATGAGATACCCCTATGTGAGGTAGCCATTTGTTTTTGTAGATGTAATGCTATTGGGGGGTTCCCCTCTCCTGTTGGATGGTATATAGATTTGTGTGCATGTAAATGGTCGACAAAGGCTTAAATTCCAAAGTTTCCTGCAACAGAAACTGCTAAAATGCAAGAAGCAATAGTGACTGTCTATAGAGCAGGGGTTCTCAAAGTGCGGCCCGCGGGCCAATGGCGGCCCTCGGAAATGTTTCTGGCGGCCCGCGATAGTTAACGTGACACGCTGAAATGCATGCGTTATATTTTAATCCTCCATGGTCGTATCTGGTGAGAATTACAATGGAATTTAAGAATGGTAAAACTGCGCCCCCTGGGTTGTCATTCCTAAATTATGAATGACAGCTTGTGGAAAGCTTGCTAGACTACTGGTTGCATGGCAACTAGGCATCTCGCGAGTTGCGGTAATTGGTTAGTACAATAAGAAAGGATTTGTTTTGGAATTATTTTGTGTTCCGTTTTTTCTTGGGCGGCCCCTCAATCCAATATTGGGAACCTAAATTGGCCCTCACTCATCAAAACTTTGAGAACCCTTGATGTAAATGGTCGACAAAGGCTTAAATTCCAAAGTTTGCTGCAAAAGAAAACTGCCAAAAATGTGGACTAGACAGTTTGATAATGCATATAATAATAATAGATTAACATTTGTATAGCCACTTCACCTGGTGTAAAGACAGACACACAAACAAACAAGTAGAACATAGCAGATCTGATAGAAACATGCGAGTGTGAAAGTGAGCCCGTCTCGCTCCTTAAATAGCATTTTTTAAGACTTTTTCAATGATCATAAAACAGGAAAAGTAGATGAGAAGTAGATGTGTCAATTTGATTGTTTTCCATTGTAATGGACTGTTCTCTTTGTTTAGAAATAAACGTGCCACTGCAGATCCGCTCCTTAATGTCCTCCCTAATCTCTCTTCTTTATCGAAAACAAAACATCACTCGAGGGAATTTCCCCTGAAGAAAAGGCCACGAGAAAGCTCAACACTCTCCAGACTGTCCGGTGTGAAGGAATCGCTCGTTTAAATCTAAACAAAGCATGAATTACAAATGTCCTTCACTTCTATCGAGTCCAAAAAATGTGCAGAGTTGGCGATTTCTGAAGTAAAACATAAAGTGAGATTGCCAAGCTGTGGAGCCGCATGCCATAACCCTCATAAAGTAGGATTTCATTATAGTTTTATTTAGCACTTAGCAGTGAAGGTAGTTATGCCTGGGAATCTCCCAGGGAGGACATCAATGTATCATTAATACACTGCTCTGCTCTATATCTTAAGGACAGTTATAAACACTTTTAATGCTACCAGTGAAAGTATATTACCCATCTAGCTCAACAGTCATTTAGTTACTCACACACAGGGATGTTATGTAAGGATATTACATTCGATTTTTCAAATGATGCAATCCCAGTTAGATTGTCTAACTCCTATAGGGTTTCAAGCTTTAGGACTCTGAGTGAGTTTCATAGCTGTTCAAATAATTGATTTCTAAATTTAAAATCTGACACGAAAAATAAACTCGGGCCATACTGTTACCTAGCAACTAATGCAATGGCCTTTTTTACATCCTTGTTTGAATAAAGTCATGGATCAGGCGTGGGTTTTAAACAGAACTCTGTATAAAAGCAAACACCTTTATACATATAGTATGTTTTAATATTGTCTGCTTATCTGTATTATTGTGTTGCATTGTTGAAGCCTGTGACCTAAGATTTTCAACGGCATAATTACTCTGTAGCTATGTTAGTTTGACAATAAAGAACCTTGAACCTTGAACAGATGAGTCCTAAAACCAAGTAATGAGTCAGCATTTTAGCACTTCCTGTACCTTCATCTAGAAGTCAATTGTTTTCTGAATGTGTTTTTGGTTGTTAGCAAAAAATAAGGTCTGTTTTTAACACAACCTGAATAGATTTTAGTTTTTTACGACATAAAATATGTCAGTAAATCCCCCACTGGTGGATTTAAAAACAGTGGTTGCTAACAAGTGTCTAAATGAGACGACTAAACGTCATCACTCCCAACATTAGCCGCCTTTAGCTTAGCGGTGGTGACGTGAAGTCATGTGACCGTGTTGTAGTTCCTTTATAGCCCAACGTTAGCCGCCTTTAGCTTAGCGTTGGTGGCGTGAAGTCATGTGACCGTGCTGTAGTTACTTTATAGCCCAACGTTAGCCGCCTTTAGCTTAGCGTTGGTGGCGTGAAGTCATGTGACCGTGCTGTAGTTACTTTATAGCCCAACATTAGCCGCCTTTAGCTTAGCGGTGGTGACGTGAAGTCATGTGACCGTGCTGTAGTTCCTTTATAGCCCAACATTAGCCGCCTTTAGCTTAGCGGTGGTGACGTGAAGTCATGTGACCGTGCTGTAGTTACTTTATAGCCCAACGTTAGCCACCTTTAGCTTAGCGCGGTGGTGACGTGAAGTCATGTGACCGTGCTGTAGTTCCTTTATAGCCCAACATTAGCCGCCTTTAGCTTAGCGGTGGTGACGTGAAGTCATGTGACCGTGCTGTTTGTAGTACTTTATAGCCCAACATTAGTCACCTTTAGCTTAGCGGTGGTGACGTGAAGTCATGTGACCGTGCTGTAGTAGTCCTTTATAGCCCAACATTAGCCACCTTTAGCTTAGCGGTGGTGACGTGAAGTCATGTGACCGTGCTGTAGTTCCTTTATAGCCCAACATTAGCCTCCTTTAGCTTAGCGGTGGTGACATGAAGTCATGTGACCGTGCTGTAGTTCCTTTATAGCCCAACATTAGCCGCCTTTAGCTTAGCGGTGGTGACGTGAAGTCATGTGACCGTGCTGTAGTTCCATTATAGCCCAACATTAGCCGCCTTTAGCTTAGCGGTGGTGACGTGAAGTCATGTGACCGTGCTGTAGTTCCTTTATAGCCCAACATTAGCCACCTTTAGCTTAGCGGTGGTGACGTGAAGTCATGTGACCGTGCTGTAGTTTAAATGTGTTTGTACTGTTTATAAATGCAATACAAATGGTGAAAGTGAACGGCAGGAGATAGTAAACTACATATATGCAAGATAAAATAACATAAAACAATTGAATACTGTATACCGTAATTATATATATGCATTCCACTGTAGGAATAGCACAGTGTTCTACTCACAAATGAACCACTTTCTTTATGAAAGTATCTTGTCTCTTATGAAAAGAACATAATGTCTAAACAACTCAGCAACCTCATCCCTTAAAATGATTATGTATTAAATGATGCTAATGTTTTTCTTTGCTTCCCTCTGATGTGCATTTGACTGGTCGCTGTCTGAGTCCAGTAAAATAGCCTCCTCAGAAGCAGGAGGGAGGGATGAGTGACAGCAGGTAAACAGCAGGTCAGCATCAGTTGTATTACTGTGGGAATTCTCACCCTATGGCGTGCTGTTTTAGACACAGAGGCGATGGACACAATACAGAAATGTCAAGATATCCACTTATCTTGCATTTCACCAAATCCTAGAGAGGTTCAGACATTTAGTGCAACAGCTCCTCTTACCTTTCTATATATTCTTCAGAAGAAGCAGCGACAGACCCATAGGAATCCTCACAGATCTTAACAAGTTGACATAAATGTGAAGAAAACATGCTTCCAACACACAGGGGTTACTTTACTTCAGCAACAATACATTCCATTCAAAACCTTTATTTATCCAGGTAAAATCCCATTGAGATCAATGACCTCTTTTTCAAGGGAGACCTGCAGCAGTAGGTTCCACAAGAAGACATAAACAACAGAACAACAAAAGGACATCATACAGCAAAATGTACAATTACAATTTACATATCTAACCACATGTACAGGTACCAACATCATGTGAGTGAGTAGCATCCAACCGAGCTTTAAAAACATGTAGTGGTACTAGCTTGGTAATTTTCCATTCTTTTTGCAGACTGTTCCAAGTTAGTGGAGCGGCACATCTAAAAGCGTTCTTCCCTAAGACAGTCCTAGCACTTGGCACATTTAATAAAACCACAGCATGCGATCTCAGGCAATAAGTACTTTCAATTCGCAGAAGGTCGGGAGCAGATATAAGATGGTAGTTCATCCAACATGGCTTTGTAAATGAAAAAGTACCAGTGACTGAGCCTCCGTACAGTTAGTGATGGCAACACCGCCTTGGTATACAGGTGCATTCATATATAACAAATCACCCTAGTCCAGCACAGGTCAAAGGTCACAGAGCCTTTTCCTGGCCTCAAGCGAGAAACAGGACTTGTTTCTGAATAAGAACCCTAGCCTCACGCTCAGCTTTTTAAGCAGGTTATTGACATGAAGTTTAAAAGAGAGACAATCCTCAAGCCAGATACCCAAGTATTTGTAACAGGTAACCACTTCAAGTTGTATTCCTTGCGTAGTAACAATATCCAAAGCAGTCTCCGGTGTGTATTTTTAGCTTTAGAAAAGAGCATTACCTTGGTTTTATCCACATTTAAAAGAAGCTTAAGCTCAGAGAGCTGAGTCTGAATAGTGTTAAAAACAGCCTGTAATTTAACAACAGCCTCGTTGATGGAGGGACCTGCACAGTACATAACGGTATCGTCCGCATAAAGATGTAAGGTTGCTCCATCGACATTTTCACCAAACTATTAATATAGATAGAGAGAATAATAGCGGACCTACAACTGAACCTTGTGGAACACCATTAGTGAGTTTAACCACTCAGAAGACAGCCCATCAAAGTGAAACATGGGGACCTTTCAGAGAGGGTTCCAAACCACCCACTGCACGGCTGGATGCCAAGACATGTGTGACGCTTAAGTAATTTTGAAAGGCAAGTTTATTTATATAGCACCTTTCAACACAAGGCAATTCAAAGTGCTTTTCGAAAAATGAAAGACATTAAGAAAATTAAAAGATAATCAAATAAACATTAAAAGAAGAAATACATGGATAAAAGTTAAAGGATGGCGTTCTTGACCTTTTCCTCTCGGTTCACTTAAAGCACCAGGCACATGTTCTGATTGCAGCCGTTGTCAAGTTCAGTGCATCTAACTTGATACTCTCTTTAAATGTAATGCGTTTCAGGTTATGTTAAATAGTTATAAACACTGTCAACGAGTTAGGCAACGAATCAGCATGATTAGCATTAACATATATTATTGAACAATCAAGAGTCATGCTAATGTTTCTGATGGTTCATTTACTGAAGGCACTTTGTGTATTCGACCAAAACACCAATTGGACAATTATATCATTTAAGGTTCATATTTGTACTCGGGCTTCGACTGTGACATGTTGACAATTTAAAGGTCACCTACTATGCAGAATCCACTTCCTCATGTCTCTCTACATCAACATGTGTCCCCTCTTCTTCATGTCTCTTCTACATCAACATGTGTCCCCTCTTCTTCATGTCTCTTCTACATCAACATGTGTCCCCTCTTCTTCATGTCTCTTCTACATCAACATGTGTCCCCTCTTCTTCATGTCTCTTCTACATCAACATGTGTCCCTCTTCTTCATGTCTCTTCTACATCAACATGTGTCCCCTCTTCTTCATGTCTCTTCTACATCAACATGTGTCCCCTCTTCTTCATGTCTCTTCTACATCAACATGTGTCCCCTCTTATTCATGTCTCTTCTACATCAAATGTGTCCCCTCTTCTTCATGTCTCTTCTACATCAACATGTGTCCCCTCTTCTCCATGTCTCTTCTACATCACATGTGTCCCCTCTACTTCATGTCTCTTCTACATCAACATGTGTCCCCTCTTCTTCATGTCTTCTACATCAACATGTGTCCCCTCTTCTTCATGTCTCTTCTACATCAACATGTGTCCCCTCTTCTCCATGTCTCTTCTACATCAACATGTGTCCCCTCTTCTCCATGTCTTTCTACATCAACATGTGTCCCCTCTTCTCCATGTCTCTTCTACATCAACATGTGTCCCCTCTTCCTCACGTCTCTTCTACATCAACATGTGTCCCCTCTTCTTCATGTCTCTTCTACATCAACATGTGTCCCTCTTCTTCATGTCTCTTCTACATCAACATGTGTCCCTCTTCTTCATGTCTCTTCTACATCAACACGTGTCCCCTCTTCCATGTCTCTTCTACATCAACATGTGTCCCCTCTTCTTCACGTCTCCTACATCAACACGTGTCCCCTCTTCTTCACGTCTTCTACATCAACATGTGTCCCCTCTTCTTCATGTCTCTTCTACATCAACATGTGTCCCCTCTTCTTCATGTCTCTTCTACATCAACATGTGTCCCTCTTCTTCATGTCTCTTCTACATCAACATGTGTCCCCTCTTCTTCATGTCTCTTCTACATCAACATGTGTCCCCTCTTCTTCATGTCTCTTCTACATCAACATGTATCCCCTCTTCCCCATGTCTCTTCTACATCAACATGTGTCCCTCTTCTTCATGTCTCTTCTACATCAACATGTGTCCCCTCTACTTCATGTCTCTTCTACATCAACATGTGTCCCTCTTCTTCATGTCTCTTCTACATCAACATGTATCCCCTCTTCCCCATGTCTCTTCTACATCAACATGTGTCCCCTCTTCTTCATGTCTCTTCTACATCAACATGTGTCCCCTCTACTTCACGTCTCTTCTACATCAAATGTGTCCCCTCTACTTCACGTCTCTTCTACATCAACATGTGTCCCCTCTACTTCATGTCTCTTCTATCAACATGTGTCCCCTCTTCTCCATGTCTCTTCTACATCAAACATGTGTCCCCTCTTCTCCATGTCTCTTCTACATCAACATGTGTCCCCTCTTCTTCACGTCTCTTCTACATCAACATGTGTCCCCTCTACTTCATGTCTCTTCTACATCAACATGTGTCCCCTCTTCTCCATTCTCTTCTACATCAACATGTGTCCCCTCTTCTCCATGTCTCTTCTACATCAACATGTGTCACCTCTTCTTCATGTCTCTTCTACATCACCATGTGTCCCCTCTTCTTCATGTCTCTTCTACATCGACGTGTCCCCTCTTCTTCATTCTCTTCTACATCGACATGTGTCCCCTCTTCTTCATGTCTCTTCTACATCAACATGTGTCCCCTCTTTTTCATGTCTCTTCTACATCGACATGTGTCCCCTCTACTTCATGTCTCTTCTACATCGACATGGTCCCCTCTTCTTCATGTCTCTTCTACATCGACATGTGTCACCTCTTCTTCATGTCTCTTCTACATCACCATGTGTCCCCTCTTCTTCATGTCTCTTCTACATCAACATGTGTCCCCTCTTCTTCATGTCTCTTCTACATCGACATGTGTCCCCTCTTCTTCATGTCTCTTCTACATCGACATGTGTCCCCTCTTCTTCATGTCTCTTCTACATCAACATGTGTCCCCTCTTCTTCATGTCTCTTCTACATCGACATGTGTCCCCTCTTCTTCATGTCTCTTCTACATCGACATGTGTCCCCTCTACTTCATGTCTCTTCTACATCGACATGTGTCCCCCTCTTCTTCATGTCTCTTCTACATCGACATGTGTCACCTCTTCTTCATGTCTCTTCTACATCAACATGTGTCCCTCTTCTTCATTCTCTTCTACATCAACATGTGTCCCCTCTTCTTCATGTCTCTTCTACATCAACACGTGTCCCCTCTTCTTCATGTCTCTTCTACATACATGTGTCCCCTCTTCTCCATGTCTCTTCTACATCAACATGTGTCCCCTCTTCTTCATGTCTCTTCTACATCAACACGTGTCCCCTTCTTCATGTCTCTTCTACATCGACATGTGTCCCCCTCTTCTCCATGTCTCTTCTACATCAACACGTGTCCCCTCTTCTTCATGGCTCTTCTACATCGACACGTGTCCCCTCTCTTCATGTCTCTTCTACATCGACATGTGTCCCCCTCTTCTTCATGTCTCTTCTCATCGACATGTGTCCCCTCTTCTTCATGTCTCTTCTACACATCGACATGTGTCCCCTCTTTTCATGTCCTCTCTACATCGACATGTGTCCCCTCTTCTTCATGTCTCTTCTACATCGACATGTGTCCCCTCTTCTTCATGTCTCTTCTACTACATCGACATGTGTCACCTCTTCTTCATGTCTCTTCTACATCAACATGTGTCCCCTCTTCTTCATGTCTCTTCTACATCAACATGTGTCCCCTCTTCTTCATGTCTCTTCTACATCAACATGTGTCCCCTCTTCTTCAGTCTCTTCTACATCAACATGTGTCCCCCTCTTCTTCATGTCCCTCTTCTACATCAACATGTGTCCCCCTCTTCTTCATGTCTCTTCTACATCAACAGTGTCCCCTCTTCTTCATGTCTCTTCTACAATCAACATGTGTCCCCTCTTCTTCATGTCTCTTCTACATCAACATGTGTCCCTCTTCTTTCATGTCTCTTCTTAACATCAACATTATGTCCCCCTCTTCTTCATGTCTCTTCTACATCAACAGTGTCCCCTCTTCTCCATGTCTCTTCTACATCTACATCATGTGTCCCCTCTTCTTCACGTCTCTTCTACATCAACATGTGTCCCCCTCTTCTTCTTCTTTCTTCATCAACATGTGTCCCCTCTGTGGAAAGAGACTCTGAAAGTTTCAGGAACAAAATTTTCTCTCTTTTTGATCCATTTCTATAAAAACCTGTCTGAAAATGAGCTGATCAGATTGTGGCCACTTTATGATGTCATAACGATGTGTGTCTTGTGTAACCATTAGCCAATCAGCAACAAGGTACCCCCCCCCCCTTATCACCTGAATCTCCTCTAGAGCTCCATTGAGTTCTTTTGTAACCAGATGTCTCTCAGAGGGGCGTGGGGAGGGGCTCCTTATTTTCATCTAAAGTGACAGACAGAGAATCAGCACTTTGGAAACAGGGCCGAAACAGAGGGGATTATGGGTAATGCTGGAATGCTCTGTTTGGTGTTTCAGCCAATCAGAGACAGGCTCTGGATATATATGAGACCTGTGATATATTGATGAGAAACAGTATAATAAGGGGACCTTTAAGTCAGAAAAAACTGTCCGTGTCTGTTTGATTGGTCAACAGCTTAGATATGTCCCGCCCCTTACCTGTCACGTACAGTTTTGCAGCGCTAGCCAATAGGAGCATGCGTGTTACGAAGTAAAGGAGTCCAATGGAGGCATCTAAGAAGGGATGTTTTGCCTTTGCAGACCATGTGCATGCACTAAAACCTATATGACACACTAAAGGAGAGGGAACACCTCAAGCAGCATAATAGGGCCTCTTTAAAATGGTTGTAATAATTATGGATGTAAAAATCTTATGTATAACATCGTACCGGTTTATTATGCAACGTGTTATAGCATGTTGTCGTTGCATGTTCGACTCTGTGCACCACATAGAAACCCATTATAGTCCTGCAAAGCTCGGAAGTCGATTTTCTGTCAAGAGACGGCCCCATTCCTCCACCCAGGCCTCAGAGAGCTGACAAAGAAAGATAAAACACGGAGCTTCATGTGGAGCTTCTGTGTGTTAAGCGCACAGCAGGCCATCTCCCCCAAAGTGCCCACTGGAGTACAAAGAAACCGCCACACGTAGAAGTCGCTGTGATCACATGTTAATCACATACTTCCACTGCGTCCTTTGTTTCACGTATGCAATTATCACTTTTATTCATGTCCTTCAATAAATAATGTTCTTTTTAAGTTTGAACAGTGAAAAGGAAATTCTTTTTGCGAGCCGGTTTGTCATTATTATAATTTAGGCCATTTCACAGTTTAATTCCAAATGTTCCAGTTTATTTTCTGTTGCAGAGCATCTTAATCTGCGGACAGGAAGTACACATGGAGCTGATTCCTAGCATCGCAATTCGTTTTGAAATGTCTATAAAGGGGTTCACCAATTGCAGCAATAATACAAAGACATGTGAGCGGCTGTCAGACGGCTGGTCTTCGACTTGGAGGGATAGACTTTAGCGTTATTATCAACCGTGTTACTGCTGAGCTGTTGCAGCAGAATCAACAGGAACATTTTGCATGTTTCGACCCTGCTCCGACCTTTCCTCTAGTGCCCCATGTGGCTTGTTTAGGTTCAGTGTTGCGGTCAGTGTTATGCTCCTCTCTTCAGAAAAGAGTGAACAGTCTTATCCAACGATATCTAAAGATAGAACTAATCAAAGTTCACTGCTAACACTTTGCCATCGTCTGACCTTTCATTATAGAGAACACCAGTCACTTCAGTCATTATTTCAGTCTGAAACCTTTCAGTGTTCAAAATAGATCTGACATTTGTGTTGCCACATGTATGCCATTAAACTATAGAGCCATACGTTTATAACATATATATTCTTTTAACAGAACATATCTTTTATCATAAGCTTCGTCGAGGCAAGGCAAAACCAAACAGACGTTCCATATATAACATACGATGATGTGACACGACTAAACACAAGGCTAATGGGAAATATGGGACCAATAAGGCCATGGACAGACAACTGGGAAAACACAAACGATAGGAATACAAAATAGATATGACATGTTGAGAAAACGTCAAAATCAAAACTGGTATCACGAAATGTTGTGCTTCTCTATTCATAAATCAATGTTATGATATTATCCCTATCATCCATCTTATGGATATAGGAAAATGTACCATAATGCAAAGCTTCGTTTTGATTTAATAATAATACATACTAGGGGTGTAACGGTATCCGTATTCGTCCCGTACCGTCACGGTTCGGCACATGCAGTCACACGGCGAATACGCCTTTTTTTTTTACGAGTGGGAAAAAAGTCTGTCATTCAGGGCAGCATCCACTACACTATATATACTCCAGGGGGCGGTAGTTTTCGCCTAAAAGCTGTTTGCCAGCCGCCCTTAAACAACAAATGAAGAACAAGAAGAAACAACAACAAAATGAACTAAATACAAGAAGAAGAAAAGTTAGTATGGCGATTTCAGATAACACACAGGAGCTAGAACCCACCTGCTTCTTTTAGAATCAGCTGTGGGAACATGTCGGGTTCCCTGTGGACTACAATAACGATGAGGTGTGCGAGTGGTGGATCCGACGAGGGCGGTGTGTCGGCGTTGTTAGACAGCGGTGCGGTGTGCTAATGGGAACACACGCCAAACATGCTAAATCATATCAGAACCCAGATTTGCCAATCACCGGAGCCCGGCGAAAACAACAGCATTCAACAGCTGATCCCCGCTGCTTTTAAGAAGCCAATAGACATGAGAGCCGAGAGACCGAAAATAAATAACGGAAGCTTTTGGCATATGTTTTTAACGACTTGCTCTGGAAACACTTTCTTATTATTTATGATGTAAGACATCCTTTTTAGTTTTACAGCTTGATGAAACCTTTTAGTTTGACATCAGCCAGTATAGATAATATGGCCATCTGAGTGTGTGGTTTGTTTTTAACTGTTTAATACAGTTAATTATTCAAAATGTCAGAGTTCCTTATTTTGAAACTGAAACTTGCGCTACTGTTCAAACATAAATAACAACAAACCTGGAATGATGCATTTGGGACTTTTTTTTGCTTTTTCTTGTTGTACCGAACTGTGAGCCCCAAACCGAGGTACGCACCGAACCGTGACTTCTGTGAACTGTTACACCCCTAATACATACATATAATAATACATTTCTAAGTGCTGTGCTTTCCAGGTGGTCAAAGACACTTTACAGCGGTGATAAAAAGGAAATACAATGAAATACAAATATTCAAACAACAACATACATTAGTGTTAGATGTAGTTTTGATTGTGATGCGACCTGCGTTTCCCCACCGGCTCTGACTTCCCTCTTCGTAATGCGAGCCTGTAATTAGCGAAGGACGCTGCAAAGCAATCCCTCCTCGTGAACCGTGGCCTTTTCTATTGGGTATTTATTGAGATCAACCGATTGCATTACCCTTAATTTGAAATCGCTGAGTGTGCCGGCGCTGCCCACCTTAAGGCATCGATTGTTACCCGTTTCCAATGCCTCACGGCGACATCGTGTTTTATTTCACAAAGCGACCTGATATAGGAGTGCGTAGGGTTTCATGGACTGTTTGATACCCGAGAGGTTGGACAGTTGAAGTTATTGTCAACAGCCACGTGGATGAATGGAGCATTTCAAAACTCAACTCGAGTGCCTATCCACTCCACTCCAGCAGAAGGACAGAGCACTTGACTAATTAGCTTTTTAGTCCAAGAACATGAATTGTTGAGCTTTTCCTGAACAAAGGTTAGATGGTTTTTATTGAAATGAAGTATAATTCAACACAGCTTGTTATCCCCGCTGTATTCCGGTATGCTCCTCACATCAGAAAGGTTGTATATACTATCATATAACGATAATGTTGTCTTTGAAGGTTCTGCCGAGCTCTTCGCTTTGATGCGTGTTCAGAAAGTGTACCGAGGCGTCATACTTTATTCACATTCCTACCTTTAGTTTCGGAGGCTTTCTTCTAACTTCTAATTTTAATATTTCAATGAAACCCTTCCTCTTTTAAACGTTTCACTTCGGTTTGTGTGAGGATATTAAATCTCACAGAAACTGTGTGAAGATTTAACTGAAGTGTTTTTTTAAGCCGCCCTCCTGAGAAAGTAGACCAACGATGAGTGTTTGGAGACGTGATCAGATGTTCAGTGTTTCTGCTGCTATTCTGACGCGAGTCCTCGTGTTGGCTCCAGAACACGGGCTCAGTTCATCCATGCACTTCAGCTCCACACCTGCTCTCCAGGTTTCATCATGTTCTGTTCTTATCTATTGTCTGCTCTTTGGTTAAGGAACATGTTGCTTGGTGTCCGTAACGATACCACTTCAGTCCTGGCGTCTGTCAGGCAGCTGGTTGCTATTCATTTATCAATCAATCAATCGATGTTTATTATAGCCCAATATCACACATGTTACATTTCCTCAGTGGTCTTCACAGTTTGTACAGAATATCAGTATGACAATACGACACCCCTCTGTCCTTAGACCCTCTGTCCTCAGACCCTCTGTCCTTACACCCCCCCTCTGTCCTTAGACCCTCTGTCCTCAGACCCTCTGTCCTTACACCCTCTGTCCTTAGACCCCTGTCCTTAGACCCTCTGTCCTTAGACCCCTGTCCTTAGACCCCTGTCCTTAGACCCTCTGTCCTTAGACCCTCTGTCCTTAGACCCCTGTCCTTAGACCCCCCTGTCCTTAGACCTCTGTAGACCTCTGTCCTTAGACCTCTGTCCTCAGACCCTCTGTCCTTAGACCCTCTGTCCTTAGACCTCTGTCCTCAGACCCTCTGTCCTCAGACCCTCTGTCCTTAGACCCCTGTCCTTAGAGCCCTGTCCTCAGACCCTCTGTCCTTAGACCCTCTGTCCTTAGACCCTCTGTCCTTAGACCCCCTGTCCTTAGACCTCTGTCCTTAGACCCTCTGTCCTTAGACCCTCTGTCCTTACACCCTCTGTCCTTAGACCCTCTGTCCTTAGACCCTCTGTCCTTAGACCCCTGTCCTATACCCTCTGTCCTTAGACCCTCTGTCCTTAGAGCCTCTGTCCTCAGACCCTCTGTCCTCAGACCCTCTGTCCTTAGACCCCCTGTCCTTAGAGCCCTCTGTCCTCAGACCCTGTCCTTAGACCCTCTGTCCTTAGACCCTCTGTCCTTAGACCCCCCTGTCCTTAGACCTCTGTCCTTAGACCCCTGTCCTTAGACCCTCTGTCCTCATACCCTCTGTCCTTTGACCCTCTGTCCTTAGACCCTCTGTCCTCAGACCCTCTGTCCTTACACCCTCTGTCCTTAGACCCTCTGTCCTTAGACCCTCTGTCCTTAGACCCTCTGTCCTTAGACCCCCTGTCCTTAGACCCTCTGTCCTTAGACCCTCTGTCCTTAGACCCTCTGTCCTTAGACCCCCCCCTGTCCTTAGACCCTCTGTCCTTAGACCCCTGTCCTCAGACCCTGTCCTTCAGACCCTCTGTCCTCAGACCCTCTGTCCTTACACCCCCTGTCCTTAGACCCTCTGTCCTTACACCCTCCTCTGTCCTTAGACCCTCACATCGTACACGGAAAAACTTCCGGAGAAAACCCAGGACGGACAGACGTGCAATATATGCCGTTTGTAAATCGAAAAGATAATACATTTACAACATAGCTTATTAATGTAAATCAATCAATAATCAATCAATCAATCATAAGACTCATACTCATGGTGAGAACAGGATGAAGACTTGATGAAGCTCTTGATGCAATCCTTGATCGGCTAAAACAGTCCTGAAGCATTGAAGGAAACCTTGGAAACGTTGTTGATGGAAACGTTGTTGATGGAAACGTTGCCTGTCAGTCCGGACCCAATCAATAGAAGTGTTGTTGCCAGATGTTTCCTGGGACAGCCATGTTTACGTAAAGCACATTCAACTAACTCCAGATATTCCCTCTGACTCTTGGCTACCGTTAGCTTGTCTATTATTAACCAGTGATCGAACATCGCCCAAAATGACATGGCTTATATCTCCTTCGCTCCATACATCTAGACCCAGTGTTCCTTCTTTGTCTCTTCGGTTTACCCGCATGCTTTGTGTATCCTTCTCCAGATTTCAGTGTGGATTGCTGTTGTCCTGACTACCATGCTAGCCGACTTTAGCACGATTAGCTTCGTAGGCAGCCATGGGTGTAGATGCAGCAACTCAACGGCGAAACAAACAAACATAATCTCTCTTCAAGAAAGTTCAGAGATGGAACAGCTTAAAAATGTACTTCATTAACAGAAAACTAAGCAAGATCAACGTTGTACATCTAGCAGGAGGACTCGAATCATCAAATCAAAAGTGGCTGTAGCTCCCTTCACGACACCGACATGTCTCTTTGAAACGTTTCATCTTGGAGCTCTTCCTTCACGCCGCGAGAACCCCACAACAACAACATAGCCCAAACACATTAGCATAGAGTGCTACACATATGTGACCTGCTCCATCGAAATCAGTCGCATTGACCCGAAGACACATTTTGAGTTGTATACACGTTTGGAAAGAGGAGATTCCTAGCTTTCTAATGATATCAGGATTGTTGTTGTTCTCCAAATATTAAGCGAAATATGTCACATTATATAATGACTGTCACAGAGTCCTCATTTTGAGAAAAAGGCCTTTAAAGTTTCCTCTTCTCTGGAATCCATCGATCTGATTGATTATTAGTGGAGCAAATGATCAAAATACTACGGAGGGAAGATATTTCGTTTGGAGGGGAAGCTCGCGAGTGTGCGTGTATACGTGTGTGCGTGTGTTTGTTTGTGTATTTTTGTTTGCGTTTGTGTGTATTGTGTTTGTTTCCCGGGGAAAACCCTCACGAGAAACACCGGCTGTTGTTGTGCCTGCTGTGGCGTTAAATTACTCTCCGTTCTCCGCTTGTAATTATGCCGAAGCTTCAAAGTTATATTTATTCTGAATTTGCCGAAACAAGTTTAATATTCTGAAAGCCAAGACTCTGTTTAATTTAAATCAGATGAAAACAAACTGTAACGGATCCTGCCGTGTTATCTATGATTACTTTACTCTTACGTTCATAATGTCAGCCGGAGGGAGGGGGCGGCGCTGCTGGAAGAGCAGAGTGCGAGTGGGAGGTGCCTGTCTTCGTCCCTTCACGCTTCAAAAATGTACTTATCGTGTGATTTTGGAAATAAAAGTTTCATATTCTGAAAGCCAAGACTTGGTTTGTTTAAAATCAAACAAAACACCCGAACCCTGAAAAAATAGTTTTTTACGTAAATCCACGTTTATTCTGAAATGAGCCGTTGCGACTTCCGACTGATTTCGATAGAGCGGGTCACATATGTTACATTTCATTGAGCTGACGCTTTTATCCAAAGCGACTGATGTACTCCAAAGTACATCAGGTTTCATAGAGCCAAGCATTTCAAGTGCTACTCAACCGGCTGTAGATACGCCGGCCCTTTGTTAGCATGTACGTGCTTGTTAGCATGTAAGTGCTTTGTTAGCATGTACGTGCTTTGTTAGCATGTACGTGCTTTGTTAGCATGTAAGCGCTTTGTTAGCATGTAAGTGCTTTGTTAGCATGTACGTGCTTTGTTAGCATGTACGCTTTGTATTTGTTTTGTTTTTTTTGTTTTTTCATTCTATCGCTTGAAGTGGAATCGAAAGAGATTTGTTTTTAGTCTGCGCTTTAGTAAGCTTTCTGTGTCCTGATTTCAATGTCAATATATGTATTGCATTAAGGAAAATAGGACGTGGCGCCCGCATGAACACATGAAACAAATACCTCACAGGTCGCTTGTCTTGAAAGGAGATTATTTTAATCTTGAAAGTTATTTTTCTGCTGAGCTTCAATAAAGACGTCAACAACAAACACGTGCGGTCACACGCATAGTTACCTGTCTGCACATTGGTGTCACACATAAAACAAAACGGTATTAACTCATGCCATATTTTAACGATTTGAATATTACATGAAACAAAGTATTTATTTAGTGAATTGAACTATGAAATGAATTGTGTTATTCTCTGTAAATAAGGCAACGTTGTGACGTCATGTACGGCTGCCTTTATCACCCTCTCCGGAGTCGTTCTGCATGTGTGTGTTCATGAAAAGCAAATGAGTGGGCAAAGCAAACAGCGCTGCTTTAACTTCTAATCAGATCAGGGGGACTCCGTACGGGGACACCAATTAGCATCTGGGCTCGAGCACATCTCCCACCTCGGGGTCTTTGCGCTCTCAGGTTGTGGCTCTCGCCTGCGGTGATGATGTGTTCATTTGAAAGTCTAAAAAGGTAATTATGAATCCCTCAAATCAGGAAAACGGAGCTTAGCAACCGCGGCCAATCAGGACTCTGTCGAGGAGTTGGTGTTGCACGTTGTTGCGAGGTCCCCGGCGGGGGCAGCCGGCGGGGTCTCGCAAAAGATGAAATGCCATCAGAGATACAGCACGTAGGAGTCTTAATTAAGTCAGTCTTCTCTGATCGGGAGCTTTTAAAGCATGCCTATCTCAAGCTCGCCTGTTTAATTGGATGTGTGTGTTAGCGTGCGTGGGCGAGCGTCTTCGGAACCGTCCGTATCGAAGTCATTATAAGTGTAAACAGGAGCTCAGCAGGGAGCATGTTGCATCGCTGTGTTCTTCCCTCATTCTTCTATCAGCGCCACAACTGCACTGAGTTAGACGACTTGGGTGTGTAGGTGGCCACACACACACACACACACATTCTTTAATCTCCCCTTAACCCTGCCTTGTTAGGCAGATCAGCCATGATGTGCTGCTCAATTCAATCACCGGGTGCCTGAGGCAGTAACTCAGGGACTGAGGTGCGGCACCGGCACTCCATTCAGCGTGCTCACGGCCCTTCGTCTCATCAAGGTGCAAGCAGGAAACCAAAGCAGTTGCTACGTTCTTTCCCCTCCCCCCTACAATGTAATCATCGCCGGTGACCTAACTCATCACCAGCAGATTAGAACACAATTGAAGCCTCGCCTCGCTCCCTGCTAGTTTTATTTATTGGCTCCAGTCTCTGTGGGTATATTATCTGGTATCAATCAAACACGCCTATCAAGCAACGTGGCTGCCATGTATAGAAAGCCCCTGCATGCCGTATGGAGCTGTGCATCGCGTCCCTCCAGGGGGCCGGGGTACATCTGAATGTGACACAAAGCCATCCCCGGGTTGAATAGGCTTTTCAGAATCAGGTCCGTCCCGAGGGAAACTCCATAGATTGCCCGATAGATGTTGTCTGTAAAATGGCCGTGATGTATGGAGACGGTTGCTTGCTGTCGCTTCCATTTCTAGGCCATTTCAGACTTTGATGGTGCACTTGTTCGTACTCGGCTGATAACTAAGAATAGATGACAGGACGACGGTGCAGAAATATCTCCAAAGCAGGAGTTTTGCACAAACCTCGCAGAATTTGTAGAATGCAAAGAAAATGAATAAAACATTACATAGTTGTTGTTTTATAAGTTGGGGCCTTTTTTCTTAACAACTAGCGCTGATATTCAACAGTCACATCTTCCATTGAAGCCTGCCTCGTGTTGTACGAGTATCCGTTTATAAACCACCAATCGCACGAGGTGTCAGTTTTTAGTGTTTCTTCTACCCCAGATAACCAACACAATGTTTCTTAGACAACAAATACATCTTGTAATTGTTCCAACTGTTACCAACTTTACAACAAGGTGGGATTTATCTCTGATTACTGTAAGGCAGTGATTCTACGTATGCGGACCCCTAGGGGTACGTCGGGGTACTGCAGGGGGTGCGTGAGATTTGAAAACAAATAAAAAAAGTTAATAAAAAAAATACCATGCATGATTACAAAAATAATCTTCGTACAATAAGTTAAATAGAAAAAACATTTTATATAAAATATTCCGATAACCACCAAGGGGGTCCTCATATAAACATGTCACATTTGTGTATTTTATAGTTTTGCATAATATATAATTTTGTTCATTGGTTTGTTAAACAGATATTACTTACTTACTTTTTCATGCCTAAAATGAAAATATCCTGCGCAAAATACACGTCATCATTTACTGAATTCACGACCAACTATTTGTGTTCGTTCTTTAATGCGTATTCGTTAGTGTTTGCACCAACACTGTTTTAACGCATGAAAACGGCACCATACATGACTCCTAGTGGTTTCAGCTTTGATCTAACGTAAGTGTACGATGCCGTTTTCTTTCATTAACATTTCCTGTGTTGTGATTTTGCATATTTTTAAGGATTTTATTCAAGTATTTTCATTTTTTTTTGAGGGGATTTAAGTAATAGAATACAAATCAAATACACATACATACTTTGGGGCTTGTCAAAATGAAACATTTGCTCTAAAACCCTAATAAATAAATGCTAGCGACAGCGGCATACTTTAACGTGGCTGCCTTTGGACACCGTTTTTGAACAGAGAATACTTAAGGATGCGCTAACATGATGTATACACTGGTTAAGTACGGGAGAACAGAGGCACTGAATACTTTCACTTCTTTGACTGTACACACACCAGAAGGAGGATGTGTAACGACGTTGTGAGGCCGCGTGAAGTGTTCCTGCATCCTGCCAAGTTTCAACTTAACCTCTGGACCCCGTATGTACCCGAGAGCCTTCAGTTTCCGTCAGCATTGGAGTCGAAGTAGCTGCAGGCGAGGTTTTTGACTCGATTTGAAAGGGTTATCGGAGATGAAGACACTTTTAAAGCCCAAGGATTTATCATGTGTCCCGTCGGCTGGATTTAGCCGATCCCTCGACATCAATTTCTCCTCTCGTACACACGGCTGTCATGCAGAGAATGTCTGATCACATCGCCTGCATGTGGGTGGGCTAGTCTGTCACCTGTGTGTTGTGTGTGTGTGTGTGTGTGGGTGTGTGTGTGGTTTGTGGTTTAAAGGGCAGTGGAATAATGACTCCGGCTCCCATGCGTTGTTAAACATCACAAAGTCAAACACAAGCGCGCCTAAGTGCTCCCCGATGCTCCTCTTTGTAAATGATGGTGCGAGCAACAACCCTCCGAACACCGGAGCTCGTTGTGGATCACATTAAAAACATATTCCTGTGGTTTGGGCCTCCCATTAAACGTGTCAAATTGAACACGCGGTTTTAAGTAGTAAGCTCCCTGTTGACTTATCAAAGACAGATTGTGTTACCGCAAGGTACAACCCATTTTTAGCATTATTGAAATACATCGCCTTGTTAGTAGGGTTGCCAGAAACTGACCATGATCAAAATCGATTATTCGGCAGCCCTGGCGAATAATAATCGATTATTCCCCCCCCCCCGCGGGAGAAAAAGAAAAAAAAAAAAAAAAAAACAAACTCAGACAAAAGGAATTCCGTTGCGAACGCATTGTTGAGGTTGAGCTGTGATAGACCAACGTCTTTTCGCAGGGCTTGCATTTAACTTCCTTTGGACTCGTAAGTTCGAAGTAGTTCCACGAGGAGGAACTCTTTTTACCTGCTGCTTTGTTCATCTTTAGTCGCACGTGAGAGGGAGAGGGGGGATGGAGGCGGGGTCGGTGTGTAGCAGCTGCAGCAGCAGTCTGCTCTGCATGCAGGCTTCCTCCAAGTTTACAGTAAAACAAACTGGTGGTGTGACCAATGGCCATTTACAATTATTAATACTATTACTATTATTAGCATATATATATTTTGGTTGAAACTAAGCCAGAAAAAAAAAAAAAACATAATAAAAAAAAAAATATATTATATAAATAATAAAAAAAAAATATAAATAAAATCGATTTTTAAAAATAATATTCGATTATGGAGACTGTAACGTATATTCGAATAATCGAATAATCGCTGGCATCCCTACTTGTTAGGTGTCCTGGTTTATTTTAATAGCAGGCGCATCACTTCCTGTTGTGTGCCAATCAGTGGCATCAAGGTTATTGGAAGAAGATACCGGGTGTTTCTCAATGTCGAAGTCTTCCGAGTCACTTCCTTCAGAGGCAAGAATCCTTCCTGGCATTCGAAGAACGAAGAGTGGAACAGGCGAGCAAGTGTGCAGGTGTGCGTCGTATGAGAGGCCCCGCCTTACATTTTCCGCCACCTATTTTGTAAATTGGTCCGTGGGCGCAAAGCATTGTGGGGATTTTAAGACCGCGGAGGACACACATATGCTGCCTCGAAATGTCTCGCTACGAAGGACTCCGGACTCGGTAGAATTCCAAGGAGCCTGGACATTGGAACAGTCCTTCGGCGGCACTCGATGACGTGGCGTCCTTGAAATAGTGGCTCTGGAGGACACTTCCTCGACATTGAGAAACACCCACAGTCATATTAGCTCAGTAGCTAAGATTTAATGTATTGGAATTATCCGTTTTTGACGGACTGATTTACCATTTTATACTTTTTAAGATAAGAGAGATAAGATAAGACTTTATTCATCCCGAAGGAAATTGTTGTGCCAGAGTAACAGTAACAGTAACGAAATACAATAAACACAGCAGAAAAAGAGCAATCAAACATCCACCGACAACATGAAACAAAGAAACATAGATGGTCACACAATCAATGCAATCATTATTAGCAGTATTCAGTAGTTTTCAGTAGCTAGCAGTGCAAAAATTAAAACGTAGTGGCAGTTACGTAATTGCACGTCATCATAGCATTATTAATAATACTAATACTAATAATAATAATATAATAAATTAAATAATTGAAATGTTTATTAACTGCTTTTTTTATCCATTCAGTGTAATATGCAAAATACAACAAACAAATAAACAACATAAAACAGCAGCAGTTCTATTACAGCAACACACACATATAAATACATATTAATATGAATAATTCTTATATACTAATACATGTAAATACAACTTAAGAAGAAAACTATTTAGAGCAGAAATACTAATAAATGATAGTATCATTACAAAATAATGATACAGTATATAAACATTTATTTTCAAACACACATCCATCTGTAAAATAAACTTAAATTAGTGATATGTTAGTCACAGTTTTCTAAAGTATCTGTATTCTAATTGCTTCAAATACAAATCCGTACGGAGGATCCTCGGGGCACGGCGTTTAAAATGTCCATTAACCACAAAAACAGCCTCCTGCTCGCATCAGCTTCCCTTTGCCACGCACTATGTTCATGTCACACACTTCCCGAATGCTGTGTGTCTTCAGTATATATGAGCATCCTGGGATGGAGCCGCTCCACATGCGCCCAGATGAAGGAGCTCAGTCATCGTTTGGTTTCAGTGGATGTTGGAGACAAAGAAAGATTAGATAGAGATTGGTTCCATAGCAGAACATAATTGGTTTAGAATGCATCAGGGAGGATCGGCGGTGGAGGGCGTTTGGAGGTCAGTGGAGGTTGGAGGGTGACGCGATATCGTGGTCAGCGTTCGTCAGGCAGATAAAAGCACGAGCTGCCGATACAAGAGCAAACAGATGATGCCTCTTCGTGGATATTACTGTATTTAACATGACGTGCACAGAGTACCACAGCAGCACATACACTCTAGACCAGTGACCACCAACTGGCGGCCCGCGGGCCACATCCGGCCCGCCAGACATTCTCATCCGGCCCGCACGACGGGGGTGACTGTGGCGTTGGCGGAGAGGTTACTGCGTTCGCCCCCCATCCATTTCTTTGTTTACAACGTCTCGTGA
This sequence comes from Chaenocephalus aceratus, assembly GCA_023974075.1. NCBI lineage: Eukaryota > Metazoa > Chordata > Actinopteri > Perciformes > Channichthyidae > Chaenocephalus > Chaenocephalus aceratus. Next base: position 291,472 of record JAMFTG010000090.1, on the reverse strand, counting down.
GTAAGGTACCGGAGTCCAACAGCAGTACCGGAGTCCAACAGAGAGGCAGCAGCTGCGGGACAGTAGACTGCGTACTGCGAAACCTTCCCTCCCATGAAGAAGAAGTGATCCTTCGTTGTGAAGAGTCTGGTTAATGCGCTCCGCACCACAGCAGTAGCCCCGCTGCGACAGAGAGGCTGGAGCTGCGGGACAGTAGCCAAGAAGCAGGGTTGGGTTGTAACGGAATATATAACGGCGTTACGCAGAATATAAAAATCAAGTAGGCTAACTGTATTCAGCTGGCGTTACATTTCAAAAACGAGTAATCTGATTACAGTTACTTTCGTAAACCTGAAGTGAATACATTTTGAAATACTTATTGGAATTGGTGGAAAAGTTTCCTCACACAATGTAATATTCATTACCGGCAGAACTGTGTGCACATGTCTGTGAGCGAGAGAGAGATGCAGCGTGTCTGTGAGGCCCCGCCCCCGCACGCAGGTGAGAGAGAGAGATCTTTTAAAATATATTGAAAGTTAGAAACGGAGATGGTTGGATAAAATGTGCAAGATAACGTTTATGTAGCATTTCTTTATTGTCGAAATGATGACATTTCATAACGGGATCAAATCAAAGTGAATGTGTTTAGTTCATGTCCGTCTTTCTTCTGCATTTCCCTTTAGTGTTTACTTCTGCTGTTCCCTTTAGTGTTTCCTTCTGTTGTTCCCTTTAGTGTTTACTTCCGGTCTGTCTTCTTCTGTTGTTCCCTTATGCGGATTGATATGACTGCAAATAGTCCTTTGTTCCTCCTTAGTCTCCTTTGCTTAGCAGCGTACACAAAATAAAAGAACTCTGGAGCGTCCAAATTGACCAATCAGAATCGAGTATTCAGCCAAGCCATGTAATGACCTGGTATTATCTGGTAAGTGTTTCGGAGGTGGAATATGTATAACAGCAGATGTTAGATGTGAGTCATGTTCAGCTGTAGAGAAAATACATGTTTCTTACTTTTTCTGGCAGATATTGTTTCTGCAACTCGAGAGGAATGCAACTCTGATGTAACGTCAAACACTGCTACCGCTATCTGAGCTGTAGTTTCTTTCCACCAGACTTGAGTGACATTGATGAGGTGTGTGTGCGCTGAATGGAAAGCGTACGGTAGGAGCTCTGCAGTCACTTCTCACCAATTGCCTTTCGCCTTCAAATTTCCCTCAATTCACATTCACACACATCATCTCAGATCACCAGCTGGGTTCGTGTGGATGTCAGATGAGCGCTGTGTGTTCCTCTGAAGTGTCACGCAGCAGATTGGTGTGTGTGTGTGTGTTCGTTGATATCTTACTCCCAGAGCTGTTTCCGTGTGGGAGCTGCAGAGGAATCCCGTTTATTAGGATTCAGCGCACTTCCTGACGTGCTGCGCGGTTAAAGATACGAGCGGTGGGAAATGTGGTCGGAGTTAAATAAATAAACAGATCATAAACCAAATAATTAACCTCTCAGGGTCTCTGACATGCTGGAGGGGGGGGGGGGGTAGTAACGTGAGGTAGAACTCTACCCTGTTTCCACATGAAGCTGCTAAATATACATGATATAGAAGTCTAACAGCGGCCTGTGTTCTTTTCCACTATCGTATAACCCTGACGCTAATGTACTTGTTATAATGGATATAATGGCTGCTATGGAGTCGATGGAGCTTAAAGAATCTATCATGCTTTGCATTCGGTTTTCCCTTTCCCTGTAGTGTGTGTGTAGGTTTTAGTGCATGTAAATGGTCTGCAAAGGCTAACATCCCTGAGTTTCTCTCCCACACTGTCTGAAGCGCCTCCATTGGACTACTTTTTTACTTCTGAAACATAGTGACATCACTATCTTGTCTGTCTTACCCCGGCTGATACTTCACTAAATCCACTGTTTTAATTTGTAAGGTAAAATTGTAAATGTAAATTGTAAATCTGTAACCCTGTAAGGTGTCCTTGGGTGTTTTGAAAGGCGCCCCCCAAAATAAATATTATTATATTTATTATTATGCAACACTCACACTCCGATTGGCTAGCGTGCAGCAACAGTTTGTACGTGATAGGCTAAGGGGCGGGACATCTCTAAGCGGTTGACCAATCACAACACAGCTACCAAACTAGCTTACCAGAAAGACAAATGCATCCAAACATTAATATCTAGGTCTTTATATAATGTGTTGGATCTGATTTGTAGGCGAGTGTTTCTCGAGTCGATATTTTCATTTCAATAAAATGGTGTTTAATGGTTTAATCTGTTACTCAGCTCTATAACCACGGCATGTCTAATTGTTTCTCAGCAGAGTTTGTATTTCAAACAGTATTCATTACACGTGCTATGATGAATGGAAGCACGTTTAAAAGCCACAGAACATAAGGAAAATAAATGCAATCAATTCTGTACAGAGCTCTGTAACGATCGCAGCTTCTCATTAACGTGTTTGCTTTATGTGAGGCGGCGCTGTGTGCCCAGGCGGCGTTTCAATACTGCAGCGCATGTTACAAGATTCAACTTATAGATGATTGAAATTGCATACATGCACGGAGGGTAACGTGGACGGAAAGGATGCGAGAGGGAGGAGAATCTGGGTCAGAGGTTTGACTCCAGTGAGGAGGAGGAGGTTAATCCCCTGATCTGAACATGAGGGAGATATCCAGACCCAGAACACTAAAGTCAGTGTTGGGAAAATCCTGAGTGTCTTCCTCCAACAAGAGAGTAACATGATGACAAAGGTATCCCGACTGTAGCTGTGAACATGACAGGATGTGTGATGACCTAGAAGAGCATCAGACTGTTTGATAGCTATGTGATTAACATGATGACTCAGCCTCTATGGAGAGACATCAAGCATGCTCATTTCTGACGTGGAGCTAATCTGAAGTAAACCTTGAAGTTTTGAGATTTTGAGAAAAAAGTCAGAATTTTGAGAAAACGTTTTGAGCCTCGCCGCGTCCCGCCGTCTCAGGCTGAAAATCCGCGGAGCTGCAGCTGAAAAAAGTGTGTGCTGAGTGTGTGTGTGAAGAAGTCGGACCAATCCACGGACTTAACGTAACGGCTCCGCGGATTGGTCCATTTGGACCGATTGGTCCATTGGGTCGTCGTTGCGTCACTTGGAAAAGAGAAATGTCCAACGAAGCGTTCAGGGGCAGCAGACGGGTCTTCTCTGTGTTAGAGTTGTACTCGCTACAGGGTGTACTCTGAGGGTTTTGACTCTGCAGATCGTTCACATGCAGAAAACCTTCATAACACAAGGACGGGTGAGAACCGGAAAAGCACGACATGGGACCTTTAAGATTTGCATACCATGAACGGAACACATACAAATGAAATGAAATATTCAGCCGATACACCAACACTGAAACACATGAGCACATGCTACAGTTTAAAATCTGAGTTGCTCCGTTTTAGTTTAACACACACAGTTAAGCTCACACACACTTTATGAACATATCGGTTCCCCTGCTGAATGAAAACAGCACAAAGGAAGCGAAGAAAACCACGAAGCAGATTCGGTGAACGCTCACTAACGTCCCGTAACACGTAGCATCACCTTTAATTCTCTGACGTGATGATGGAGCACGCTTTGTTCCTCCGCTGATTTCCCCCAGGAGACACAAGAGCCATTTTATCGATCAATGATCAGATTCCCCCGTAAGACCCGCCACACATGCCGGAGCATACCTTAAGAACAGTGTGGGTGCATTACAGGGAATAGAACGTGTAACAGAAAGACACTGTAATGCTGCTCTCAGGGAACGTGCTGTTCAGCTCTCAATATACGGTTTATTTAAACATGTTACGGCTAGGTTGGCTTCACTCTTGATTTCTAGAGATACACTCATCACAAGTCTTTCACCTGTGATTCAGAACTGTAAGTATACTAAACATCCACTATATACTGTATATACACGGTCAGTCTGCATCTGCAAAGTGCATTTACAATAAATACACTTTCTCTAGTAGCGCTTCACCAGGATTTTAATTTTATTCTGAAAAGCACAACCAGATATTTATTCTACCAAGAGTTGCTTGTTAATTGAGAGGAAATGTAAGTGTGTGCGTCATCATTACAGTCTTTATTCTCGGCACCAAGTCAGTGCACACGAGGCAGCAGGCGGAGCAAGCGGCTGGATTTCTGTCATACTAATTATTGAAAACAAAAATTAAAACCTATGGATTTTATTCAAGTCCTTTATTCACAACGATGGCTTTATTCTGCAGCGACACACATGGGGGGGGGGGCGAGACAGATTATCTACTTCAAACATGTATCCAAGCAAAGTGTAAGGATGTGGAAATACATTTCAGAATGAGAAACTTATTCTCAGCTAAATAAAAGTACACATTCGGTTTTGTTTTGGTGCATTCATAAACACATTAAGAGAAAATACATTATTATAAAAAGACCGAGCTATTAAAAAACTGTTTAAAAAAGGATTTAAACATCATTAATATGAAGGAATATTAACACAAAATACAAATAATAGTAAAATGAAGTGTGCATTATTGCGATTTAAAGAGGACCGCTGTGCAGAATTAAAAAGAGGTGTTAACCCTTCCGTTGTGTTCGGGTCTCCCGTGAGCCGTTTCAAGTTAAAATGATATAATATCTACGCTCTAGTTTTTTGTATCGAAACAAGGCTTCATGATATCCTCCACAGCAGCCACTACAAAACTGATTTTGACTTTTAGCCAAGTCTGAAGGTCTCTAAAAAAAGGGTATACTTTGGTGTTGGGATCTGGGGAGACACAGCAGAATTGTTTTGGGTGACTCAAGTTCAAATTTGGCCCAATCAAGATTCATCTTTGACTTTAGACACCCCTCCCCCGCCCCCTTCATCCACTGTAACAATAAGTGTTCGCAACATGCACCTGGTCTCCCCTCCCCCGACGGGAACTCGGCCTTTCTCAAAGAATATGTACACTAACACTTGAACCTGAACATGTGGTGTCATGTGTTTGGGGCCATAACATTACATTACAACAGGACTGTATGGTTATGAATGCATTATAAGTTAGTTATGATGTAGTTATACAATATTAATGATAGTCATTTGTCATGTGTGTTTTGGACTGAGATAAATCATGGGTCAAAATTGACCCACGAGCATCATGAACGGTAACAGCTTTCGAACACAACACAAGGGTTACAATGAAATAAAAACGAAATATAAAAATTAAACAAACAAAATACTTTATTGCTCCAACAATGATATTTCATTCCCTCCAATAACATTAATCAAATTGCAATATCATCCATTGTTGTTTTCTTAAAGTGTGCCACCCTATACTTAACTCTTTACCCATTTAAGATGTTCTTAGTCTATTTAAGACTCACGATGAAATATTGAAGTGACTGAGTTTGGCGGAGGGACGCCCCGAGCCAGAGTGGGTGGACATTGGAAAGACATGTTAAAAAACGTGGCCAAAAAGCCATCCATCAAGTGCGGTATGGACGCCACGAGTATCAGCCACTCGTCTGTAATACTATGTAAATGTATTCAGCAATGCACTCATAACTGTAATGCGTCTGCTCTGAGGTGAACATGAAGATGGAGTCATGTGACACTCTTCAGTTCGAGTGTTCGGACGCACAGATATCACATTACAGATCATACATGTCACTGTGTGGCTCCGAAAGATCTTATCTGTTACGGCCCGTCTACACTACAGGCATCGAAACATGCTTTCAACGCTTCGCCCACTCATTTGGATGGGGTGACGTAGAAGAATGTTTAAACTTCGCCGAACTGCATTGTGGGGAGGATGGCATGGCTTTGCAAGCATCACGAGCATCTATCGGCATCATAGTTGAACAATGTTCAACTTTTGAGGCTCGATGCTTGGCATCAGCCAATCAAATCCCGCGTATGCAAATCTGACAGTACAAGCGCTAGCCAATCAAACCGCGTGTATGCTGGGAGAGACTACGCAGGTCATTTCCTCATATTCCAAAAAATGGAGGGAAAATTCATTATAGCGGTAGTGAATCACCCGATGCTGAATGATCAGTCTCTGTTCATCTACCGGGATACAAACCGGAGGAACCAGCATGGAGGGAGGGGGCAGAGACAGTGGATGGAACTGGTAGGTTTTCACCTGTTTGGGGATTTTATATCCAGTTTACTTCGTTTTAACATTGCTATTGCTTTGTATGTCGGGGGCGGGAGATTCCTGATTGGTTGTTGGTCGCCTTGGGCGCGAGAAATCGCCAAGCCTCAGACACGCCCAGCTTCAACATTTTTTGATGCCTGTAGTGTAGGGCTGCACGATTTTGGGAAAAAATCTAATTGCGATTTTTCTGACAAATATTGCGATTGCGATTCGAATTGCGATATTTATTTTTAAGCGAACCAATAGAAGTGTATTGTAAAATGCGGCCATAACTGTGGCTAGGAAGGTCGTATCAACATACTCTTGTCTCTTGTCTTGTCTCTTGAGCTACGAGTGAAAGAACTAACCTGACTCAGATGGTTTGTTTCACACAAATCATCTAAAGCTCCATTGGAAGCCATTTGGAAAGGGCAGGCACTTTCAAGGATACTTGGCAGGTGATTGGATCAATCTGTCTATCACCATCTATCATGGGCCACTTCTGATTGATTAACAATGGCATGTGGAGCACAGCACATCTGATTGGTGTGGATGACTGACACACAAGAAGAAAAAAAAACATGTAAAAAAAAAAAATGTAAACATTTTTTTTCAAAAAAAGTTGAAAAAAATCGCAGGCTTTGCGATTTGATAATCGCATCATCTCGAATCGCGATTTCGATTTAAAATCGATTAATCGTTCAGCCCTACGTGTAGACGAGCCGTTAGACTTACTTTATTGATTTCAACAAGACACAGAGTGTACTATTACAACGACATTTCGTTGTGCTGGATTACAGGAACAGGACAATATAACAACTTGCTAAAAGTGTACATATAAATAAATAATAGTGACGAGGTGCTGATAAAATTAAAGATACATCTATTTTATTTTATATTTAATAGACGTACTATATAGAAAATATATGCGCTTTACACAGCGTAATGTTAATGCATTACATAAAGAACTAATACATGAAACATCCTGTTGCAACAAAGCACTCGTAAATAACAGTTAATATAATAACATATTATAATATTCAATGCAGCTTATAGGGTTTGAATTAAAGACCATGTGACTATGTGATGAACGTGTAAACAGATCATCAAAGCAACATGGATAGTGACGGGCAATCTAAGAAACAACGACTTCTTTATCTCCAACTGTCCTTTTTTAATGTATTTATATTACGCAGACAATATCATACGATGCATTGTGAATATATAATGTCCTTAGACTCTGACATAATAAGTAATACATAAAACAATACAATTAAAAAGATATATGAAAAAAAGACACTTTCATTTTTCAATGTATTAATTTTAATACCATGGATAAGTATTTATATTTGTATCATTTTTATATTGTAAACTTATTTTATTCACGTAATGTAAAATGCAAGTTCACTCTTTATTTGTAATCTTTCCTATTTGCATTTTTAATGTATTTGAGTTGTTCTTGTATTATTATAATGTAATATTCCACTGCATCTGAATTACCTCGGATACTTATTTATATAAGTATTTATTCAAATGATAACATGTTTTTGTTCTCCCTATCTGCATTAACCTTCTGCCTTTATCTCACGCGGGGAAACACATTTCTGATTTTGATTAAAGAATCCGCAGATAAGCTTTTAATCACAGCAACACCCAGTTCTGCACATCTGTCCTTTCCCTATACGTGGATGTGAAACACGTAGCCCGCGTGTTTTCACATCTGTTCCGATGAGCAACGTTTTAATTTAAAGCAACTTCTTCAGTGTTTTTCTGCAGATACTCAGAGAGTGTTGGGGAGAGGGGGAAATGCATCTGGGAAACTTAGACAACTTAATTAAAACAACGCTGATTACTCTGTCAACTGATGGCGATTTAAAGGCTGAAGCAGGCTTCGGAGTATAGAGGATGTGCGAGGCTTAGAAGCTGCTGGTTTTCATTATTATTTTAGTTCTCCATGAGGAAACAGAGAGCCAGCCGACACAGCTAATTGGTGCACTTTTAAACATGGTGTAACACAGTGAAGAGATACATCACTGGACACGTCTTAATATATGTATATATTCTGAGCATCGCCTCGATATTAAGATGACACATCATGTGGCTCCTCTCTTGCTCTATGGTTTTGTTGAAATCTAAAGAAATGACCCTGAACTCAAGGGATGGCATTTAAACGAGCAGTGTCAGCATTTTCACATTGTGTGCATGACTTTCCAAAAGCTTCCCGTAATTGGCTGCAGGACTTTAAATAATAAAGCGCTTAGAACTTAATAACATGTGCAATGTGATATAAATATTTATGATATCAGCGCTCATACAATTACTGAGGGACTGAAGTATTTATATCCATACTATAGTTAGTTCAACGTAAAGAAGGGGTTTTTGCATTTCATTGTTTGGATACAGGCTAATCTATAACCACCTACTTCCGTACGTGGCACCTATTTAAAGAGGACATCTTCTGCTCATCAGGTGTATATCAGTATGTAGTGTCTCTACTTTAAAGAGTCCTCTCCTGCTGATGTTCAGGTGTATATCAGTATGTAGTGTCTCTACTTTAAAGAGTCCTCTCCTGCTGATGTTCAGGTGGATATCAGTATGTAGTGTCTCTACTTTAAAGAGTCCTCTCGTATGTAGTCCTGCTGATGTTCAGGTGTATATCAGTGTGTAGTGTCTCTACTTTAAAGAGTCCTCTCCTGCTGATGTTCAGGTGTATATCAGTATGTAGTGTCTCTACTTTAAAGAGTCCTCTCCTGCTGATGTTCAGGTGTATATCAGTATGTAGTGTCTCTACTTTAAAGAGTCCTCTCCTGCTGATGTTCAGGTGTATATCAGTATGTAGTGTCTCTACTTTAAACAGGGATGTTAGTCTTTGCAGACCATTTACATGCACTAACACCTATAGAAAACACTACAGGATAATAGAAGCCCTAAAAAGCCGAATAGGGTTCTATATAATATTTTTTATTCTAGCAATCTTTCCATTATCTTATCATTTGCACCATCACGTGTAAATCAATATTTCTGATTGTGTTGTTGATACGGTTAGCATGTTTCTATCCCCACAGCTCCGTGTTGTCAGACTCAATTTCCTGTTGCTGCGCTTTGCTTTTCCATTTGTGGGATGTGTGAGGTTGTCACACAGAGCCAGCATTAAAGCCCCGATGAAACCCACTCTCTGTAAAACCCACTCAGTCACTCCTGGCGGTTGGCTCCGTGTTCCCTCTCCTTTGATAAACACCGTGGTTAGTAAAGACCACGTTATCATCCCGTGGGACGCTAACCTCTAAAGCAACGTATAAGGAATGGGGCGAAGCCTGCGAGCTAGTTCAGGCAGTCAACTCGAGCACTTATGCTGCCTTCACACATAACGCCCCCTGCCCTCTACAACCAACCAATCAGAGTCCCCTTCATAAGCCGCTCTATTGAACCTGCCAGACCTCTCTCCATGCATTGCTTGCTGCTGCTATCGCTGCAGCAACTCTACGTCGCTGCGCTCGCGCTGCCCCCCACCACCCACCCCAGCTTCCACCCCAGCTTCCACCCCAGCTTCCACCCCAGCTTCCACCCCAGCTTCCACCCCAGCTTCCACCCCAGCTTCCACCCCAGCTTCCACCCCAGCTTCCACCCCAGCTTCCACCCCAGCTTCCACCCCAGCTTCCACCCCAGCTTCCACCCCAGCTTCCACCCCAGCTTCCACCCCAGCTCACCCCAGCTTCCACCCCAGCTTCCTCCACCCCAGCTTCCACCCCAGCTTCCACCCCAGCTTCCACCCCAGCTTCCACCCCAGCTTCCACCCCAGCTCCACCCCAGCTTCCACCCCAGCTTCCACCCCAGCTTCCACCCCAGCTCCACCCAGCTTCCACCCCAGCTTCCACCCCAGCTTCCACCCCACCCCACCCCAGCTCCACCCCAGCTTCCACCCCAGCTTCCACCCCAGCTTCCACCCCACCCACCCCAGCTCCACCCCAGCTCCACCCCAGCTTCCACCCCAGCTTCCACCCAGCTTCCACCCCAGCTCCACCCCAGCTCCACCCCCAGCTTCCACCCCAGCTTTCCCCCAGCTTCCACCCCAGCTTCCACCCCAGCTTCCCCCCAGCTTCCACCCCAGCTTCCTCCCCAGCTTCCTCCCCAGCTTCCTCCCCAGCTTCCACCCCAGCTTCCACCCCAGCTCCACCCCAGCTTCTCCCCAGCTTCCACCACAGCTTCCACCCCAGCTTCCACCCCAGCTTCCACCCCAGCTCCACCCCAGCTCCACCCCAGCTTCCACCCCAGCTTCCACCCCAGCTCCACCCCAGCTCCACCCCAGCTTCCACCCCAGCTTCCACCCCAGCTTCCACCCCAGCTTCCTCCCCAGCTCCACCCCAGCTTCCACCCAGCTTCCACCCCAGCTTTGGGGTGTTTGTTTGGGGCTTTTCAGATGTGTAGATAAGTAGGTCATTTGGTTTTACATCATTTGTAAGTCAGTAATATTTGTGTATCAATCACTGCTTAAGTTTGTATAGTATAATAATTCTCATGTTTCATTTAATTATTCTACATTTTTTTTGTATTCTTGTTTTACACATGCAAAATAAATCTAAATCAAACGTTGGTGCTTGTTCCTCCGGGCCTTTGAAGGAAAGTGCACGACCATTATATCAATTTTGAATCATAGTTCTGATTTTGATTTTGAACATTTATTAAAGCGATCGCAGTGAGATACTTCCAGGAGGATCCGTACCAAACAAATATGTTTTATTACGTCTGAATCAACTGATTTGTAAGCCGGGATTTCTCCGCGGGAGATATTTGTAAAGTCGATAAAATGGAGCAGCCTGTCTGTTATTCAGCTCTATAACCACTGCGCATCTAATTCTTTCTCAACAGAGTTTATATTTCAAACTATAATCATTCAACGTTCTATAATTAATCGAAGCACTGTTAGCGGTGCGGGAACACAAGGACACATACATGCCCTAACCCAACATGCACCATCACGTCAGAGACCTGCTTCTCTCATGTCTCTGCGTTTTGAAATCGACACAGAGCAAACCATTAGCTGGTAAAGGCTGCACTGTACTATGTGACCTCTGTGGGCAGCCAACGGGAAGAGGACCCCCCGCAGAGCTTATCTCCGTCTGCATGTTGCCACGGCAGATCTCTATCATTAGCTTATCAAACGCCCCAGATCCTCCCTGGTCATGTGTGCTGCGGGCCGGTGAAAACCTTCCTCTCTGCCCCTTAAAGCTGACGAGTGCAGACGGTGGCGACTGATATGCTAATCGCTGCCTTTGTGGGCATCAGATCATGGTCAACACGACGGGAGATGAAACACAAGCAGCAACCAGGCTTCAGGCTCTTCCGTTGTGATATTAAGAACCGTGTGTTAACGTTTAAACTGTCGCGGGATACAAGATGCAGAACGCCAGCTGTGGATGCATTGCTATGACATTGACGATTCAAGTGTCATGTGTACATTAGCTACAGTGGAGATATGTCAGTGACAGTCTTAGGTCCCAGCCCCTCCACCAGTGCAACAATAATGAATATATATACAGTCGGACAGAGAACAAATAAAACACATGAAACACATAACATCGTGCAAGAGAATAGTCCGTTTCTTAAATAACTAACTAGGTTCAACTATTTTCTGTACAACGTGCGGACAATCTCAATACACCTCATGTTCGTTGACCAGAAGCTCTGAATTCATGATTCCACCAATCACAATGCGGGTAGATTCGAGATGATGAAACGCATATTAACACCATGTGAAGATACGATAATAACAAGTACTTATTGATCCCAGTTTGGGAAATGTCTGCGTTGCATCAACATAGGCGTTGTACATTAGATCAATTAAAAGACTACAGATAATCAATCCACAATGTAAACATCTGAAATATAAATATACAATTACATGTTGCAATTTGAATACACAGGCCCGTGACAGACTTGATAATTCAGGACACGATCCAGATTCAGATTGCCTGAGGACATGCGATCTGACTGACTGTATGCACCTGAAGTCGCCTCATTGGTGTTGGGCTGAAGGCATTGCTGTCGGATCTGATATGAATATGTATTGCTTAGTTCGCGATGCTGTTACTAACAGATCTACTGGGATTTGTGCAAACAGCTTTAAGCGCGTTAACATTGACCTGATTTGCATGAAGCTGGAAAAACCAAGACAAATCACATTCGTGTTCGCAATCTGGGCCGTTGGACTAAGTCTAAATAAATCACTTATAGATTGTGTACAGATATATGCTCAAAAGTATAACAAGGGCCAGTGCAATGTTATTTCCAAGGCTTTCATCAACACTAGTTGACAGCGTAACGTAATTGTCTTACAGTTAGCTCAACAAGCCAGACTGGGTCATTAGCCAGACTGGAAACTACAGTTTGATTTTGATGAATCCAGAGATCCAGCCACTTTAAATCAATGTTCCTCAGCCAGACGAGTCCTCGCTGCTCAATTGCCGATCTGTCAAAATTGCTTCACATCGCCAGAGCCCCGAGTGGCTCCCGACTGTCGAGACAAATCCTGTAACTTCACCTTTACAAAGTGCAAATGGGACTGTACTGTAAGAGCTCAAGGCTCAATAGCTTTGTTACCATGGAAACTTCTGTGGACATGTTTCTCTGGACCGTCCACAGGGACACCGAGCACAATCCTGCCATTGACAGAGGTTTGGAGAAACGGATGGAGACTCCCAGCAATGTCCCCTGAAAGCTTGTGTCCATTTGAAAACGCCTTGCATGTTGAGGGAGGCGATAAAAGGTCAGCTTGTGGGTTCATCACTCCTCCAGCACAGAGGACTGTCTTCCTAACTCTTTAAGAGGCACTATAATGCTCATGTTCAGAAGTGCATCTAGTGTCTCTACTTTAAAGAGTCCTCTCCTGCTGACGTTCAGGTGTATATCTAGTGTCTCTACTTTAAAGAGTCCTCTCCTGCTGGTGTTCAGGTGTATATCAGTATCTAGTGTCTCTACTTTAAAGAGTCCTCTCCTGCTGATGTTCAGGTGTACATCTAGTGTCTCTACTTTAAAGAGTCCTCTCCTGCTGATGTTCAGGTGTATATCAGTATGTAGTGTCTCTACTTTAAAGAGTCCTCTCCTGCTGATGTTCAGGTGTGTATCAGTATGTAGAGTCTCTACTTTAAAGAGTCCTCTCCTGCTGATGTTCAGGTGTATATCTAGTGTCTCTACTTTAAAGAGTCCTCTCCTGCTGTGTTTAGGTGTATCAGCATGTAGTGTCTCTACTTTAAAGAGTCCTCTCCTGCTGATGTTCAGGTGTGTATCAGTATGTAGAGTCTCTACTTTAAAGAGTCCTCTCCTGCTGATGTTCAGGTGTATATCTAGTGTCTCTACTTTAAAGAGTCCTCTCCTGCTGATGTTCAGGTGTTATCAGCTAGTGTCTCTACTTTAAAGAGTCCTCTCCTGCTGATGTTCAGGTGTATATCAGTATGTAGTGTCTCTACTTTAAAGAGTCCTCTCCTGCTGATGTTCAGGTGTATATCAGTATGTAGTGTCTCTACTTTAAAGAGTCCTCTCCTGCTGATGTTCAGGTGTATATCAGTATGTAGTGTCTCTACTTTAAAGAGTCCTCTCCTGCTGATGTTCAGGTGTATATCAGTATGTAGTGTCTCTACTTTAAAGAGTCCTCTCCTGCTGATGTTCAGGTGTATATCAGTATGTAGTGTCTCTACTTTAAAGAGTCCTCTCCTGCTGATGTTCAGGTGTATATCAGTATGTAGTGTCTCTACTTTAAAGAGTCCTCTCCTCCTGATGTTCAGGTGTATATCAGTATGTAGTGTCTCTACTTTAAGAGTCCTATGTTTGAATAAGTAAACAAAGTAGTCCAATGGCATCGTTTACATGCAGAAAAAACAAAATAACAAACAAAGGAAAGGGGACCACCCCAAAAAAGCATAATAGGCTCTTTAAAATAAAGAATATATGCAACAAGACAGCATTTAGTTCATCTACTGTATATTATTATTATATATTCATGTATAGATGATGGGTGCATTTATCTCCACAAATATTACCTGCATATCATGTCTTAAATTGTGTGGGAATTTATCAAGTTGTTGTCGTTTAATCCGTTAATTATCTCATCGAGGACACTTGTCCTTTAAAGCCCTTTAATTGCAGTGTTCTCCAGAAATATCACACACTGTGTGTTGATGTGTTTCAGAGTCTCGGGATTAGGCAACCTTACATCACGGTCCTGTCGATCAGGGAGTCCTCTCATGGTCTGGAGATACATATCCTTATCATTAATAATAATAATAATATATTAATTGTCTATAGCGCTTTTCTGAACCCAAAGACGCTTTACATTTGGGAGGGAGGTAGACAAACAAAACAAAGACAAAACCAAAAAGAAACGAAACACAACAGAAAAGCAGTCAGGAGGAATTTGATTGAGAGGGGGCGGGGCTTATGGATAGAGAGTTGAAGAGGTGGGTGAGGTAGGTTGCTCATCAGACACGAGTTAATACTTGAGATAACTCACATTCAGTGTAATCACTGACAGGATATCGGTTGTTTGTCTTTGCTAATCCTGATGTTATGTTGACTTGCTGCACTTCCTAGTTGTGTTAATTGCATTGTCATCTTTCTATTTGTATTATTCGGGATGCAGTCCTTTTTGATTTGTTAATGAATAATTGAAATGCAATGTTACTCTAGAGATATCCCTTGTGCTTCCACCATCAAAGACACATTGCACAGTGGCATTCTTCGTCTGATATGTGAAGCCTGCAGTTTGACTTCACTCAGTTATCAGTTTTGTGTTTTTCATTAAGCTAGACTGACAGTTAAATAGTAATTACATCGCTTACAAATATGTGTTCCTTAACTCCGGACTCATGGGGCTCTGTAAATATGTCATGAAAGCGCCAGATCGAGAAGCAAAACAGTATTTAAATTTAGTATCTTGAAAGCAGTTCTTGAAATACAGGATACCTCTTTGTTTCTGGGCAGCACCACGCCTGCATTCGTACACACTAGTAAGCCTTGCTCAGTCTTTGTAGGACACTTTACCAAGACTCTCTCTGAGGACCGAACTGAAATCTGATTATCGACTCTTAACTCCATTACTGGACAAAGCTAGTTATATGTTCAAACTGAAAGACACCCTGACTCCCAGTACGACTTTTCTTTCTCTCCGATAGCACCTCTATAAGGGCGATACATTTAGAAATAACTTACAACGTCTTGGCATCAGATGCATTCTCGCCCTGGCATGTCAAACGGGTTTGAAGGATCTGGTGCGAATGGAAAACCCGACTGTAATGAAGAGAGCTGTTTGGATTTTTACCACCATCCAACTTTCTCATTACCCAGCCCGTCACCTCTTTCCCGCTGAGTGACAGTGTCTTGCACCCTTAATTCTGACGAGGCTTCAGCATCACTTGATGTGACGGAGCCGCCGGCAGGCCTCCTCTGCCAACCTTCATTAAGACTCCCGGAAGAAAAGACAGATTAAGGTAGCTTTAAGAGGAGCATGTTTTAGCCCCCACGCTTTATGTCGAGCGCTAACCTTTCCAGCTGAAACAAACTAATCACCGAGTGCTGCTGCTAACAGGGCTATTTACCCGCGGGCAACTGTGTGTGTTTGGTAAGTGCGAGGAAAAAGGGAAAGGAAGGGCGGTTGTTTGGGAAGAGGACAAAACTGAAGACAAGCACTTATAGCTAACTTTGTTATCTCCGGTGAGGCGGAGTATCAGCTCTCCCAGAGATGGAGCGCTCAGCGGAAAATAACACGAGGATTTCTAGAAGAAGCCACGTCTCATTGTAGGGATAACAAGGTGGTAATATTTGATTTTATAAGACAGTTCTTCTTGTTTTACCCCAGCTGCGGGGGAAGTTAATCAGTCGGTTTTTAAGTGGCTGTGGCAGGAACAGATGACGGGAGCTTCATTAGTTTGAAACTTTCTGATTCCTCGTTTGTCTGCATCCAACGCATCAAACGGCGCCCACTTCCACGCTACTTTCTCATGACGGAAATATTCAGACTCACAAAAGAGTTGCCTCAGAAGTTCTGAGTGCTTTAACTTCAGATGAATCAATGCTGTCTGAAGTGGAGTTACAGTCCAGTGAAGTCCTACCACAAATACTGACATCTACCACATGGATACTTTTGGTTCTGTGCATGAGAGGACATTCATCTTCACAAACTGTTTATAGTCACAGGAATAAAAGACTCCGAACACCAAGGTGGAAAGTAGAGAAAAACTGAGGATTTAACCACCTGCAAAGTCAATACACACTGTATTGATTCACTAACACTGCTGTAGCTTGTGGACATGCTTTCCTCTCGGTGTATTGAGAGCAGATCGGGTCATGACGGTAGCTGCAAAGATTACTTTCTCTGGACCGAAGTGGAGGACAGTTGGTCAGGGTTTACATTTCCCTGCCTTGTTGGCGTTTCAATATTGACTTTTGTCTCTGAGAAGAACAAGTGGATGCAGCATGACCTCTGGTGAAGTGCCACACAAACATTTAGAGCAGAGATTTGACACGAACTCATCCCATCCGGCAGAGGCTAGGGTTTAACCATGACCAAAGCAGGGTAAACAAAGGGCAATGTGAAGATAATGTGTGTTACTGACGTCTACGTTTTGATAGGCACTGAATAAGATGTCATCAGGACGATAAGGGTGGAAGTATATGTCAATCATCCTATCTAGTTGTGACTGTACATTTCAGGATTTATCGGGACATTTGGATAGATAGGTAATCGAAGGATGCAGTGATGACATATTTTCTTTCGTTTAATTTAGTGTCACAAAGCTAGGCTCCCACGATTAAAAGCAAATGGGACTTTTCCATTGGCTTTTGGATTATTCAAGAAATTAAACTGAACACAAATGTACATTTACAGAATTAACATGTCTTTGTCATCAGGATAATCTCCACTTTATAAACATAGGAGTGTAAATGCAATTCCAGAATTAAAAAGCTAATGTTGGGCTATAAAGGAACTACAGCACGGTCACATGACTTCACGTCACCACCGCTAAGCTAAAGGTGGCTAATGTTGGGCTATAAAGGAACTGCAGCACGGTCACATGACTTCACGTCACCACTGCTAAGCTAAAGGGGGCTAATGTTGGGCTATAAAGGAACTACAGCACGGTCACATGACTTCACGTCACCACTGCTAAGCTAAAGGGGGCTAATGTTGGGCTATAAAGAAACTACAGCACGGTCACATGACCTCACGTCACCACCGCTAAGCTAAAGGAGGCTAATGTTGGGCTATAAAGGAACTACAGCACGGTCACATGACTTCACGTCACCACCGCTAAGCTAAAGGAGGCTAATGTTGGGCTATAAAGGACCTACAGCACGGTCACATGACTTCACGTCACCACCGCTAAGCTAAAGGAGGCTAATGTTGGGCTATAAAGGAACTACAGCACGGTCACATGACTTCACCTCACCACCGCTAAGCTAAAGGCGGCTAATGTTGGGCTATAAAGGAACCACAGCACGGTCACATGACTTCACGTCACCACCGCTAAGCTAAAGGAGGCTAATGTTGGGCTATAAAGGAACTACAGCACGGTCACATGACTTCACGTCACCACCGCTAAGCTAAAGGTGGCTAATGTTGGGCGTGATGACGTTTAGTCGTCTCATTTAAACTCTTGTTAGCAACCGCGGTTTTTTTATATTCACCAGTTGGGCATTTACTGACATATGTTATCTATAAGAAAACCTCATCAGCTTGTGTTAAAAAAAAAACACTGACTTCTAGACGAGTGGACAGGAAGTGTTGGCTCATTCCTGCAGCTCTATATACTGACCAACATCACTGTCGGCTCTGGGATGAAAAAAGTGAGCTCTAGTTGCTGTACGTGTGAACTCAGAGGGACTTTGAATCCTTTTTTGGATGAAGAAAATCCACTCTGTGCACCCTTCCCTCGTGAGAGCAGCTTCAGATCTTCTTGTTGTGGACTTAATGCAGTTGGCTTTAGCAGGGAGCCACACGTTATGCTTTAATGCTGCCTGCCTGGAGAATTACTCTCCTGCCTCAATCCAGTTCTGTTGCTGTGCTCTTTTTAGGGATCTGTCGTCAGACCATATGCTGATACAGATTTCACCAGCCGCCCATTGTTCTGTAAGACTGATTCAGAACGCACATTATAGGATGGCCCACTTCCCAATTACGGTTCTATTTACAGTATAATTACAGTAATATTTTGCCACATAACGCACTAAACTGGGAGATTAGCCCGCGGATATGAAGCTGTAGAGGGGATCACTGGTTCACCATTTGAAAACCCTAATTGTGTTTTGTGCTGCCGAGGCTTTTTAAACAGCATTTAAAAGCTAATCAATCAAGGATTTGCCCAAAAAGGCATCTGGCGAGACAGCTTTTTATAGAGGCCTTTGCACAGCTTGCCTCTAATCTGAAAATGAAATGTAACTTTCAACAGTCTGTTATCTTCTCTCACTGCTGTGCATCAATGGTCTTGTCCTCGCTCCAAATTAAATTGTTTTCTCATGCCTGTAATATCAGTAATATTGTGTATTAAATTGCAAGTGAAACAAACCGCGAGACAAAGAGAGTGACTCAGCTTTAAGAACATCCTGGCAGATGCTACGGCGCAGCGACAAGGGTACCGTGCATCTGCCTCCAACGCGTTCTGCTGCTCCGGAAAACTACAGTTAAAGAGACCCGACACTGAACACACTAAGACTGAACAGAAAGTGTATCCAAGGACATGATGTTGCCCCCGTACTGAACATTTCCCCATTGAGTGGTGTACGTCTATATTCATGTTTGAGATATTTGTTCTTTATATGAGTATTTCCAACTTATGACATACTTCTACTCCACTACAATTATACAGTACCTTAAAGGTGGGGTAGGTAATTCACTTCAGAAACACTTGTTGTTATATTCCATGGAATGCTCTTAACTAGAGATGTCCCGATCCGATCACGTGATCGGGGATCGGAGCCGATCACGTGATTTTCAAAAAATCGGGGATCGGGATTTTTTCTTTTTTTTTATATAAAATATTTTTTTTTTATTTAATGTTACAAAACAAAAATGACCATGTTCACGTCTTAAAGTCATCCTGAGGACTTAGTTTTGGTTTAAAATTACACAACATCATGTATGTGTTGCTTTCTTTGGGCTTGTTGTCAGACCTGGTTATTCCTCTGAAATCTGGCAACAGAGTGGGCGCAGTGTCTAATAGTAGCAGTAAGCTAACGAGAGGCTACGTTCAGCTGGTGACTCGGGAGTCGGGACAGAGAACATGTCAGGAGTTTGGAAGTATTATAAAATTGAAAGCGAAGGCAGTGTAACAGCCAGATGCAATGTTTGCAAGGCAGAGAACGTGGTGGAAAGAACAGAGCTACGTTCAACACGACCAATCGAATACGCCACCTGAGAAACAAACACCAACAACAACACGGCGAGTACACAGCGGCCACTCGGGTGACGGCACTGAAACAACCAACACTTTCAGAGGCTTTCAAAAGGAAAGAGAAACTGCCCCAGAACAGTGAAAAGGCCAACACAATAACAGCCAAGATAGCTGAATTCATCGCGTTGGATGACCAGCCGTTATCTGTTACCTTTTTTTTCTCTTAATGCATTGCATAAAGATCGGATCGGGAAAAATCGGTATCGGCAGATTGTCAAAATCAAATGATCGGAATCGGATCGGGAGCAAAAAAAGGTGATCGGGACATCCCTAATATCATATATATTATTCTGAAATGGACCAATCTGCACAATGATTACTTTAACTTGTACTACTTTAACTATATTTTGATGAGAATACTTTTCTACTTTTACTTGAGGAACATTTTGAATGCATGACCTTTACTGTAACAGAGTATTCCTACACTCTGGTACTTCTACTTTTACTCAAGTACAAGATCTGAGTACTTTTACTTTTACTCCAAGATCTGAGTACTTCTACTTTTACTCCAAGATCTGAGTACTTCTACTTTTACTCAATAACAAGATCTGAGTACTTCTACTTTGACCCAAGAACAAGATCGGAGTACTTCTACTTACCCAAGCACAATATCTGAGTACTTCTACTTTTACTCAAGCACAATATCTGAGTACTTCTACTTTAACTCAAGAACAATATCTGAGTACTTCTACTTTTACTCAAGTACAATATCTGAGTACTTCTACTTTTACTCGAGTACAATATCTGATTACTTCTACTTTTACTCAAGTACAATATCTGAGTACTTCTACTTTTAGTCAAGCACAATATCTGATTACTTCTACTTTTACTCAAGTACAAGATCTGAGTACTTCTACTTTTACTCAAGCACAAGATCTGAGTACTTCTACTTTAACTCAAGAACAATATCTGAGTACTTCTACTTTAACTCAAGAACAAGATCTGAGTACTTCTACTTTTACTCGAGTACAAGATCTGATTACTTCTACTTTTACTCAAGCACAATATCTGATTACTTCTACTTTTACTCAAGTACAATATCTGAGTACTTCTACTTTTACTCAAGCACAAGATCTGAGTACTTCTACTTTAACTCAAGAACAATATCTGAGTACTTCTACTTTAACTCAAGTGCAAGATCTGAGTACTTCTACTTTTACTCAAGCACAAGATCTGAGTACTTCTACTTTCACTCAAGAACAATATCTGAGTACGTCTACTTTAACTCAAGAACAAGATCTGAGTACTTCTACTTTTACTCAAGAACAATATCTGAGTACTTCTACTTACCTCAAGAACAAGATCTGAGTACTTCTACTTACCTCAAGAACAAGATCTGAGTACTTCTTCCACCTCTGCATCTATTAAATAAATGAAAGTCTGACGGTTAAAACAGATAATTCAACCTCCCCTAACTGTTGCTGCGTGCTGGCGTTGGAAGATAGTTGTTCATGTTCAGAACAATCATAATGCATGGCTCCAGAATCAGAGCGTTGGTCCTGCCGAGTGTTGGTTTTAGGATCGACTCGGCGTTACATGTGTCTCTCATGACTCGAGCTTTCATTAATTGTCCTCAGTGGAAATGTGGTCAGCATCTTTTTGCCCACGGTACAACATATGCTAATCAGTTTATCCTACTGAGACACATACGTTATCCTCCTGTTGAATGGAGCATATTCCGAAGGCTATATGACCAATCACGTACCTTCTCTGCTCGTGGTAACAGCTGTTTATGCACTGCTGAATAATGCATAGACTCAAGCTCGTACTTTACAAATAGAGATGTGAAAATGACTGCAATGTTGATAGACGCTGTACCGAAAGAAACCATTATCTACTTATTTTCTTATGTATTTGATTCAGTTGTTGCTTTTAGCTGCTAACTGGGAGTCCAGTGGAGCAGACGGACTAATGGGGACAAGGGGTCACAGGGGGAGTAGAGGTTTACAGGTATACACAAAAAGGGAGGTTTATTCAATAATATAAACTGGAACTGAAGGCAAAACAAAAGGAAGGCAAGGAAAGTTTATTTATATAGCACTTTTCAACACAAGGCAATTCCAAGTGCTTTACAAAAAATGGCATTTAAAATCAGTCATTAAAAAGAAAAGCTAATAAAATAAACATTAAAAAAAAAATACATGGATAAAAGTTACAGTGCAGTCTAAGATGTGAATAGTTCAATTAAAAGCAGCGACAAAAAGAAAAGTCTTCAGCCTGGATTTGAAAGTAGTCAGAGTTGCAGCGGACCTGCAGGTTTCTGGGAGTTTGTTCCAGATGCTTGGAGCATAATAACTGAACGCTGCTTCTCCATGTTTAGTTCTGACTCTGGGGACAGAAAGCTGACCAGTCCCTGAAGACCTGAGAGATCTGGATGGTTCATCATTTAGCAGGAGGTCAGAAATGTATTTTGGGCCTAAACCATTCAGTGCTTTATAAACCAGCAGCAGTATAATGTAACAAAACGAACCAGGATGACACGAGGAAAAGGGAGTGTCAAATCCACGAGGAATAGTCTGGGAACAGAAAACACGGAAAGCTAATCGACACTTGTGCATTGACTGGTTCAATGATGACGGACTGACAAATAACCATTGGACAGACATGCATTTATAGAGGCAGGTACACAAAGACGGGAAAAGACAGAGACAAGACACAAAGAGAAAATACATTAGGCGCGTTCACACCGCAGTACTTTGCCCACTTTAGTTCCGATATAGTTCCGAAATGTCGCGTTCACACCAAAAAGAGGCGATACTAAAATGAGTTAATGAGAACCTTTTCACCCCCTTTTCCGTCCCTGCTAGAGAGCAGGGACTTTCGTGGGAGAGAAAGGTTCCTGTGTCTGATTGGCTGGGCGGATTGCAAACCACGCCCCGTAAAACTCCCAAAAAGTGTTGTGAAGCCGCCATTTTATTATCCTCGCATTAGCATTATTAGCATTAGCATTAGCCCAGCGCAGAAACGCAGAGAGACTAATTTATGGCAACACAAAATAAAACATGGGAGCGGTGGAGATGAGGAGGTGTCGGCGTTCTGGCGATTTACTCGGAAGCCAGTCCCCAATTCCGGGACTTCCGGTCGGGGACTCCGGGCGGCAGTATACGCCGTGAAGTGGTTTGCGGCCTGCCAGAAAACCCAAAGCAGAAGAAGAAGAAGTGACGTCAGCGGCTTCATTTGCCTAATCCTTCCCCAGGAACCTATTCCGGTGTGAACGCGATCTGAACTTAGTTGAGAACTAAAGAGTTCTCTTAAACTTTTTGGGTAAAGTACTGCGGTGTGAATGCGCCTATTATGAACTAAAACAGGATACATGAGAACAAGATCCTGAACACAGTAGTTAGGATGTGTGCACCCAGCTTCATCACAAACCTTAGCCCTGCAGATCAGCCCATATTATAATCTACTGAAACACCTTTTGAATAATTCACGATTCGTCTGCCCTGTTGCTCCGATTAGATTCCCCGTATGACGGCAACATTAACTTTTTTATTGAACTCGCTGACTGCAGAACTTTGTGGGAAGAAGTTCAGAAACTCAGCACCAGGAATGAGGCGGCTCTTGTTTAATCTCGCTTGACTTTGAAGATCAAATACCAGAATTGTAGATTTGTGCACCTCTAATAACTGTGATTCGGTATAATTCACCCTCCGCAGCCCCTCGATGTGTTCCCACCCCTACAGCGTCAGTCGTACTTCAGTCTTTTTTGTCGTTTTTTAACCAATCTTGTGTCGATCAAACTTTACTGACTGATTGAGACGGGTTATGAATACTCAACGCCGTCCTGAAACCCAAGGACTAAGAAACAAGAGCATGCCCATTATAACAGGTATACAGAAAAGACCACGATGACATGGGTCTTGGTTATTACATTGTTGTGTTGAAGGCAAGGCGAGGCGAGGCGAGGCGAGGCGAGGCATATAGCACTTTTCGACGCAGGGTAATTCAAAGTGCTTTACAAAAAAAATGAAAGACATTAAGCATTAAAAAAGAAAAGCTAATAAAATAAACATTAAGGAAAAATACATGGATAAAAGTTACAGTGCAGTCTAAAATATGAATAGTTCAATTAAAATCAGCGACAAAAAGAAAAGTCTTCTTTGAAGCATGCTCCATCATACATTGAACGTATTAAGAGCTTTTCCTCTGAATACATCACCGATCCCACGTTCAATAGTTATCAGTGGAACGACTTTTCATTTACAGATACCACATACCAGTTCTTAGAAAGCCTTTCAGGTGATTCTGATTCACTGCCGACTTTCTAACGCACAGGTCGTCCAGATGTTTGCAACCACATTCAGGGTTAAGGATTAAAAGCCTCTGAACTTTGCCTTTATCTCCACAGCCTCCACCCCGAGTGCACCTCCTCAAGGCGGCGCATTCAAACGTGCAATGTCAAGGTTGGGCTGTCAGCTAAGGCACGTGCGAGAAAAGTCAATTATACACCACTGCACGATGTTTCAGTGAAGGATTAACTCGCATGTGATTGGAGGAACACTATTGAGAAATGGAGCCTGCTATTAAATACCTGAGCAGACGAAACGCTGTGCAGCATGCTTAGATTGTGAATGCTAAGGAGGAAGTGATTAACCTCCAGAAATACTTCAAATATATTTTCGTGGTGTTTTGGGAGTTTCAGACACCAGCTTGCCCCGTCCCATAACCTGTCCATCGAACACAATCAGCCCACATCATGTTTTTAAAGACACGATAAGCAAGGCAAGGCAAGTGTATTGATATAGCACCTTTCAACAACCTTTCAAGTGCTCTACAAACATGAAACACAAAGCAAAGCAGACATGAAGACTATTTAAAGGGCGCCCAATTGTGCTCTGTTGTGATTAGTCAACGCCTTGTCCCGCCCCTTTAGCCTATCACATACAATGTGTTGGAGCGCTAGCCAATAGAACGCGAGTGTTACATAGTGTGTCGGAGAGAAACTCCCTCTGGAGGGAACACAGGGTTTTAAGCCTTTGCACAAAAACCTTTATCGACAGCAACTGGAAAACCCGACACAGCATAACCACAATGTGGAATGGAACGTTGAGTTGGATTATTGTTGGGGCTCTGGGGTTTTGGGGAAAGATTGAAATACATTACTATTTTTGTTCTTGCAAATAAATCGTGTAAATGGTGTTTTTCTTGTGAAATTAACACGGGTCATTCAATGTGTAGGGTGAGCATTTTGATGTGTGTGCATACTAGGGATGCCAGTGATTATTCGATTATTCGTTACAGTCTCCATAATCGAATATTATTTTTAAAAATCGATTTTATTTAAATATTTTTTTATTATTATTTATGTATTTTTTTTTTTTCTGGCTTAGTTTCAACTAAAATATAGACTAATGCTAATAATAGTAATAGTATTAATAATTGTAAATGGTCATTGGTCACACCACCAGTTTGTTTTACTGTAAACTTGGAGGAAGCCAGCGTGCAGAGCAGACTGCTGCTGCAGCTGCTACACACCGACCCGCAGCCAAAGAGGTTACAGAGAAAGACGCAGCAGCCGGCCATTACCAACTTCACTTCAAGGCCACGTCGCTGTGATGACATGCGTGTTTGTTGTTTGTACTGTTAAACATGTTCCAGTAAAGAAAACAACGGAATTCCTTTTGTCTGAGTTTTTTTCTTTTCTCTAATAATGGATTATTATTCGCCAGGGCTGCCGAATAATCAATTTTGATCATGGTCAGTTTCTGGCAACCCAAGATACCTTTGTGATGGTTGACTTTAACATTTCAAAAAGAAAAATACGACTGAAACGAAACATGACTGACCACTCGTGAATGCCATGCGAGAGACCTGGCTGGCACCGCTAAATAAATACAAATAATTAACCCTCAAACTGTCACAATCCCACTGGAGTCCCCCCTTTGTGTTGACCTATGGGTTTACAGATGAATATATACTGGGAGTCCTGTCCAGTTTCTTGCTCTTTGCAACACAATCTGAAGCAAAGTCAGAAGAAGGCGCTAATGAGAAGGAGCAGGAAACACTGAGGCCCTGAGGCACTTCTTCAGTTATCGCTACTCGTGTCCCAAGCGGTACGGCAGCACTGACCTTCAGCTTTCATGCTTACAACTTGTGCTGTAGGGCAACATCTTTTGCAAATGTGAAGTCAGTGCTGCTCTTTCTTATGGAATTGCTCGGTTTCATTCGTGACTGAGACATCCTAACAATACCTTTACCCCCTGCTAATAGGTTTTGAGTGGCATTATCTCAAGTATCTTATTTGTTGCGGTTAGTGCTGAACAATTAATGGAAATGTTATCCAAATCACAACATGGACTCGTGCAATATGCAGACAGCCCAATATTAGTCGAATGTCTTTGGCTGAAGGAAACAGTGGGCTCAAGGTAAGACAACAACGTCTTGTAACAAGTCACTTTATGGTGGATTGAGTCTCTAAGAGGCACAGGAAGCAGAGAATAGATAGTCTTTAATATATATTTTTTAATGATAAGAATTAAGACTGCATAGCACACCTGAGCAGAGATTGGAGCTTCTTCATTTAGATCAGAAATCAAAGATGGACTATTCAGTGAATGAGAAAATGCCGGGCCGTGGATTTCAGTAAGTGAGTCAGAGCGCCGTTGAGATGTCTGCCCATCTCCGTAATGAAGTAAGCAAAGAGGCCCTGATTGAAATAGGAGCTCGGGAAATGACAGCTTCAGTGGATCACACGCCAGCGGCCCTGTAACAATTTACCCCAGTGGAAAAGTGACAGTTGCCAAAGTGGCCATTATTCTCAAGCAATCAGGCCGTGTAAAAGTGCTGACACCAGGTGAAAACGACTCTTCATTCAGAGCACCACAGTTATCTGGGACATTGCCTTTGTCACACAGACACCACCTCGTCCATCTCAACAGTGCTATTACAACACAGATGAGGACAGAAGTTAATTGAGCTTTTTATCAAGTTTAACGGTGGCATGGACTCGCGATTCGTCAAATGCATGGACGATTATTTTTTATTTCCGTTACAGTCAGAGATGGCAAAAGTAAACATATCCTTTACTCAAGTAGAAGTAGAGATACTCATGTTTAAACATACTCTGGTAAAAGTAGAAGTACTGACTAAACTTATTTATATATATATATATATAGAAAGTACAGGTATTTGAGTTCAACATGTAAGAAGTAGAAAGTACAGGTATTTGAGTTCAACATGTGAGAAGTAGAAAGTACAGGTATTTGAGTTCAACATGTGAGAAGTAGAAAGTACAGGTATTTGTGTTCAACATGTAAGAAGTAGAAAGTACAGGTATTTGGGTTCAACATGTAAGAAGTAGAAAGTACAGGTATTTGAGTTCAACATGTAAGAAGTAGAAAGTACAGGTATTTGAGTTCAACATGTGAGAAGTAGAAAGTACAGGTAATCTCTTCTCAAGAGAGACCTGTGTATCCCCCAAATCAGCACTTTTGAAACAGGAAGTGAAATAGAGGGATATGAGGCGTGGCTAGAATGGGTGCTCTGTTGAGCAAAACACTTCATAGACATGTTTTTTTATATATTTGTACATATCTGAGACCTATGCTATTGCCTAAAAATAGCATGATAGGTGACCTTTAAGTAACACAGTATTTGTACTCCACTACTTCCCACCTCTGGTTACAGTCCCTGATGGAGTCGGATTGACTAGCTTCTGCTCCGACCCTCAGGCGATGCTTTTTGTCTCGGGTATCCTGGGCTTTGCATCCTGAAAATGTCAAGCCGTCATGTTCTGGAGAATAAATGTCAAGAGTTTATATCCGGCTTTTCCAATGAGACTCGGGGGTTTGTGCCGTGTGTCCATTGATATACAATCTTAATTACTCAATGTGGTTTTGTACAATACACTCATAGATATTTTACTTAATTGGGCCACAGCGCATTATTTAGTTTTTCATTACTTCACATATTTGTATTCCAATTCTATCTTCAACTCCTATATTTTACCATATTTTTTTATATATTTTTTATGTTATTATAGTTGTTTTCAAATAGTTTTCTATCCGTGTTTTTACTTTTTGTTTTTTCTTTATGTATGCACAACAAGTCAAATTCCTCGTACGTGTTAACCTACCTGGTAATAAACCAGTTTCTGATTCTAATTGACATTTCATTTAGCATTCACAGTAACTAATATTGTTTTCAGACACCTTATATATCATCCAATATAAGCACAGCTCCATTAAATGATCTGATTATTGACCATAGCACAGATGCAACCTGACTCTAACAACTGCACTAATACTGATGTTGGTAATGTTATATGTGATGGTAGGAAGCTAAAGTGCACTCAGTGAGCTCGTGCAGAGAAATTCAATATCATGTAATGTGGTGCTATGGAAACTGGATACAGTGCCGTTGCATATAAAGTGTTTTATAACACCTAGCTGTAGGCTTGTATGCCTTTCTAGCATTTTGCAAAATAGGTTTGGACTGGCGTTATCTCAACTATCATGTTTATTGCTGTTAGGGCTGAACAATTAATGACAATGTTATCAACATCACTATATTAGTTGAAGACAATATTTGTTAGAATATCATCGTGAATGAAGTATTATGGAGCTGCCATACAATTCAAATTCTACACAGAAACATCTAATTATGTGTTTATCTGTGTGTATCAGACCCAAGCAATTAGTTTGGTTGCAATTGGTTGTTTTTACCAGTATCCCTAATACTTACTACCACTATTACTAATACTGTAAGACTGTTTTCCAGTGCGTTATATTGTGATGTAGGCACAGAACTATCTTAATCTTGGATTATTGTAATATATACTTTGTTGATTCTTGGTATCAATGGAACAAAACTTGAATCGGTTGTTTCGAGATGTTCAGGCTTGTTTATTTATTTACAGATTATTTTAGTTGGTGCAACCTCGTGTTAAGAATATTGTTGCAATTGTTTAAAAGTTTAAATGACCGTAATAAACGGACCTTTGTCTTATTGAAACATTTCTTTGGACCTTTAAGATTTGTATTTGAGTACCCCTGACGTAGACCATTTACTTTCACAACAACCTATATACCAAGACCCCAAAAAGGCATAAGATGGCCCTTTATAAAGAGCAGCAACTAGCAATAGAGTGATATTTGGGCCATGTTGGTCATGCTTTAGCTACAACAGGCTGTTGTATTTGTTGCCCGAGTTGTTTCATCTCCAGCAGTTCAGCACAGTTGTTGGGAGAGCTCTCTAATTGGCTGTTCAGTCCACTGAATCACCGATCCCAACCTTTTACTATGAGTTTCTTTGATTCCTGGCTTATTCCTTTTTCTTCTGTGCACTGTTGGTATTTGCCTGGAGAGTTCCTTAAATTAAGGTTGTTTGTGTTGCCCCTTACTCTGACTGAAACACTGCGTGTACACTGTTCAATGTGTGGCATGCCAACAAAGGAATGATGAGTTCCTGTGTTGCTGACTCACACACTTGGAGGGCGATAAATAATACATTGGAAGTTGTTTTGGGTTTACTCTGCACAATGTCGGTATGTCTTATTAAACCAGACTGCACACTATGACAACAAACTCCACAGTCATTAATTACTGTTTTGTGAATCGTCATTAGCTTATTGTCGCTGACGGGACACACCAGTGAGCGATGAGTATCTCGTGATCATTATCATAAATAACTGTTATCTCAGGATGATGCTACTATACATTACCATCGACTCAGCTAGTCGTACATTCTGTAAGGTCAACATCTAGATTTCAGCATAGAAAGCGTTTTATAAAACATACTAACTGTTAGGGATTACTTTTGTCTTTACTCCTTTACATTTAACCTTATTCTGTGTGTTGACATTTACGACCATCCCTGCTTCTAATCTCCCATAAGGAATGTGTTAATGCAGTCGTATGTTGATACTAGGTTTTATCGCCTGACCTGCCGGCATAGGGAGGTTTTGCGAGTGTGAGAACACTGGCTTTCTAAGCTCCACAGATGTGAGAGACATCTCCTGTGTCTGCAGATGTCTACGCCCATCCCCAATATGTGGATTTGACTGTCTGTAAACTAGTTAAAGGGTCTACCAAGATGCGAGGCTGATCAGATTTGACGTGGCAAACCACCCGTGCAGTCAGAACCTTTGACTGTGTGACTTGTGATGTGAATTTCTCCGGCCGATGCTTGTATTAAATATCAGTGTTTGACATCAGAGCTCCTACTCGTCCCGTGTCTCCTTCATGAGTCGGTGACTCCCACTGCATTGCTACAAAGAAGTTTCCTCCACACTAAACAGTGACCATTTCTCTCCTCCAGTGTAATACTGTTGCAGAAATGCCTTTGGTGTGACCGTTTTTGATTTGGTAGGGAGCAACAATACTTTAAATGTGTACCAGAGAAGTAAAATTATCTTTGAGCTGGAGATCTTTTTCCCTTTGGGGATTACGTGGGGCGAAGATGGCCCATATATTGGATTTCTTTGTTTACTCCTTTGTTTTTGGAACAATGACCATAAACCACAGTGAGATTGCATCGCAGATTAGAAGAATACAACACCACATTGTTCCTTTGTAATCACTTTCTGCTGTGTAATTCTTCAGCTGTAATGCCGGCATGCCACACACATCTGTGGCTCAGCTGACCCTAACCAGAGGTGGGAAGTATTGAAGTACAACATGTACTTCTTTACTGTACTTACAGTCCTCCATTAGACAATAGTGGATCTGCCAATGACTGCAGATACAACTGGGAGAGAATAAAACTGCAGAGGTGGGAAGTAGTGAAATACAAATACTTTGTAGTTACTAAGTACATGTTTCTGGTATCAGTACTTTACTCCACTGCTTATTTTTCTGACGAGTTTTTACTTAGACTTATTACACGTTGAACTCAAATACCTGTAATTTCTACTTCTTACATGTTAAACACAAATAGCTGTACTTTCTACTTCTTACATGTTGAACTCAAATACCTGAACGTTCTACTTCTTACATGTTGAACTCAAATACCTGTACTTTCTACTTCTTACATGTTGAACACAAATACCTGTACTTTCTACTTCTTTCATGTTGAACTCAAATACCTGTACTTTCTACTTCTTACACGTTGAACTCAAATACCTGTAATTTCTACTTCTTACATGTTAAACACAAATAGCTGTACTTTCTACTTCTTACATGTTGAACCCAAATACCTGAACTTTCTACTTCTTTACTTTTACTTGAGTAAAGACGTTTAGTCAGTACTTCTACCAGAGTATTTTTAAACACGAGTATCTGCACTTCTACTTGAGTAAAGGATGTGTGTACTTTTGCCATCTCTGACCCTAACCCTAATTCAAGGATGATGAAATACCTAGAAAGCTTTAAATGCATCTAGTTTTTTTAACAAGTAGATCTTATCCATTTTTGAAACGGTGGTCAGCTGTCTGCTCGATACTGTCAACTGTACCTCTACAGTGCCGGGTATTTTTAGCGGTGTTGACTGAAAGCCAGGGCCATTGCACTTTATCCCCTGATGTGCCCTTGGGGAGGCCGCTGCTCCGGTTTTTTCCCGGCAGCTGCCATGCACCTTACTGCGAAGAGGGGGAACAGTAGCAGTGTGTGCAGGCGGTGACAGTATGACAGATCTCTGGGGGACTGACAGTGGCAGTGTGGCACCAGGTGACTCTGCTAGCCAATTAGCACACAGCCATTTACCTATGATGCATGCAAGAAATAGAAAGCAAGCAATGGTTAGGGTTTGGATCAGTTAGGGTTATTAATGCACATACACAGTCCTGGGCAACATGGCAGCTCTGAAGGTGAGAAAAGGAGCGTCTTGAAAAGAGAAATAGCTTGACAGTTGAAGCCATTTAGCGTTATTACCGTATATCTATACAACCAGAATAAAATGACTTTTTAGTAGCTTCAGATGAGTTTCCTGCTCACTTTGCCTTGTCGGTTTTATCTGTGTGGCGCAGTTGATATAATCTTCTCTATTTTCTTGACTAAAATGATTGAACAATGAAGGATAATTCTCAAAATGATTATACCATATCTGCTTTCAAAGGTTCTTTCCACACACCATTTAAATACTACCGCTTGGGTGGAGGAACCGTCTGTCGATGTAGCCGTTGACCTACGACACATGCATGACAAAGAAAAACAACACAATGCACTCTACTTCCATGGAGGAACCGTCTGTCATTAGCAATGAAAGCCTGGATGTTCGTGTCCATATGCTTTCTAGAGTCTCTTTAAGCACTCTGTTTTGCACCGGGAGTTGCTGCATCATTTGTCTTGTGATTGATTCTTATATTCCTCGTCTCTCTGCCCCTCGGTTCCCACCTTTTGCCCTTCGCCTTGTTGCCTTTTCTTCTCACATTTATTTAGCTGGAACACATCCCCCTCCTACATATAGATTTACACTCTCTCTGTGTCAGTGCAGCTCGCCCTCCTCCCCTCCTGGTCTCAGTGTGAAGGGGCGAGTCTTCACGGTGTGGGGCTTCATTAGGTCTGCCTGGACCGCTCTCACTTTGGTAATGAGACTCCATTATTGGAGCAGAGTGAGAGATCCCAGCAGCGAGCGTCTCTCCTCCATCTTATCCTGAGCTCGGACTCCTTGTCTCTTTCTTTCTCCACACGCTGAGACCCAGCATGCACGAGCTGCATCAGCTGGAGTTTCAGTTGCATGCCGACAACGGTGGTCCTTTAATCAAATGCCCACCGAGATAACACACTACATCTGTCCGCATCACACACATGTATGCTCATACTGAAGCCGCTGTGTGAAGCCCGTTCCCAGTTCGTAGATGTGCAACACTCCGGACAGTCTGTTCGTTACCATTAGCAGCACTTTAGCCAGAGGCTTGTTTGTGATGTTTAATGATGCCTCAATCAATTATACACCATGTGACTCTCTTGGTGTTGAATGCCTAAAGCACTCTGAACCAAGACAGGGTTTTAAAGTTTTATTTTACTCCAGCACTCAGAGGGTTGTACCTTTTTCATATAAGAAACCAGATTCCGCATCTTGGTTCGCAGAATATGTCTTTCAGCATTCCTACCACAACAACTTTGAAAAGAAAATGTGTTTTAGCATTTTTTGTGCTTTGCTATAGTTCTGGTAAAGTTTAAAGAACTTTATTGAGATTACCGTACTTTTCGGACTATAAGCCGCGACTTTTTTCCCCATTTTTTTGGTACAGCTAACGGCCACTAGGGAACCTCCTAAATCTATGGATTTTACAGGTAAAATTAACCACCTTTAACTCTACGGGCTCTAGGACCGGTCCGCGCTCCAGCAGGAAAAGCTGGAGGCCGGAAAAGAGTCAGACAGGTAGCACGCCAAAGTAAAAGTGGAACCGAGAGACAGAGCGAGCGTCTCTCCTCCATCTTATCCTGAGCTCGGACTCCTTGTCTCTTTCTTTCTCCACACGCTGAGACCCAGCATGCACGAGCTGCATCAGCTGGAGTTTCAGTTGCATGCCAACAACGGTGGTCCTTTAATCAAATGCCCACCGAGATAACACACTACATCTGTCCGCATCACACACATGTATGCTCATACTGAAGCCGCTGTGTGAAGCCCGTTCCCAGTTCGTAGATGTGCAACACTCCGGACAGTCTGTTCGCTACCATTAGCAGCACTTTAGCCAGAGGCTTGTTTGTGATGTTTAATGATGCCTCAATCAATTATACACCATGTGACTCTCTTGGTGTTGAATGCCTAAAGCACTCTGAACCAAGACAGGGTTTTTAAAGTTTTATTTTTCTCCAGCACTCAGAGGGTTGTACTTTTTCATATAAGAAACCAGATTCAGCATCTTGGTTCGCAGAATATGTCTTTCAGCATTCCTACCACAACAACTTTGAAAAGAAAATGTGTTTTAGCATTTTTTGTGCTTTTCTATCGTTCTGGTAAAGTTTAAAGAACTTTATTGAGATTAGGTGTTTTTTCCAGAGTGGGGTTATGCTGTGTTCGTTATTTTCGCGTCCAGGAGAGAAGCTTTAAAAAGGAGAGTAATGGAGTCTCTGAGAGGTACAAATGGGTACTTTAATTAATAAAAAGCGCGGTAATGTTACAAGCAGAACATTGTTCAGTGAGGAGAGAGAGGCTGCAGCTTTCTCTCCCTGTGGTCGGCCGAGTAGAAGAGAGCCCACAAGCATTCGTCCTTCCCGCTTGCTGGCTGTTCGCTCCTCCTCTCTGGGAGCTGTAGAGACGCAGGGGACTTCCCCCCTCGTTCTCCTGTGTCCGATATCGCGTTAAACGGAGGATTTCGACATTTTACATTCATTGCTTACTTCCACATGCCTTTTCTCCTCCTTATCTCTTTCATAACTGTATATGTAACACGTGTTAACGGCGTCAATAGCCACTTTAATGATACTAATGGACGGTAGTCCCGGATGTCGTCATGAAGGATTTTCAGAATAAAAGCTTGGTATTGAGAACTTCCGTTTTTTTCCAGAATAAAATAGCATTTAAACTGACGGTATGTTTAAGGTACATTATGCCATAAAACATTGATTTTAATTTCTAACAGTGGACACTCATTTCTTTCCTGATCTCGGAGTCACACATATTATATATATAATCAGGTAAGACAGTCAGGTAACTCTACTAGCTGCTTTACATAGTGTCAGAGAGTTCTGTGGAGTACCCGCTTAAGAAAACTCCTTCTCGCTGATACACTAATTACGTGGTGCTTACTGACCGGCCGACGTGATCCTGGCTTAAGGCCTGAGTCAGATCGATGTGTTAAGTTATCTCTCTCCTGACAACCCAATACGCTCTCGAGTGATCCGGTTAATGAGGACTTCCTAAGGGTTAAGTTAACACGGAGGATTTGTGAGATGGGGCTACACCATGAGCGGCCCTAACCTGAAGGATGGGACGATAGGACGTTGAAACAGAATCACTTTTTGAAACCATCAACGATACAAGAGAGACACCTCCAACATTATCTTTGTATTGGTCACAAACAAGATATCTTGGCTCAAGCCATTTTTTGTATTTCTATCAAAGATTTACAAGAATATATGTATGGTCTGACTCTCGAGAGCAACACTACCCTTATCTATCTACCTTTTACAATTATTAGGGCCTAATGATTTAACAAAAGGCTCTACAAGTGTTCAGACTGAAGCCGGTTTACCTCGACAACATGGATATGCTGATTGTCAGACGTCTGTTTCCCAATGAACGTCAACGGGAAGAAAGTAGTTTTGGATGCATTAGCCGCGTTCACACTGCGGTACGTTTCCCACAAAGGTTCATGCGAACTTAGTTCATGCGAACTCTTTAGTTCTCATGAACTAAAGAGTTCTCATGAACTCTTTAGTTCATGAGAACTCTTTAGTTCTCATGAACTAAGCACAGATCGCGTTCACACCAGAAAAAGTCCCTGAGGGAGGATTAGGCAAATGAAGCCGCTGACGTCACTTCTTCTTCTTCTGCTTTGGGTTTACTGGCAGGCTGCAAACCACTTCACGGCGTATACTGCCGCCCGGAGTCCCCGGCCGGAAGTCCCCGGAGTTGGGGAAGGCTTCAGTAGAAGCTGCTGGGAGTCCCAGCAGCTTCTACTGAAGCCTTCCGAGTAAATCGCCAGAACGCCGACATCTCCTCATCTCCACCGCTCCCATGTTTTATTTTGTGTTTGCCATAAGTTAGTCTCTCTGCGTTTTCTGCGCTGGGCTAATGCTAATGCTAATAATGCTAATGCAAGGATAATAAAATGGCGGCTTCACAAAACTTTTTGGGAGTGTTACGGGGCGTGGTTTGCAATCCGCCCAGCCAATCAGGAATATAGCTCTTTTCTCACAAAAGAGCCGCTCGGAAGTCCCTGCTCTCTAGCAGGGACTTTCGAGCGGGTAAAAAGGTTCGCATGAACTACTTTTAGTACCGGCTCTTTTTGGTGTGAACGCGATCATGAACTAAGTTCGCATGAACCTTTGTGGGAAAAGTACCGCAGTGTGAACGCGGCTAATGACATCACGGACAGAACCACCGTTTGGTCACTATATGCATTTGCTTCAACACACTTCTTGGGAGCTTGGTTGAGCCGTGAGATGATCAGATCACAAATAAAAAGTACAGGTAGCAATGTTACATTCAGCACCGTTCAACGTTCTTCGTCATTCCTTCGACCATTCCTACCGTTTTCCTGACCTCACTGTTTTTCACCTGGAATTTAGATAGTTACGTTAAACTGGTTATTGGCGTGTTTATAACCTGCCTGATTGCTTGTGGCGCGACACTTTGTTTCCATGACTACAAACCAAAGCATTAGTTTGGTTGCAATTGGTTGTTTTTACCAGTATCCCTAATACTTACTACCAGTATTACCAATACTGTACGACAGTTTTTCCAGTGCGTTATATTGTGATATAGGCACAGAACACAGAACTATCTTAATCGTGGATTATAGTAATACATACTTTGTTGATTCTTGGTATCGAAGGAACACCACTTGAATTGGTCGTTTCGAGATGTCCAGGCTTGTTGTAACGGGCAGAACGGAATTATGAGTTGTGTTTTTGGCGCAGTGAGAATAATCTTCTCTTTTTTCGTTGGCTTGATTGAATGAAGTTTGAACAATGAAGGATAATACTTTATCTGTTTCCCAAGGTTCTTTACACCTGTATCTTTAAATGCACCACCCATGATTGTAAATCTTAAAGCAACCCTCGATGGTCAGGGTGTAGATGAGTGAGGGTCAGTGATGGCCATATAAGACACAGTCCTGGGCTACATGGCAGCTCTGAATGTCATCAAAGGAGAAGCTTGACAGTTGAAGCCTTTTAGCGTGATTCCAGTACGTCCGTAAGGCCAGAAGGAAAGGACGCGTTTGATAGCATCAGGTGTGTTTCCTGCTCACTTGGCCTTGTGGGTTTTATGTTTTTGGTGCAGTGAAAATAATCATACACGACTGAATGAAGTTTGAGAACAAGCACAGAAATGTTTTCAAAGAGATATACGTTATCTGTTTTCTACGGTTCTTTACACACTTATTTTTAAGCTTTCAATGTACCGCCAATGACATGCAAGCTGAAAGCAACGCACAATGGTTAACGTTCGGTCAAACTAAGGTTATTAAAGCACATATAATACACCGTCCGGGCTCAAGGGAAGCTCTGAATGTGATCAAAGGAGACAAGTAGCATTACAGTACATCCATCTATACAATCGTGTGTGTGTGTGTGTGTGTGTGTGTGTGTGTGTGTGTGTGTGTGTGTGTGTGTGTGTGTGTGTGTGTGTGTGTGTGTGTGTGTGTGTGTGTGTGTGTGTGTGTGTGTGTGTGTGTGTGTGTGTGTGTGTGTGTGTGTGTGTGTGTGTGTGTGTGTGTGTGTGTGTGTGTGTGTGTGTGTGTGTGTGTGTGTGTGTGTGTGTGTGTGTGTTATCCTTGAATACTTTCCTGCTCACTTGGCCTTGTCAGTTGTATGTTTTTTTTTGGCGCAGTGAAATAATCTTCTATATTTTCTTTGACGTACACGTTTGAATGAAGTTGTGTTTGAGCACACGTGGAGGAGAAGTTCATATTATCCTGGCATGTGAACAGCTGATGGATGGAATGGTGTAGACTGCATCAAGCAGGCGACCCGATTACTTTCTCATGAAGACATAACAAATGAGTGTGGATCTGAGGATGGAGACAGCAACTCTATCACCATGTTGTTGGCCCGGTCCAATGTGGGGAGGAGAAGTGAATCTCTGCATAATGCGCCCTCTCTTCTATCAGGCCCTCTTCCTGGAGATCTGAGGAGTGGCTCGTCTGGAGAGAAAGTGGAAAACACAACAACACAGTATTGCTATTATTAAAATAAAGACATATCATTTTACATTTCAGAATAACCCGATCACCACCATGTCTTCCAGCCTGTTGTTATACTGTATGTAGTGTATTTGGTATATCTATATTTCATGTGAACAGGGGGGCGTGTGGCGCAGTGGGTGATGCGCTGATCTTCGAATTAGAGGATAGCAAGTTCAAGTCCCACTGCAGGCAGCATGTCGTTGTGTCCCTGAGACGCTTCACCCCAAAGTGCTCCGCTGGGGATTGCCCACAGTGTTGAGTATGTAAGTCGCTTTGGATAAAAGCGTCTAACATGTGAAATGTGATTCTCATGTTCTATATCTGCAGTATTTCTTTGGGTTGTTTTTCTTCCATTCTATTGAGAGCGAGAGAGAAGGTGTAGTGATGGAGTCATTAGGTCTGCTTACTATCACCTGAAGAATATATCGAGGATTAAAAACTAATGTCACAGCAGGACTTAGAAAAGCGTGTCCATGCTTTTATCTTCAGTAGAAACGACTACTGCAGTAGTGTCTTCACAGGGCTCACAAAAACATCAGAAAGCTGCAGCTGATCCAGAACGCTGCTGCTCGAGTCCTCACTGACACCAACAGAGTGGATCACATCAGTCGGTTCTGAAATCTCCACACGGGCTTCCAGTCGGCCTAAGAATTGATTTTAAAGTACTGTTGCTAGTTTTTAAATCATTATCGTACTTTTCGGACTATAAGCCGCGACTTTTTTCCCCATTTTTGTTGTACAGCTAACGGCCACTAAGGAACCTCCTAGATCTATGGATTTTACAGGTAACATTAACCACCTTTAACACTACGGGCTCTAGGACCGGTCCGCGCCCGCCGGGCTCCAGCAGGAAAAGCTGGAGGCCGGAAAAGAGAGAGACAGGTCGCGCGCCAAAGTAAAAGTGGAACCGAGAGACAGAACGAGAGCAAGACAGACGGACAATTTAGCTGCTGCAGCTTATATGCAGGTGCGCTTTATAGTCCGACAAGTACGGTACATGGTTTAGGACCAACGTATATTGTTGAACTCCTGCATACTTACGAGCCATCGAGGTGCCTCAGGTCTTCTGGGACGGGTCTGCTATCGGCTCCGAGAGTAACAACAACACAACAAACCAGCCAAAGCGTGCACGTCCGCAGAAACGCTCACTATTTTTAAATCGAGACTAAACACATATCTCTTGCTGCTGCTTTTAATTGAGCTGCTCATATTCGCACTACAGTATGCCTTTTCAACATGTACTGTATAGCTGTGGTGTTTATTTGTATTATTTTATTATCTTTGCTTTGCCCGTTGAAAAACGTGTTTTAATGTATTTATCCCTAAAAAGTATTTTAATTTGTTTTGTGAAGCACTTTGAATTGTCGCGTACAGAAAAGTGCTATAAATAAACGTGCCTTGCCTGAGAGCGGGATTGTCCCACTCTCAATAGTTTTAAAGGTCATCTCAAACAATGGTTGAGAAACAATCAGACGTGCGATCCCCGCGAAATGCACTTTAATACCGGGGTATCTCCTCTTCACCTTATGTATCGATGCTGCTATATTGTAATACCATGTCCTAAATACTTGGGTATTCTACTCGTACTCTTGCACTTTTCTTGCATTGCATGTATTTGCACTGCTATGTTTGTAATTTCCATGTTCTTAATGTTGTATGTGAGGGAAAGCAGCTCAAAGCTAAACCCGGCATATTTACACTTGGTATATTTCATGTTTTAAGGGTTCGTTAATGTTCGATGTCCCTGCCAAATAAACACATACACACATAACATGATGTATGCACCACACACCAAGGCAGCTTCTCCGTGTCTGCAATCTACTTGGCAATCAAGCTGTTTCTGATTCTGATGCAGGTCTAGGTCTTTAGTGACTCCTGCTGTGACCTTTGTATAA
This sequence comes from Chaenocephalus aceratus, assembly GCA_023974075.1. Lineage (NCBI taxonomy): Eukaryota > Metazoa > Chordata > Actinopteri > Perciformes > Channichthyidae > Chaenocephalus > Chaenocephalus aceratus. The sequence goes on along the minus strand of JAMFTG010000090.1, from coordinate 252,314 downwards.
CCTTGAAGAAGCAGCGCTGGAGTTCGAGAGCAATGTCATGGCCATGCTGGCTTTTGTTCCCCGCTCGCTGCAGCTTTCATTGTTTATTTAGTCATTTTCAGACAGTTTTCCAGCTAATCCCCATCATCCCCGGCAGGCACTAGTGAGGGGCAGCCGGGCCTCAAGACTCTCTCCAAAGGGTCACAGGTGGAGCTCCGCATCCTCCATGTTTCTGTCCCCAGCCATCACCTCACATTCAGCAGCAACACGAGGCAACACTCTGCCAGCGCCTGATGTTTCCCCTCCAGGACAAGCGAGCAGACACAGAGGCGTTTGTGTTGGTGTGCCTGTTGATAGTTTACAGTTACGTTTCTACTTTAGTCAAACATACATCACGACGACATCAATGACCTCCACTGAGCTGCTGAGACAATGTCATGACATTCATCTGCAACTTAGTAATTATGTATCTATTATCTGTAGGGTTGGGAACTGAAACTCGGTTCCAGATGAGAACCGATAAGAAAATACCGGCTACCGTACAAAATACACAATGTCGGTTCTGCTTAACGGTTCCTACACGCGGTAGACCCTGTATTCCACCGGGTCCGTCTGCGCCGCGGCGACGCGGTGGAATACAGCGTCAGGGCGGACTGGCCATCTGTGTGTTCTGGAGAATCACAGAACGGCCGGTCGTCAGCGGGCCGGTGCCGGCCGGCTCGGTACGCTGACGGCCGGTGCCGGCCGGCTCGGTACGCTGACGGCCGGCGCCGCCCTTAATTTTTTTACACGGCATCATGTAAGTTGCGCTGACAGGCGACAGAGGTCCACAGTTGCCCCGCGGCGAGGCTCCCCCGACCTCCCGTAGACAGTTCACGAGCTCAGTCACTTCATAACACCAAAGACGGGTCGCGGTAAACGCTCTGAAGTGAGGCTCCACTCCACTAAGAAAGAAAAAGACACGGCACAGTAAAGCCTGCTAATAGCTGGCCACAGGCACAGCTCAGTTAAAATAAAGCTCAGCTATTGTGCAATACATTTGTGTTGCATGGATATTTTTTATTTGTAAAAATGTCAGTTAAAGCTTAAAAGAATAAAGATATTTTTGTTATCTAAACGTTTGACCTCTTTCTTTTACAATTTTGGAATCGAATCGGGGAATCGATAAATCTCAAACGATACCCATCCCTAATTATCTAATATATCATTCCAATAACTTGTGTATAGACTCGTATTGCATTATTCCACTTTCTTTTTTTGTATTACTTTTAATATAGTATATTTTAATGTTGTTTTAATATTGTCTGCTTATCTGTATTATGGCGTTGCATTGTTGGAGAAGCATGGAACATACTTACTCTGTAGCTATGTTAGTTTGACGATAAAGAACCTTGAATGTTGACTGCTGGCGAACCCAGTAAGTCAGAAACATTTAAATTACATATCATTTAGCTCACGCTTTTATCCAACGCGACTTACAATAAGTGCAAAAACCACAAAGAATCCAACTCCGAAAAACAAAGTCAGTCCCTAAGTCATAGTAAGTGCTGAATCAGTTCCACGGCCGACATTAACTCTTTAAAGTGCTTCGTTTTAATTGTTTTAAGTCATCACTCGTCCTCACACACAAAACCTGTTGCATAAGTTCTCCACACACCACACACAGCATCGGAGCCATGTTAGTGCACCATGAACGCTGAAGGCACCCCTCGATGTTGAGTTGGACGTTATGACGGCATATAGTCCCTTGATCCACCTTATCAACAGTCTGTTCTCCTTAGCAACGGTCTGCTAACGAAAAATAGCAGACTTCTGGACTGTCCAAATTGACCAATCAGAATGAAGTATTCAACCATGCCGTGGAAGGGTTACAATAAACCATCATTGACTATTACAGAGAATTATGCAAACTATGTGTTAATTATTAAATGTATGTATGCATTTTATGGGCTGTGTGTGTGTGTGTGTGTGTGTGTGTGTGTGTGTGTGTGTGTGCGCGTGTGTGTGTGTGTGCCATGATGGATGAAGGTATGCTTCAGCTTGCACTCCATGACACCGTCCCATCTGCTCTCTTTCTTCCCAGCATACCTTGTTCTTAGCCTCTGTCCCCCCGCTTGCGTCGACAAATAGTCGTTGTCACTTCCGCCAACTGTAACAAATGAGAGATAAGCAAACGCAGACGTTAATTAGGAGGCACGGTTTCCTTCAAAGCAGATCACGGTGCTTTATTGGTACGTTTAATTTAATCACCCAACGATTTGTTTACTTTTTAATTCACATTCAGGGTTAGGTGGGGCTGGAACCTCATCCATCCTGCCAGAGGGCAGGACACGGGTGACACTGACAGTCCATCACACACACACACACACACACACACACACACACACACACACACACACACACACACACACACACACACAGGCAGGACAGCATGCGGTTGAATTCACAAGTTAAACGAATTCACAAGTGAAACGCATGACTCCACTCAGACGTGTTTGTGTTTGTCTCAGACTGTTGACATTGTTGTTTGTTGATAAACAGGCATTGGAATATTGTTTGTTATAAGCCAAACTCTCTCGCGGTGACTCAGCAACATGACAGTCGTTTATCAAACCCTGCTCACTGAACTCAGATCGAGACGGTTGTTACTTCTTTCAGAGAGCCTTCACAGGCACGTGCACAGACACGTGCACAGGGACGTGCATGAGGGGCTATTGCTCTGAACTGGAAAAAGCCCCCCCCCCCGAAAACAAACATGAGACCTTTTGGAAATTGTAACTTGTTTTTAATGTAAAAGAAACCAAACGATTATTACATCAACACAATTGAACAGTAATTCACATCTCATGACAGAATAAGCTAAGGCGACTCTACTTGCTTTCAGTGACTTGATTTTAAAAATGAAAACCAGGGAAATTCTTTGTTGTGCGGTCCCTATCTCATTAACACATCTAATGTTAGTAACTATTAAAGACAACATGGGGACAATTCTATTCTAATGTAGTTTGACCAGACCCTAGTAACTGCTGTGCAGTCCAGACGTAGCAGTTACTATGGTCTGGTCAAACTGCATTAGGCTACTGATAAAATAGGGCCTCTAACTTAAATAAACTCACTACTTAAAGGTGGGGTAGGTACGTTTGAGAAACCGGCTCGAGATACACTTTTTGTTATATTCCATGGAATGCTCTTAACATCCCGATAGCAATGAATATCTGAAGTGCTTTGACAACAAATCCATACAAAAATGTCATCTGTAGAAGCCGTGGCGCTGTAAAAAGTACAACCTGCCTGTCAGCCTTCCATCTGGGCACACACTTACCTCGTGCCCTCTTTGGTCATGTGCGCGTTCGTGTGTGTTGGGGGAGGGGCTCTGTGAGGAAGTGGCAGATTTTCTCCGGTTGTGTATTTTCAAATTCTAGCGATCTCGAGCCGGTTTCTCAAACTTACCTACCCCACCTTTAATGAAACCAGTTCAATACGCATTATTCTTATTCTTATGATCGCAGTGACGGTAAGGTATCCAATGACTTGTTTATTTAGTATTCCATAACTTAGTAACAGAGATGGTCAGACTAACGTAGAGACATGGCAGAAATCCTACACTGAAGCGGGACATTGAACTGTTCACCCGTGAGAGGGCGATCAAGAGAAGAGAGCGAGCGGCCCCGTTGAGGGATTTCACAGATGAGAAGACACAGAAAGACAGAAGCACAATAACAACAAGTACTATAGCACAATAACAACAAGTAGGCTATATTTAAGTGTTCTTCTGTAAATAACCGACGGCATCAAGAGGAAGTAAAGTCCCCTGGTTCGTCCCTTATTCCCTAACGGCCATGAGACAACTCAAAATCAAGTTTCAAAATCCGACACTGAGGGGGTCGTAACGCAGCGGCAGATGACGGCGCGGACACAGTGTGTTTCCCGCAGCGAGACGCTACCACACTAATTGTGCGTTTATCGTGTTGATCCGGCCACAACAGAAAAAAGACAAACACACGCTCGCTCTCTCCAGAGGGGCAGGTCAGCCAAGAAGGCCAAACGGGCCGTTGCCCGGGCAACAATAGCCCATACCTGCGCAGGTCCCTGGCCTTACACACGTATTGGACCTGCCACCACTCCCATTGAATTATGTTTGATTTAAATTCGTAGCATCTGTGGTCTTCCTGTGTCGCGTCTTCAAAGTCATTCAGAATGTTGCCTTTTATTAAAATCTGGTTTCAAGTTGATGTACATTTTGACCGTACACTGATGGTGAAATGTGCGGTAAGCAGTTGGCTAAAAAGGTTCAACTCACATCTGGGAGATCCTTCATAACGGATGCTTTATCAACAGTGAAACCGGGAGGACAACGAGTGCACAGTGTATTATCGTTCGACTGGCTCTGAAGCCATTATGATACGTCTGGCGAAATGACTTTTCATTCCCATATATACGCCATGTGTAAATCTACATGCACGAGGCAGAGTGTGTGTGAGTGTGTGTGCGTCACGGCAGTGCAGCTGCATCGTAGAGGCTGCGTGTCGGTGGTTGTGTGTCCCGGTAACAGTTTGTAGAATCACGATGTGTTGCTAACGATGGCTGAACAAAGCAACACTGCCTTTTGGAAACACCCCAGGTCACCAGCTCGGAGTCTGCACTTTGTTTACTTCGGATGGCATGTTCTCCTTCGGGGTCCTTTAGCAGGGGCCGCACACATTCCTCCTGCATTGTGACGGCGGTTCATTTGGGGGCGACTGACACATGTGCATTCAGCGCTTTGGAAACAGAACATGGGCGGAGAGTGTGTTTCGTTGTCCTCGTGTATTGTTGGTTTCACGGACGACGTGTTCCCAGCTGCCTCCCACTCACAGCACCTCTGCTGGTGTGCATGGCATCATCTCCCACAGAGGAAGCTCTGCAGCAGCTTGCAGCCAGCACTTTAATCTAACGGAGTGTCTTACTCCTCAAGTATGGCAATATGCAACATTATGACATCTGAATTACAATTGTTAAACACGACAGGGTTCAGGAGCAGTGCTTCAGGGGCTCCGGTGGTTTCAATGCAGTGAGGGGCAGCAAGGGTTCTGGGGATGCAATGCAACGCGCTGGTCCCTTTACTTCCTGTCTTCTTTTGTTCATTTCTCTAACGTCCAGCATTCCGTCTTTTTCCGAGTGTCCAGAGAATCATGTTCTCTTTATTTATTACACAGCTTAGTTGAATACTCAATTTTGATTGGTCAATTGCGTTATTTAAGAGGTTGTTATTACTTGATAATAACACAGTACTGCTAAGGAGGATCAAGGGGGATACATAAGTGGTCTTCTTCTGCTGTTCCCTTTAGTGTTTACTTCCTGTCTGTCTTCTTCTGCTGTTCCCTTTAGTGTTTACTTCCTGTCTGTCTTCTTCTGCTGTTCCCTTTAGTGTGTACTTCCTGTCTGTCTTATTCTGCTGTTCCCTTTAGTGTGTACTTCCTGTCTGTCTTCTTCTGCTGTTCCCTTTAGTGTTTACTTCCTCTCTGTATTATTCTGCTGTTCCCTTTAGTGTTTACTTCCTGTCTGTCTTCTTCTGCTGTTCCCTTTAGTGTTTACTTCCTGTATGTCTTCTTCTGCTGTTCCCTTTAGTGTTTACTTCCTGTCTGTCTTCTTCTGCTGTTCCCTTTAGTGTTTACTTCCTGTCTGTCTTCTTCTGCTGTTCCCTTTAGTGTTTACTTCCTCTTTGTCTTCTTCTGCTGTTCCCTTTAGTGTTTACTTCCTGTCTGTCTTCTTCTGCTGTTCCTTTTAGTGTTTACTTCCTCTTTGTCTTCTTCTGATGTTCCCTTTAGTGTTTACTTCCTGTCGGTCTTCTTATTTGTATTTATCTGACGTCCGGCGCTCTCTCTGTTCTCCCTATTTCCCTTCTCTTGTTCTCTATTTATTTTCTCACGGGGGACGGTTCAGCCATCATGAATCCACATTCCCTAACCCTTCACCAAAAAAGAAAATATATATTTAAAACATTTCGGATGGAGAACACTAATGTTTGTTGATCCTCCTTAGCAACGGTCTGCTCTCCTTAGCAACGCTCTGCTGGCAAGAAATAACGGACTTCTAGAATTCTCAAATCGACCAATCAGCATTGAGTATTCAACTAAGCAGTGTAATAACTTAAAACAACCCCCAGCTGAGGCAAAAACAACATCCTTTTGATACCCCAACCCCCATATTCTGCACATTCCTGCATCCTGGGTTTGCTCTTAGGTTAGAGTCTGAGTGATGGACACCTCCAGGCTCCATTTTCACCTCACCAGACTGGCCACACTTCCAATTCCCTGCCGGCCTCCTCTTCCTCCTCCTCCTCTTCCTCCTCCTCACGCCTCAGTAGCTTCACCTCACCGTCGCGGCTGCCTTCATTACTGCAGAGTTAGGGGGAGGAATGGAGGCAGCCCATTGGCCCATGGCATGTCTTACTGAAACACATCTGAAACAAGAGGAGCTCAGTGAAGTGTGCATACAGGCGAGGACGCTGGAAAGCCAAGGGTTTACAAAGGCATCATTTGAAGACGAGAGAAGGAACTGCTGCTGTGGCAGAGGTTTGTGATACGACGACGTGCATGTCGGCAAAACACGGATCGCTGTTAAACGACCGCGTGATGCATGACATGCCATTCCTTAGAGAGCTGATGTTAAACGAATAGAGCGCCTGCATTCGTACATCTTATTAAAATAGGGCTACACGATTTGGAACAACAACAAGTGATCGTAGTTTTATTTTACTTATATTGCAAAAATGATATTAGAGAAATTACTCATTTTGGAATCTTTATTGTCGTTATCAATTTAAGAAAATTAACATTTATATAGTCTTTAACAGATTTAACTTCCTGCCATTGCCATGACATTTAGATTTATCGTGCGGCCCTAGTTACTAAAACATTATCAATATTATTTTTGCCTCAAGTGTCAATGTGTTTGCAGAACTGCTACCAAGTGTTTGAATTGCTCCACTTTACATTTGGAATAGCTCCTGTTGCATCTGCTTCTCTTGCATTGAGAGCGCTGTGTCTCGAGATGTTCCGTCTCCTGCTAATGTCAGACGTGCCTTGCAACACCTTTGTGTGCTTCTGAATCCCTGACGCCTGCATGGCTGTCACTCCAGTTACCTCCGATGAAAGGCAACGCGATATTCATTTAGCGATCGGGTCTCGGAGTTGGCAGCGGCCGTGTCAGACGGATTGAGTCCCTGCTGATGGTAGTGAGTCCTGGAGTACATTTCATTAGGTGTGTGTGTGTGTGTGTGTGTGTGTGTGTGTGTGTGTGTGTGTGTGTGTGTGTGTGTGTGTGTGTGTGTGTGTGTGTGTGTGTGTGTGTGTGTGTGTGTGTGTGTGTGTGTGTGTGTGTGTGTGTGTGTGTGTGTGTGTGTGTGTGTGTGTGTGTGTGTGTGTGTGTGTGTGTGTGTGTGTGTGTGTGTGTGTGTGTGTGTGTGTGTATTGGGGAGGAAAACAGTTCCCGCTCGCTCGTTGCTCGGATGTCAGGCAACGAAAAAAACGTTTAACACATGATTCAATAAGACGAAGGTAACGTATCAAAATGAGTGCAGGCAGGAAACAGATGACACAGATTTTGTTCTCTGATATGTAATCTGACTCTGAGCACCGCGCATCTCAGGGACTCAGCATGGCCATTAGTTATAATGGTTAGTTATTAGTTATGCTCTTAACTTCCTGAGATGGGGACCTGATGCGTTCAGTCATGTGTGATGACACACCGCTGTATTCTCTCGATCAAAACTAGTTTATGCCAAAAAACATCAAGGACCCTTTGAGGTGCATGAGTACACTGAGAGAAACACACTTGATTTTCAAATTCAAGTTTATGCACGGTTAGTTTTTAAAGAGAACATATTGTGTTATTTTTCAGGTGTATATCAGCATGTAGTGTCTCTACTTTAAAGAGTCCTCTCCTGCTGATGTTCAGGTGTATATCAGTGTGTAGTGTCTCTACTTTAAAGAGTCCTCTCCTGCTGATGTTCAGGTGTATATCAGCATGTAGTGTCTCTACTTTAAAGAGTCCTCTCCTGCTGATGTTCAGGTGTATATCAGTGTGTAGTGTCTCTACTTTAAAGAGTCCTCTCCTGCTGATGTTCAGGTGTATATCAGTATGTAGTGTCTCTACTTTAAAGAGTCCTCTCCTGCTGATGTTCAGGTGTATATCAGTATGTAGTGTCTCTACTTTAAAGAGTCCTCTCCTGCTGATGTTCAGGTGTATATCAGTATGTAGTGTCACTACTTTAAAGAGTCCTCTCCTGCTGATGTTCAGGTGTATATCAGTATGTAGTGTCTCTACTTTAAAGAGTCCTCTCTTGCTGATGTTCAGGTGTATATCAGTATGTAGTGTCTCTACTTTAAAGAGTCCTCTCCTGCTGATGTTCAGGTGTATATCAGTATGTAGTGTCTCTACTTTAAAGAGTCCTCTCCTGCTGATGTTCAGGTGTATATCAGTATGTAGTGTCTCCACTTTAAAGAGTCCTCTCCTGCTGATGTTCAGGTGTATATCAGTATGTAGTGTCTCTACTTTAAAGAGTCCTCTCCTGCTGATGTTCAGGTGTATATCAGTATCTAGTGTCTCTACTTTAAAGAGTCCTCTCCTGCTGATGTTCAGGTGTATATCAGTATGTAGTGTCTCCACTTTAAAGAGTCCTCTCATGCTGATGTTCAGGTGTATATCAGTATGTAGTATCTCTACTTTAAAGAGTCCTCTCCTGCTGATGTTCAGGTGTATATCAGTGTGTAGTGTCTCTACTTTAAAGAGTCCTCTCCTGCTGATGTTCAGGTGTATATCAGTATGTAGTGTCTCTACTTTAAAGAGTCCTCTCCTGCTGATGTTCAGGTGTATATCAGTATGTAGTGTCTCTACTTTTAAAGAGTCCTCTCCTGCTGATGTTCAGGTGTATATCAGTATGTAGTGTCTCTACTTTAAAGAGTCCTCTCCTGCTGATGTTCAGGTGTATATCAGTATGTAGTGTCTCTACTTTAAAGAGTCCTCCTGCTGATGTTCAGGTGTATATCAGTATGTAGTGTCTCCACTTTAAAGAGTTCTCTCCTGCTGATGATCAGGTGTATATCAGTATGTAGTGTCTCCACTTTAAAGAGTTCTCTCCTGCTGATGATCAGGTGTATATCAGTATGTAGTGTCTCCACTTTAAAGAGTTCTCTCCTGCTGATGATCAGGTGTATATCAGTATGCCTCTATTGTAGAGAGAATACTTAGCGTACTAAAGTGAAAGTTAAGTGTGCAGTCTTGGCATGTTACAGATGTATTCAAAGACTGGCATGAAGCACATCAGTGAACTCGGCTTACAACCAACACGTTTTATTTATTGGAAAATAATCAAAGTGTACGTACGTTGTCAGGGGCTCTGTGTTGTCCTTTGTGTCTCACATATTACATACTGAAGATAACGTCGTCACGACAACGCTCTGTATCTGAACCTGAACAGAGACGTCCCTTAGTGTGTCTCTTCTCGTAGTAAACCAGGACACACAATACACCCAGTGGAGAAGCTCTCCAGGGCTTCCTCATAAAACAGCTGTTCCTCCATTCCTCCCTGTTCTCCCTCCACATCTCCCCCCCCCCTCCTCACCTGAGGGTGTGATTAGCAGTCGATTAGCGGCGCACTAATCAGGCTAAAGCACAGACTGACAGATGTAGAATCCCAGACATGACTCTATTCTGCTAACTTTTCCTTTCCCCGAGTGATTTCCTTAAATTAGTGAAGGGCGTCTTGCTGCAACTCGTGTGTGTGTGTGTGTGTGTGTGTGTGTGTGTGTGTGTGTGTGTGTGTGTGTGTGTGTGTGTGTGTGTGTGTGTGTGTGTGTGTGTGTGTGTGTGTGTGTGTGTGTGTGTGTGTGTGTGTGTGTGTGTGTGTGTGTGTGTGTGTGTGTGTGTGTGTGTGTGTGTGTGTGTGTGTGTGTGTGTGTGTGTGTGTGTGGTTTTTAAAGTTGTTTTAACTTGCAGAGAGTTCATGTGGAATACGTTGTAGTTGTTGCGTCCTCGCTCTGACCTTGAGACTAACCGTGAACTCTTTTATTTAGCAGAATGATAAAGTAGACGGCAGGAAGTCAAGATGTACCACAAAACTAAATATGTGCCACACACGCGGTTGGGAGGGTTGCTTAGAAACATGTGTTTTCCAGTGCTAGCTAGCTGTAAAACATTTAATCGGTAATCTAATTTGTGACACAATATACAAGTAATGCAACCTGATATCTTCATGTATCATCTCCTCAAAATGAAATGCAACACATATCTAGTGTATATATGTAATACAGGAGAAAATAAATAATACAATATGTTGTTTACTGAAGTGTAATATGTAAGACAACAGCACCATGTGACCTTCAGATGAAACCAAGATATTTAGGATCAAAAGGGTTTTAGTGATAGCCTTTCATTATGCATATTTATGAATACACCCATACATGTTGGCTGGTGCCACGCATTCTGCTCTCTTTATAATCAACTTTTCATATTGAGGGGTTGTGTCCGTGTAGGTGGGAGGAGTGGGATCCACACGGGGGGTTAATCCTTTTCTGGCAGAAAGAAAGTGCCGGAAACACCGTGTGATGCCATGCGTCTCGAGTGTGTCCGCCCTCCATTAGACAACCGTGGATCTGCCAATGACTGCAGATACAACCGGGAGAGAATACAACTGCAGAGGTGGAAAGTAGAGAAATACAAATACTTTGTCAATGTACTTAAGTACATTTTTCTGGTGTCAGTAATTTACTCCACTACTTATTTTTCTGACAACGTTTTACTTTGACTTCTTACACTTTGAATACAAATACCTGTACTTTCTACTTCTCACATGTTGAACCCAAATACCTGTACTTTCTACTTCTTACATGTTGAACTCAAATACATATACTTTCTACTTCTTACATGTTGAACACAAATACCTGTACTTTCTACTTCTTACATGTTGAACACAAATACCTGTACTTTCTACTTCTTACATGTTGAACTCAAATACCTGTACTTTCTACTTCTCACATGTTGAACACAAATACCTGTACTTTCTACTTCTTACATGTTGAACACAAATACCTGTACTTTCTACTTCTTACATGTTGAACTCAAATACCTGTACTTTCTACTTCTCTCATGTTGAACTCAAATACCTGTACTTTCTACTTCTTACATGTTGAACTCAAATACCTGTACTTTCTACTTCTTACATGTTGAACTCAAATACCTGTACTTTCTACTTCTCACATGTTGAACCCAAATACCTGTACTTTCTACTTCTTACATGTTGAACTCAAATACATATACTTTCTACTTCTCTCATGTTGAACCCAAATACCTGTACTTTCTACTTCTTACATGTTGAACCCAAATACCTGTACTTTCTACTTCTCACATGTTGAACCCAAATACCTGTACTTTCTACTTCTTACATGTTGAACTCAAATACCTGTACTTTCTACTTCTTACATGTTGAACACAAATACCTGTACTTTCTACTTCTTTACATGTTGAACACAAATACCTGTACTTTCTACTTCTTACATGTTGAACACAAATACCTGTACTTTCTACTTCTTACATGTTGAACTCAAATACCTGTACTTTCTACTTCTTACATGTGAACACAAATACCTGTACTTTCTACTTCTTACATGTTGAACACAAATACCTGTACTTTCTACTTCTTACATGTTGAACCCAAATACCTGTACTTTCTACTTCTTACATGTTGAACACAAATACCTGTACTTTCTACTTCTTACATGTTGAACACCAAATACCTGTACTTTCTACTTCTTACATGTTGAACTAAATACCTGTACTTTCTACTTCTTACATGTTGAACTCAAATACCTGTACTTTCTACTTCTCACATGTTGAACACAAATACCTGTACTTTCTACTTCTCACATGTTGAACACAAATACCTGTACTTTCTACTTCTTACATGTTGAACTCAAATACCTGTACTTTCTACTTCTTACATGTTGAACACAAATACCTGTACTTTCTACTTCTCACATGTTGAACACAAATACCTGTACTTTCTACTTCTCACATGTTGAACACAAATACCTGTACTTTCTACTTCTTACATGTTGAACTCAAATACCTGTACTTTCTACTTCTTACATGTTGAACTCAAATACCTGTACTTTCTACTTCTTACATGTTGAACACAAATACCTGTACTTTCTACTTCTTACATGTTGAACTCAAATACCTGTACTTTCTACTTCTCACATGTTGAACTCAAATACCTGTACTTTCTACTTCTTACATGTTGAACACAAATATCTGTACTTTCTACTTCTTACATGTTGAACTCAAATACCTGTACTTTCTACTTCTTACATGTTGAACTCAAATACCTGTACTTTCTACTTCTTACATGTTGAACTCAAATACCTGTACTTTCTACTTCTTACATGTTGAACCCAAATACCTGTACTTTCTACTTCTTACATGTTGAACTCAAATACCTGTACTTTCTACTTCTTACATGTTGAACTCAAATACCTGTACTTTCTACTTCTTACATGTTGAACACAAATACCTGTACTTTCTACTTCTTACATGTTGAACACAAATACCTGTACTTTCTACTTCTTACATGTTGAACACAAATACCTGTACTTTCTACTTCTTACATGTTGAACTCAAATACCTGTACTTTCTACTTCTTACATGTTGAACTCAAATACCTGTACTTTCTACTTCTTACATGTTGAACTCAAATACCTGTACTTTCTACTTCTTACATGTTGAACTCAAATACCTGTGCTTTCTACTTCTTACATGTTGAACTCAAATACCTGTGCTTTCTACTTCTCACATGTTGAACTCAAATACCTGTACTTTCTACTTCTTACATGTTGAACTCAAATACCTGTACTTTCTACTTCTTACATGTTGAACTCAAATACCTGTGCTTTCTACTTCTCACATGTTGAACTCAAATACCTGTACTTTCTACTTCTCACATGTTGAACTCAAATACCTGTACTTTCTACTTCTCACATGTTGAACTCAAATACCTGTGCTTTCTACTTCTCACATGTTGAACACAATACCTGTACTTTCTACTTCTTACATGTTGAACACAAATACCTGTACTTTCTACTTCTTACATGTTGAACTCAAATACCTGTACTTTCTACTTCTTACATGTTGAACTCAAATACCTGTACTTTCTACTTCTTACATGTTGAACTCAAATACCTGTACTTTCTACTTCTTACATGTTGAACTCAAATACCTGTACTTTCTACTTCTTACATGTTGAACTCAAATACCTGTGCTTTCTACTTCTTACATGTTGAACTCAAATACCTGTGCTTTCTACTTCTCACATGTTGAACTCAAATACCTGTACTTTCTACTTCTTACATGTTGAACTCAAATACCTGTACTTTCTACTTCTTACATGTTGAACTCAAATACCTGTGCTTTCTACTTCTCACATGTTGAACTCAAATACCTGTACTTTCTACTTCTCACATGTTGAACACAAATACCTGTGCTTTCTACTTCTCACATGTTGAACTCAAATACCTGTGCTTTCTACTTCTCACATGTTGAACTCAAATACCTGTACTTTCTACTTCTCACATGTTGAACTCAAATACCTGTGCTTTCTACTTCTCACATGTTGAACTCAAATACCTGTACTTTCTACTTCTCACATGTTGAACTCAAATACCTGTGCTTTCTACTTCTCACATGTTGAACACAAATACCTGTACTTTCTACTTCTTACATGTTGAACTCAAATACCTGTACTTTCTACTTCTCTCATTTCCCAAACAGCTGGTTCCTTTAGTCTGAATGTGTGTTGGTGCGTGATCATTATTCTTTAGAGTCACTGCGTGCCTATTGGTTGGAACACGATCCGTGTATCCATCACTTCCTGGTCTTCTCTAAAGAAGAGGGACCAATGGAAACGTTGTCATGTTGCCGTTGGTCACCATGGAAACATTCATTAGCTAACAATGACATTATTGTTCTATTGATATAAAGGGAGGTCAGGTACTCTTTAAAACAGCTGCTAGCTATGGGTACTTTTTACTGAAGTACACTTCAAAGCCTCTTTACTTTCACTTGAGTAAAGAAGTTTATTCAGTACTTCTACTTTTACCAGAGTATTTTTAAACACGAGTATCTGTACTTCTACTTGAGTAAATGATGCGTGTACTTTTGCCCTCTCAGTAAAAGTGTAATATCTAAAACTGAGACGATATAAAACAAAAAGGAACAAAAGCAGGAGGCTTGTATTTTCCTCCACTTCCATCACCTTCAATAATGTCTTTATTGATATGCCAGCAAGTACGCTCTCTTCTTTATAACTGTGTCCGCGCTCCATTGCCACATCCTCCACCTCAGCCGAGTGTAAACGCTTTCACTTCATTTATTATGTGCAAATTCAAAATGTGCATAAAAACCGGTGGATGGAAACCAGCTTAATATCGCCAGTGAACGGGACACGACAGCTTGAATAGGCTGCTTTGTAAAGTGTGTGTAGAGTGTGTGTAGAGTGTGTTGGGAGCATGACTTGTTGCAGCAGTGTGTGTGATCTACAGGACCTTCTGCATATTCAATTCAAGATGCAAGGCTTTGTTGCCATGTGCTCAGCAGCTACAGTGTAGATATGTCAATGACAATCTTAAGACACAAGCTCTTCCAACAGTGCAACATGAATATATATAGGACAGACACCAAATAAAATAGTGCGAGATAATGTTTGAGACCATCCGTCCATCTTCTCCCGCGTATCCGTGGTCGGGTCTCGGGGTAGCAGTTCCAGCAGAGAGCCCCAAACGTTCTTTTCCCCTCATCAACCAGCTATGACTGGGGGGTCCCAAGGGTCGCTAGGGAGGTGCCCAGGTGGCATCCTAACTAGGTGCCCGAACCACCTCAACTGGCTCCTTTCGACGCGAATGTTTTGAGACGTGCAAGTAAAAAAATAAAATTGAAATAATACAAGAAAAGTCTATATACAAGTAAATGGAATATGATATATAGACAATTGGCAAGATGCAAACAAATGAATGTTTATGGATGTTCTTTATTAAAAAGTGTACTCCGTTCTTCTGTCATGTTTCTTGTTTGAAGACCAAGAGTTGTTCTGACGTAGACCAGGAGGCTTCTCGGAGAGTGTATCTGTTAATCAACACGCTCTCACAGTCTGCGCACAAATGACACGACTTTGCAAAGGCGTGCAATAGATACGCAGAAGTCCGATTTTGCGTGCATATGATACGCTGATATTCAATCTGTATTAATCCCGCAAGGGGCAACTGGTTTTGAGCAGCAGCTTGTGTCATGGACACAGGCAGGAACAAGAACAACACACCCGGGAGCACAGATGTGGATAATTCAAATGTACACTATAAATAGTTCATAGCATCACAATAATAAATAAATCAATACATAATCAAGTTAAAAGCCTTTCAAGAATTTAAAATATTGCACCTCAAACATTAAAACAAAGAGCTCTGTGGCTTCAGGCTTGATCGCCGTTTTAATGTTTGCGGTGCAATAAACGACACAGCAGCTTATTGGGTTAGGGTTAAATAAATGGCAAAGATATGCAGGAAATAAACGCATTTAAGATACGCTCATAACAAGTATCATATGCACGCACAATCGGACTTCTGCGTATCTATTGCACGCCTTTGCAAAGTGGTGTCATGTGTACGCAGACTGAAGAGAGTGTATCTAGTAATGCAGTGGTGAAGGGAACACGGCTGTGGCTCCTTATCCAATCACTGATCCACATTCAACAGAAAGCAGGTATCTGATCTCTACAGGGACGTACGCAGACATTTGGAGGGGCTATTGCTCTAAACTGGAAAAAGGGCCCCCCCCCCCCCCCCGAAAAAAATATACAACTAATTTGAACAGTAATTCACATCTCATAACAAAATAAGCTAAGGCGACTACTTGCATTCGGTGACTTGATTTTTAAAATGAAAACCAGGGTGCGGTCCATATCTCATTAAAATATCTAATGTTAGAAACTACTAAAGAAAAAATGGGGACAATCAATGTAGTTTGATCATTGCAGACATACTGATAAAATAGGGCTTCTATAATTACCTTAAATAAACTCACTAATTAATGAAACCAGTTCAATACGCATTATTCTTATTCTTATCATTCTTTATGAGCGCAGTAACGGTAAGGTATCTAATTACTTATTTAGTATTCCATAACTTGATAACAGAGATGGTCAAATTAAAGTAGAGACATGGCAGAAATCCTACAATGAAGCGGGCAGTGACGTGTTCTCTGAGAGAGGGCGATCAAGAGAAGAGAGAGAGGGCGATCAAGAGAAGAGAGAGAGGGCGATCAAGAGAAGAGAGCGAGGGCGATCAAGAGAAGAGAGAGAGGGCGATTAAGAGAAGAGAGAGAGGGCGATCAAGAGAAGAGAGAGAGGGCGATTAAGAGAAGAGAGTGAGGGTGATCAAGAGATGATAGCGAGGGCGATTAAGAGAAGAGAGAGAGGGCGATCAAGAGAAGAGAGAGAGGGCGATGAAGAGAGCGAGGGCGATCAAGAGATGAGAGCGAGGGCGATCAAGAGAAGAGGGCGATCAAGAGAAGAGAGAGAGGGCGATCAAGAGAAGAGAGCGAGGGCGATCAAGAGAAGAGAGAGAGGGCGATCAAGAGAAGAGAGCGAGGGCGATCAAGAGAAGAGAGAGAGGGCGATCAAGAGAAGAGAGAGAGGGCGATCAAGAGAAGAGAGAGAGGGCGATCAAGAGAAGAGAGTGAGGACGATCAAGAGAAGAGAGCGAGGGCGATCAAGAGAAGAGAGCGAGGGCGATCAAGAGATGAGAGCGAGGGCGATCAAGAGAAGAGGGCGATCAAGAGAAGAGAGCGCGCGGCCCCGTCGAGGGAGTTTACCATGCGGGCAATTACATGTAAGAAGAAGGAGAAGAATAAGTGGTAGTAGAAAAATGAAGCTGGTGTGTTTCCCGCAGCGAGACGCAATACTAATTGTGTGGGCTCATCATGGTTATTCGACCACAACAGAAAGAAGAAAAAACCTCTCGCTCTCGACCGAGGGGCAGGTCAGCCAAAAAGGAGAAACGGGCCGTTGCCCGGGCAACAATATCCCGTACCTGTGCACGTCCCTGGTTCACCAGTTGCATGGAAAAACTAACATCGTGTTTTATATATTCCCCCCTCGTATTTAGTCTTCTTCCATTGGCTTACGTCGACGGGTCCACGGCGCATTCTGCTTCGTCATCTTCTTCTTCTGTGACGTAGCCATCTCTTATGCTATTGTATTATACAATTCTTCTGATGTTTGTTGGTCATTAATATACATAATAATAGTAGTAATGCAGCGTCGATGAGTTGGAGACGGTGTGTTTAGTATCCCCACGCGTCATTCTCCTTATACTCACATACACAATATACTATTAGCTACATGCTACCGTGAGGCTAAAAACAAATACTAACGTGAAACCGGAACTCCAAGCTGTCGCCCACATCCGGTCCGTGGGACAACATTGCTTCGGTGAATGATGTCCCTTAAAGACCCGGCACAACATATAGATTATTTCTCACACTTCCATTCATGTCCACAGGAAGTTCCTTGATGATTAACACTTATAAACCCCAGTGTCTTCACACCAGCGTGTCCTCGCTCTCCAGGGATTGGTTACGATTGCCTTTGGATCCTTTCCTGTCAAAACAATCTCATCGAGGTGATCCAAGTCTTGCCTTCAAACATAGCCTTCATCAGTTCTGGAGACGAGGCTCAGACCGTTGTTACTCTAGAGTTGAAGAGGCAGATGTGTGATGTGGCCTTGAGAGTTTTAGTGCTTTGTGGGGAGTTAATGCGTAAATGTGTTCTTGCAAAGCCATGTAATCCTTTATGTGATCAGGAGGCGTGAGGTTTGAGTGTTGGGGGAAATGATGTGGATTGGGTAATCCCCCCGGGGTCTTGCTGCACTTGGAAAACGCCAGACGTCCCCTATGGTATTTGCACGTGGTTAAATAATGGTGTTTTTTCTGCTCCACTTTTACCCTCATGAATTAATGATTGCGTGAAAAATGATGTTTTATATGAAAAGCTAGCGTCAGCCAGGAGCCTTAAAAAGAATTCCAACATGAGGTCCAATGTTCTGAAAACAGCATTTCTACACTGCTCCATCTGTAATACATGTATTGAACTGAAATGGTGGAAATCAGTCACAAACCCCGCTTCCTCACAGCAGGGGGCCGCAGCTGCACTGACCAGCAGAAGACATAACTTAGATGAGACCACTATGGTAATGTTTCTCACTTAGATGACTTTATAATGTATCAAAAGCTCTGCGCTTCTGTTGGAGCTGAATCTGAAATGATAATCATGCATATGGAGCCGCACTTCCCATCTGCCCCCTCTTCGCAGGACGCCAACGTGAAGCAGAGTCCGTAGCCCTCGTTTGAAACCCAAAGACAAACTGATGACTGATTATGAAAATGTAAAAAGGCCTCGGGACTTCACTTCAGAACCAGAACCTGTGTTTACTTTGAGAACGACATCAACACGGTGTGTCTGTATCCCACTGGGAGGCTTCATAATGAACTATAACTTGTGAAAGTAAAAGACTAAATACATACACGACATTTATAGCCTAGCCTATATTAAAGTAAACATTATCGAGGGAAATAACTTCATTTGTATTCATAAGTCACACTCTTGACATAAGCCATTAACCAATCAGGGTAGGGACAGCATTATTTATGAAGAGACGATGTAAGGCCATTAGTTTAAGAAGGTGACGGTATGATAGGCTAAGGGGCGGGACATCTCGATGCAGGTTGACCAATCCCAGCCTAGCCAATCAGAGCAGACTTGACAGAGTGCGAATGAGAAAAAGAGCTTTTTGAACATATACAAATATAACCTGAAGGTAATGAATAACGGCCCGTCCACACTACAGCTTCAAAAAAAGCTTGGAACTGGGCGTGTCTGGAGCTTGGGGGATTTTATTCAAGCAACACGACCAACAACCAATCACATGAATCTCCCGCCCCCGACATACAAAGCAAAAACCTCCGGGGATTTTATGGGAGCAATATATATATATATAAACTCCCCAAACAGGCGAAACCCTACCAGTTTCCCCCACTGTCTCTGCCACCTCCCTCCATGCCTGGTTCCTCCGGTTTGTATCCCGGTAGGTGAAGAGGGTCTGGTCATACAAAACCGGGTGATTGCTACGGCGATAGTTAGTTTCTCCTCCAACTTTTTTTGAAATATAGAAATGAACGGCGGGATATCTCTCCCAGCTTAGACGCGGTTTGATTGGCTACGGCTTCAGCTGTCAGATTTTCAGAAACGGGATTTGATTGGCTGGCGCTGGCTACTCCGGCGTCTCCAGCGTCAGAAGTTGACAATGTTCAACTTCTGACGCCGGAGACGGACCGCTCTGCTACCCACAATTCAGTTCGACGAAAAAGCGAGGCAACGTGACGTCACCCCATTGAAAGTGAATGGGCAGATTGGAGTTTTCGACGCTGGCGACGCTGTAGTGTGGACGGGCCGTAATAGATGATGTGCACGAGTAGAGATATTGGTTTGAAGGTGTCATATCTGGTCAATACATTCCTATGGAGCAACAATCCCCCCTAAAGATTACGCTCCGAGTCAAAATCCATTGGGACATGTGTAGATATATGCTAAATGCCATTGCTCTAGTAGCAGTCATCGTATAGCTATCTCTTCTCTGGACTGCAGACACACAGTAATGCGTTATCCCATAAACACAACCCTCAATGAGTTCCACCATAGATCTGTGCTCGTCGTCTCTATTGTGCATGTCCCCGCTGCCGCCTTTCTTTGAGCTGTTTTTAATGGATTTCCCTGAAACAATGGCAGCCCGTGACTTGACGGATGTAAGCAGACCTGCAGCAGAACACACAGTGTAAACCTCCGACTGTGGAAAGCACATTAGCAGTTTCCCTTCAAAGACATTCATGTCACAAAGCAGCTGAGCCGCGCCGCTGTTATCCTCTGAGCAAGGTGTAAATAAATAAAGCCGCTCCACTGGATTGCCTGGCCGAGTTGTTGCCGTGACAAAAGGGACTTCCACATGACGGACCGGCTGCCAGCTGTCTGCTCGCCACCGACAGATAAACACGTTAGTTGCGCCTTGTCACCGTGCTGCACTGCAACAACACAATGTGCCTTGGCTTAAGGTCTGTAGCTTTTGTCATGTCATAACACGTGGGCAGGTACGACGGGAGCTCGCTGTCTGACAGCTGTATACTTCCTGTTAGCAGAGGCGCTCCCCTTCAACACGTTTCTTTTAAGATGAGACGACCCGCATGCTTTTATCCCACTTCCACATTAGGTACGCAGGCAGGCGTGGTGGCTCTGTTCTCGTCTCACAGTGATGTCGTGCCATTTGATCTCGGCAGATGGGGGAGACATCTGAGGCCGGATCGGGTTGAAGCAGCCACGCAGTCTGACTGCCCCGTCACACGTGTGCCTCCGCGCTCTGACGAGACAAAATTGCCGTTGTCTTTTTGTCTTCTCTGTCCTGTCACGACACTGGCCTGACATATTTTTTGTAGTGTAGCGCTCAATTAGCATTACCCTGACGTGGGAGCGGTGTGAAGGATCCAGATTCTGCAGCAGTGTGTCGGCGACTGTGAGATCTAACGTAACATGGAGGCACGATGACATGCTACTCTATTCCCATCCAGACGTTCAACTGCACTCTTTATTTTCTACCGTGGCCGACACGTGCAAACACAGTACAACGTTTACATCAAGAGAGACGAGCTTCAGCTTCAGAAACGATGCACATAACAAACAGTTCCAAAACACATCTTCAGCAACTCGAGGAGACATGCGCAGCGTTTACTAAAAGCTGCAGAAACCAAACGCTGCAAGAAGCTCAAAACACAACGGAGACCAGGGGACACTAAAGAGTGACGCACACATATGGGAGACGGGGGACACTAAAGAGTGACGCACGCACATGGGAGACGGGGGACACTAGAGAGTGACGCATACAGCTGGAGACCAGGGGACACTAAAGAGTGACGCACACATATGGGAGACGGGGGACACTAAAGAGTGACGCACGCACATGGGAGACGGGGGACACTAAAGAGTGACGCACACAGCTGGGAGATCAGGGGACACTAAAGAGTGACGCACACAGCTGGAGACCAGGGGACACTAAAGAGTGACGCACACAGCTGGGAGATCAGGGGACACTAAAGAGTGACGCACACAGCTGGAGACCAGGGGACACTAAATAGTGATGCACACAGCTGGGAGACCAGGGGACACTAAATCGTGACGCACACAGCTGGGAGATCAGGGGACACTAAATAGTGACGCACACAGCTGGAGACCAGGGGACACTAAAGAGTGACGCACACAGCTGGAGACCAGGGGACACTAAAGAGTGACGCACACAGCTGGGAGACCAGGGGACACTAAATCGTGACGCACACAGCTGGGAGATCAGGGGACACTAAAGAGTGACGCACACAGCTGGAGACCAGGGGACACTAAATAGTGATGCACACAGCTGGGAGACCAGGGGACACTAAATCGTGACGCACACACCTGGGAGATCAGGGGACACTAAATAGTGACGCACACAGCTGGGAGATCAGGGGACACTAAAGAGTGACGCACACAGCTGGGAGATTAGGGGACACTAAATAGTGACGCACACAGCTGGGAGACCAGGGGACACTAAATCGTGACGCACACAGCTGGGAGATCAGGGGACACTAAATCGTGACGCACACAGCTGGGAGATCAGGGGACACTAAATAGTGACGCACACAGCTGGGAGACCAGGGGACACTAAATTGTGACGCACACAGCTGGGAGATCAGGGGACACTAAAGAGTGACGCACACAGCTGGAGACCAGGGGACACTAAATAGTGATGCACACAGCTGGGAGACCAGGGGACACTAAATAGTGACGCACACAGCTGGAGACCAGGGGACACTAAAGAGTGACGCACACAGCTGGAGACCAGGGGACACTAAAGAGTGACGCACACAGCTGGGAGACCAGGGGACACTAAATAGTGATGCACACAGCTGGGAGACCAGGGGACACTAAATCGTGACGCACACAGCTGGGAGATCAGGGGACACTAAATAGTGATGCACACAGCTGGAGACCAGGGGACACTAAAGAGTGACGCACACAGCTGGAGACCAGGGGACACTAAAGAGTGACGCACACAGCTGGGAGACCAGGGGACACTAAATAGTGATGCACACAGCTGGGAGACCAGGGGACACTAAATCGTGACGCACACACCTGGGAGATCAGGGGACACTAAATAGTGACGCACACAGCTGGGAGATCAGGGGACACTAAATAGTGACGCACACAGCTGGGAGGCCAGGGGACACTAAAGAGTGACGCACACAGCTGGGAGACCAGGGGACACTAAAGAGTGACGCACACAGCTGGGAGACCAGGGGACACTAAAGAGTGACACACACAGCTGGGAGGCCAGGGGACACTAAAGAGTGACGCACACAGCTGGGAGACCAGGGGACACTAAAGAGTGACGCACACAGCTGGGAGATCAGGGGACACTAAAGAGTGACGCACACAGCTGGAGACCAGGGGACACTAAATAGTGATGCACACAGCTGGGAGGCCAGGGGACACTAAATAGTGACGCACACAGCTGGGAGTTTTGGGCCACCGTGGGTTAATGCTCACTCGCTGCTAATTTGATGCAAAGCAGAACTAATTTGGGGGAAAGTTTGTCCCCGACGCCAGAGGCCACGACACGAGAGGAAAGTAGGGTAAAGTTCTCCAAAAGAAAACCCTTTTTCTATCTTCCCCCTTTTAATTGGATGATATCCACCCTCACCTAAACTCTAAGTCTGCGGATTGGCCTCATTAGAGGAGTAGAGCAATGCAGTCTGGGACGTGCGATCAATGGCCCGCGCTGAGAGCGGACCCATGCTGATCACGAGCTAAATCCCACTTCTGATAGCAGTTGTTGTTCAGAGCTAACTCAGTTGATTAAATATTCGCCTCCCTCCCCTCCCCCTTTCCTCCCATCTCTGCAGGCCTGAGTGATTGCCTGGGAGGGAGGGAGGGAGGGAGGGAGGGAGGGAGGGAGGGAGGCTGATGGAGGAATGAAGGCAGGGAAAGAGGAAAGAGGAAAGATCAATTGTGGATTTAGCTGAGAGCACAACCTTGGCTAGTGCATGCAACCCACTGCAGATAATATGATTATCTCCAAACAACCCCCCCGCCTCGCCGCATTATACAAAGCAAGACGTAAGAGCTGTCCGGCATGCAGCCTGTAATTCAACAGTATTTACGGGATGCTCTTTTTTTTTAATCTATGCCACCAGTTTAGGAGATATTAATAAATAAATCACACCGTGATACCGGGGTCCGGGGTTTGCTATATTCAGAAAAAGACAAGCAGCTCACGAATGCGCTGAGATGGTCCAGCGTCTGTCAGTGGGCATGGAGACATGTGAGGACATCCATCAGGGTCGCTGTTTCAACACGGCGGCGGCGGCATTGAACCGTGTGGATTAACCCCCTGCTGTGAGGGCCAAATAGACGCATGATGTTTGTCCCTCGTCCGTCCACTGTCCCCGCTTGTGTCCGCACTGTCCCTGTTTGGGCCTCAATGCAATTATGTGCTGATGAATGAGAGATGGCTGTTTGTGTCTGGAAGGACATGTTCCAGAAATGGCACGTCTTAAGTTGTAATGCAGGCGGACGGGAGGGATGTGTGATGTGCTCTCGTTTATTTTGTTCTCGGAGAGTGCATCCACGACCCTGTTATATATTAAATATATTATATTATATTAAAAACGGAGATGGCTTAGCGGGGCTTATTCACCAATGTCTTCTGAAAATGCAGTATTGTTTGTATAATGGTGGATCCCCTTTGTTTGGATGTGTCACTCAATTACTCAAATAAAATAAAAATAAAGTCATAATAATTTAAATAAAAAAAATTGAAAAATTCAAAATTAAATAACATAAATTAATTAGATTAATTAAATACAATAAAAATGTAATAAAATATACAAGAATTACATGAATTAATACATAATAAATTATTACATAAATATAAGAATATAATTGGAATAAACACACAAATTAAAACATTAATACATAAAGCAGACTATGCTCTGGTTTCAGACAGAGGGTGAATAGAAGTGCTGCAGCAACGGCAGCATGAGAAAAATAAGAGCGTTGTGGATATTAAGTAGAGGCAGACAATGCAATTATGAACCTGAAAAAGAGCATCCTCCTCAGGTGGTTTCTCTGTACCTGTGTACTGTCTGAGTCCAATGCTCTCTGCTGTGAAACTCCACTGTGTTCTGCCTCTGTGGTATTGCTGAGTAAAATTACCCTCGGAGATTGATCCAATGCGTGGCTTCTTTGCCCTTGTTTTGACATATATTGCCCCCTCGCTGCAAGAAGACACATTCAGAGTCACCATATGATACCCTCCTGCTGGGGAGGAGCAGACTATAGACTTCTGTCTGGACACGATGTCCCTCTTTCTCTCATGGCGAGGAAATGGAAGCTGCTGGCTGGAGATAACATAATAACAAAGCGTTTATTTAGTATAGTCAGTAAGTAAGTAACGTTTATTTATAAAGCGCTTTTCCCAGAGATAGTCACACAGTGCTTCACAAAGCATTAATGTATTAAGCCCCAAGCTTTTTTTCCACGAAACTGTGTCTCAGGGCCTCTTAACATTTAACAACCTATTAATGTGTCATACCCACTTAACGGGAAGAAACTCAGCTAACTGACGGTATGAACCATTTTTACCGAAACAAAACACAAGTCTAACGCCGAGTTTCTGGATTAGCACTAAGCGGAAAAATGCTCACGCACTTAGCACATAACTCACGTTAGCGATCTTTTATACTTCATCGGATCTGCACAAACAATATATCACCACAAAGCTGAGATTCCACAGATTCCAATGGTATAAGTATCACCACTGAGCGATCAAAACAGCGTGGCAGCGAAGGCGGGCAAAGACCACACACAACTTCACTTTATGGGCCAAAACGGAAAATATGTCTTACCTTCACCATAAGTAATGGGTTTGTTTTGGACGTAAACTATTTTCAATCTGAATTTACTTTAAAATAAAACAATTCTATATTGGTTCTGACTCATCTACATCCAACTCACAGGTTTATCATTGCTTTGAGAAAAAAGATTATTAATTTACCCCTTTTAGAAGTGAATAATTTGTTCTGGTCATGTCATTTTCGAGCCTGAGACCTGAAAAACAGACTTGGGGCTTAACAGGTTAAAACACCATACGAATCATAACAGGAAAAAAAACACAATACAATAGGATAAAATAAAAGCACACAAGTAACCCAAACGCCTAAAGTATGGCACCTTTCACCGAAGGAATATAATTCACAAGAAAGAACAACAGTTCAAATGAAGACCACAGAAACATGAATACAACAACATGAGGCAGAACTTAAAGGAGACCTATCGTGCTATATTTATTTATATATCAAAAGGGCCCTCGAGTCCCATCTGTTTGCCAAGGCTTTCGGACCCTAAATCGATCTGTTGTTTTGTCTGTCTGACTTTTGTTTTGTTACGTTTGTTTTTGCCCTATTACTTGTAAAGCGAACTTGGGTCCCTTGAAAGGCGCTATATAAATCCAAGCTATTATTATTATTATTATTATATTTGAATAATATATTGTAGGGCCATACCTATATAAGGTATATTTATACGTTTACTTTTTCAAAATACCAAACAGACCATGTATTTTAGCCATGCCTCATTTCGCTCTATTTCACTCTGTCTTTGCATGCGCTGCAGCTGACCACGCCCCTCTTTTGACCACGCCCCCTCCTGACCACGCCCCCCTGCAAAGGAGGGGGCCGAGTTACGAGTGTCATGTTGCCATGCTGTTGCCATGCTGTTGCCATGCTGTTGCCATGCTGTTGCCATGCTGTTGCCATGCTGTTGCCATGCTGTTGCCATGCTGTTGCCATGCTGTTACCATGCTGTTACCATGCTGTTGCCATGCTGTTGCCATACTGTTGCCATGCTGTTACCATGCCACGGCAACCTATCATTCCCCTGATTGGTGGGGAGTTGGCCATATAGGCGGAGCTCCTCGTCACTGAGGTCAGAGAACTTTCAAATCTGGATCAGTCTGTATCAGATCCGTTGCAGCCCCGTTTTTAGAGATTTGGGTACGGAGGAAAAGAGAGAGGGTTGTGCTTTCTGACCCTTGGTGAGTTCCCTGACGCACCGGGGACACATCTTCATGTATAAAAGACGTACAAAGTTGCATTTTGCATGATAGGTCCCCTTTAAATTTAACATAAACACACAACACAGACCACGTGGAGTCCCGTAAATAACTAACACAAGAACAGAACACATCACACACATCTCAAGTAGAAACAAAAGCCAAAGTATAAAGATGGTTCTTCACTGTCAACATGCATGTGTTTAACAAAGACGCAAGGGTTTACATTTCAGGAGGGCAAAAGGAAGGTGGATTTTAAAATGCTTAAGAGGGGGTTTTATGGTTTACTGATGCGATGTAGGACCAGTTTTCAAAATACTTTTCAAATTCATGTTTCAAATTGTCTGCTAATTTCAAACTGAACACGAGTCATTTCATTTCATTGTTATGCTTAGGAATATTTAAAAGAAGGTGTCTGTGGGGCTTTATTTGAATGTTACTTTTGGCTGTAATCATGCGTATTCAGGCATGGCGATGCACATTGGATTTTAAAACTATTCAGTGACATTACATTTCAATTATATCACATTATTATATTAGCAGACTTTAATATCTAATGAACATAAAATACATCATTCAGTCTGCAAGTCCCTGGATGCTGCTTCTGCATTACCCCCGCTCTGAGTTAAAGTCTGTTGGAAAGGGTTTGATGAACGAGGCCCGTTTTATTTAAACAGCACACCTACCAGGCGACAGGCCAATTACCCTCGCAGGCCGGGAGCATGGAGCCGTCCTCCGTCGTCCTGACAGAGCGGCGCTATATCATAGTTAGCCTCAAGACATACACTTGATCCAACACAAGAGCTGTCAGCGGGTCACAGGTCTGGGGGGGCGGACATTGGGAGAGGAACACAGACACATCTAAATCTGAAACTCAGCCATATCTAAAACATGACCATGCGTCGTGTGTTCCTTCCAAACAACTCCGCTTTGGTTTCATCCGTCCACAGAACATGTTGCCAGTCGTGCTGTGGAACATCCAGCAGTGGCTTCCTCCGTGGTGTCCTCCCAGGAACTCCATTCTTGTTCAGTGTTTTACGTATCGTAGATTCGTCAACAGAGATGTTAGCATGTGCCAGAGATGTCTTTAAGTCTCTAGCTGACTCTCTAGGACTCTTCTTCACCTCATTGAGCATCCTGCGCAGTGCTCTTGCAGTCATCTTTACAGGACGGCCACTCCTAGGGAGAGCAGCAACAGTGCTAACTTTCTCCATGTATAGACAACTTGTCTTACCTGATGAACATCAAGGCTTTCAGAGATACTTCTGGAACCCTTTCCAGCTTTATGCAAGTCAACAGTTCTTCATGGTAGGTCTTCTGAGAGCTCTTCTGAGCGAGGCATGGCTCACATCTGGCAATGCTTCTTAGGAATAGCAAATTCAAACTGGTGTGTATTTTTTATAGGGCAGGGCAGCTTTAACCAACACCTCCACTCTCGTCTCCTTGACTGGACTCCAGGTTGGCTGACTCCAATTAGCTCTTGAAGAAGTCTTTAGCCTCGGGGTTCACGTACTTGTTCCACCCTGCACTCTGAATGTTTACATGGTGTGTTCAATAAAAACATGAACACATATCAGTGTTAGTGTGGTATTAGTTTAAGCAGACTGTTGTGACTTCGATGAAGATCAGAACACATGTTATGACCAACTTCTGCAGAAATCCAGGTCATTCCAAAGGGTACTTTTTCTTGCAACTGTATATCAGTATGTAGTGTGTCTACTTTAAAGAGTCCTCTCCTGCTGATGTTCAGGTGTATATCAGTATGTAGTGTCTCTACTTTAAAGAGTCCTCTCCTGCTGATGTTCAGGTGTATATCAGTGTGTAGTGTCTCTACTTTTAAAGAGTCCTCTCCTGCTGATGTTCAGGTGTATATCAGTATGCAGTGTCTCTACTTTAAAGAGTCCTCTCCTGCTGATGTTCAGGTGTATATCAGTATGTAGTGTCTCTACTTTAAAGAGTCCTCTCCTGCTGATGTTCAGGTGTATATCAGTATGTAGTGTCTCTACTTTAAAGAGTCCTCACCTGCTGATGTTCAGGTGTATATCAGTATGTAGTGTCTCTACTTTAAAGAGTCCTCTCCTGCTGATGCTCAGGTGTATATCAGTATGTAGTGTCTCTACTTTAAAGAGTCCTCTCCTGCTGATGTTCAGGTGTATATCAGTATGTAGTGTCTCTACTTTAAAGAGTCCTCTCCTGCTGATGTTCAGGTGTATATCAGTATGTAGTGTCTCTACTTTAAAGAGTCCTCTCCTGCTGATGTTCAGGTGTATATCAGTATGTAGTGTCTCTACTTTAAAGAGTCCTCTCCTGCTGATGTTCAGGTGTATATCAGTATGTAGTGTCTCTACTTTAAAGAGTCCTCTCCTGCTGATGTTCAGGTGTATATCAGTATGTAGTGTCTCTACTTTAAAGAGTCCTCTCCTGCTGATGTTCAGGTGGATATCAGTATGTAGTGTCTCTACTTAAAGAGTCCTCTCCTGCTGATGTTCAGGTGTATATCAGTATGTAGTGTCTCTACTTTAAAGAGTCCTCTCCTGCTGATGTTCAGGTGTATATCAGTATGTAGTGTCTCTACTTTAAAGAGTCCTCTCCTGCTGATGTTCAGGTGTATATCAGTATGTAGTGTCTCTACTTTAAAGAGTCCTCTCCTGCTGATGTTCAGGTGTATATCAGTATGTAGTGTCTCTACTTTAAAGAGTCCTCTCCTGCTGATGTTCAGGTGTATATCAGTATGTAGTGTCTCTACTTTAAAGAGTCCTCTCCAGCTGATGCTCAGATGTATATCAGTATGCAGTGTCTCTACTTTAAAGAGTCCTCTCCTGCTGACGTTCAGGTGTATATCAGAATGTAGTGTCTCTACTTTAGAGAAACTCAACACAGAACACTGGGATTGTATCCTTTGCAGACCATCACTAAAACCTATATAACACTAAGAGAAACCCCCAAAAAGCAGAATAGGGCCTCTTTAAATAGTATTTCATAGATAGTGAAGTATTTAGTTCATTTTCTACTGAACCAAAACTCAGGGGAAAATATTTGTATTTATTTTATCTCAGGGACACGATGACCCACTTTGCAGTGTGTGTGTGTGTGTGTGTGTGTGTGTGTGTGTGTGTGTGTGTGTGTGTGTGTGTGTGTGTGTGTGTGTGTGTGTGTGTGTGTGTGTGTGTGTGTGTGTGTGTGTGTGTGTGTGTGTGTGTGTGTGTGTGTGTGTGTGTGTGTGTGTGTGTGTGTGTGTGTGTGTGTGTGTGTGTGTGTGTGTGTGTGTGTGTGTTCCAATGGGAACGCTGCCATATTGGGCTAACCACATGTGGAGGCAGTCTGACACACACTGTGCCATGCGTGACTCACAACGTATATAATGAGAACGGTTTGCCATTTGAAAATGCAAATATGTAACTATTGATGTAACAACTCCACATGCTGATCACATGCTAACGCCAGAGGTTTACATGTGGTTGTTAGTGTACACATAAAGATGTGCAAGGATTTGGAATGTTTACTTTAAAGATATAATCTTAAATAACAGTGAGCATAAGAGAAGCCACTTTCTAAATTAATTGGTTATATATTTTTCAAGATTCAAAGGTTTTATGTCAGTGTGGACATGGCAATTAAATGATTCTGACCTGAGCTCCTCCAACAATGCTAAATATATAATAAAATACAAATACAAAAGAGTGCAAGAAGTCTATATACATGTAAAGATAATATGATATGTACAAGAACATAATATGAAATTAAATATTGTACATTAAGACAAAACTAAAATATGGTTTACATCTTGCTGGTGTAGCTGTAATGATGAGGGCTTTTATCAGAGCGAATGTATATATATATATATATATATGTGTATAAAGGTCTCTAATGGATGATATATATATATATATCATCCATTAGAGACCTTTATACATATATATATATATATGTATAAAGGTCTCTAATGGATGATATATATATATATATATATATATATATATCATCCATTAGAGACCTTTATACCATCCTTTTAAATATACCTTTACTCTATGGGTCATAACTCATCTGCTCTATTAGATATATGATGCTAACTAGCCGCGGCAGTCCAGTTTGAGGTCATGCAAGGAGACCTCCTGAGGGAGAGGAAGGGGTGTGTGGTGTGTGTGTGTGTGTGTGTGTGTGTGTGTGTGTGTGTGTGTGTGTGTGTGTGTGTGTGTGTGTGTGTGTGTGTGTGTGTGTGTGTGTGTGTGTGTGTGTGTGTGTGTGTGTGTGGTGTGTGTGTGTGTGTGTGTGTGTGTGTGTGTGTGTGTGTGTGTGTGTGTGTTATTGCAGGTGTATTATTTGCGCACCACACTCCCTGTTTACTCTTGTACACACAAATACATGTCATATATTTGTTTGTGGCCAATGTTAGCTTAATTTAAAACCCGAGGTAACTGGAAACTGCTCTGGCGGATCACTGCACCATGTGTATTAGGTTGTCTGGTTTTCAGGGTATTAACGTGCAGCTCTATAACGCAGCTATACAATATGCAGTGCTATTTATTTGACTAGCTCTACGGCTAATAATCTGAATTAAAACAGCATATTTTCCTGCAAGGCTAATAATCGAGAGCCACGTTGGCAGCTATGTTGGGCTTTGAGCTAAATGCTAACATCATCATGCTAACTTGCTAACGATCACAAGCTGGGATAATGTTTTTTATGGTCACCATCTTAGGTTAGCATGCTAGCTTGCTAACATTTGCTAATTAGCGCTAATCCCCCGGTGCAGTGGGGCTGAAGGGAATTTAAATGGTTTGCAATATTGTTTTTTTCGGGTTAACAATGGACACCTGTGGAAATCTCCAGTTTAAATAACCACGTTCAGTCGCTCTATAGCTCAGCAGGGAGAGACGTTTGGTAAACTAGACTCCTGCAGGGAACTTGTTATCCAGTGCCAGAATATGAAGTTACATTTGAATCAGTTGAATGAACATGCCATACCAAGGTACCAGTCCAATTTAAAATGTTTTAATTTTGTGCGATTAGATCCTCAGCAATACGAATACCCACTTGATTCCACCTGTGTGCGGCTCAAAGGGAAGTTCTTGTTGGAATAATTATTGGTTTTACCTCCTATTTTTGCCCGGAAGGCATCTAATCAATTAGCATTAACCCCTTGTTGCACGGCTCTACAGTCATTATATCTGTATACGGTTATCAGTGTAGTGACACAACTTCGTTTGGGAGATGTGTGTTCAGGTGACACTGTGAGAAGAAGGACACTATGTTGCTTTAACTACATGTTGTAAACATCTAACTGGGTGAAACTACCATATATCCCGAGACAACTCATATTTACTCAATGTATACTCAATGCTGATGATGTTGTTATTGTAATACCTGGCAGTTTCAGTATTTTCACCACCTTGGATTTCGACATTGGCGGATAACGGACTCACGTTGACGCGTACAGTATTGGCAAAACAAAGCACAATAGTGGGACATGGGATGAAGGCAGGATCCATCACAGGTCGGATGTTTCAGTGAGGAGAGACGAGGCTTTTTTAATCAGGTTTTGGTTCAAATGCTGGAAATGATGTTGGCGCTGTGTGTGTTTATCCAACACAGCAGTACTGCAGAGCTTTAGCTACGCTCAGCAGGGAATACACCAGGACGATGATTCAGAATGGAAACAACTCAAAGTGGACTAACCTTGTTCAATAATACATCAATGCAAGACCAACACATGGACTCCTCATCTTCTTTACGACATTTCTTTTCAAAGCCTCAAACGGACATATTAGCAAATAAAGCTAATTTGTGCGACATTTGACATGACCATATATTGGAAACATGTGTAGCCATGTTAGCTGCTGCTGCTGCAGTGCCAGAGAGCCATTTGACTTCATGTTTAACAGGAACACAAACGAAGTGTGTGTCTTTATTTACAGTTTTCACCAACACATGTCTGAGGAAGTGTGACAGGAAACCTACTCTGTTCTCATTGGCTGCGGTTAAACTTCAAATCAGAGTGTTGATACATTGCATGAAACACGACATTCCTCAATCGTCATTACCGTACTTTTCGGACTATAGAGCGCACCTGCATATAAGCTGCAGCAGCTACATTGTCCGTCTGTCTTGCTCTCGTTCTGTCTCTCGGTTCCACTTTTACCTGTCTCACTCTTTTCCGGCCTCCAGCTTTTCCTGCTGGAGCCGCCGCTTAGAGGTGGCGGGCGCGGACCGGTCATAGAGCCCGTAGAGTTAAAGGTGGTTAATTTGACCTGTAAAATCCATAGATGTAGGAGGTTTCCCTAGTGGCCGTTAGCTGTACAACAAAATGGGGGGAAAAGTCGCGGCTTATAGTCCGAAAAGTACGGTAATCCAAATGGCAGCTTCTTCCAAACAGAAATAGTTTCTCAAGTCTCAATTATTATCAACCCTTCTTTGATCCACACTCCTTTCCTTTAGCCGTTACATCAGATAAATATCACCGCGCATGCGATGAGATTTATGAAGATATCATTACTTTACGGTCCTATTTGTCAGCGTTCAGAAATAAGCGGCAGGCTTATGAATGCCCCCTCTCTTCCTCCGTTGCATGTTCACAGTCATGCATGCATACTGATGAAGACATTAATTAGGGATCTTGAGATTATACCGTCGGCTTTAGAAGGTATCTTAAATCCATGTTGGCAGCGTGCTCAGATAATGTGTGTGATCCCTCAGCGAATGAGACGCCGGCGTGAGGACGAGAAGTGTTTCATGGTCTATGATGTAGACGTTGTTCTGCTTACGTTCGCTGGCCTCGGGTTTATGTCTGCAGTTTGTATCTCCTGTTTTCACGTCAGAGGAATCAATAAATCAACATGCAAAGCTACACAAACGGCACTTCAGCACACACTTCCTTAGATATTAATCCTGTTAAATTGCACATTTGCTTCGTGCCAAAGGGAATATGGTGTGTGTGCATGTGTTTAATTCACACACGTTATTACCATGTATGCCTGTGTCGGCTCTGTAGATCCAACATGATCTAACGGTGCAATGGTTTTGAGAGAAATGAAGCCGCTATCAAATGTATTCTGAGGTGAAGTGTACAATGACATCAATTAAATCATAATCCTGATTGGAATCCTTTTATCGTGTTAGACCCACAGTGTAAGAGGTGCTTCTGATCGCACTGTGACGTAAGGAAAGGCTTTTTCTGGTTTTGACTGAAGGTCATTTTGAATTTCAGGGGAAAAAAGTGAGATGACAGCGGAGCAGAGTGCAGACGTCTCGCCATGTGCCCCAGAATTATTCCTTTTTTCTGACAGCGTCAGGGCCTGCCAGCTTAGTTTGAGGACAGCTCGTTTCAATAAGGACACGTCGGTGGCCATTTTTAAGAACAAAATGTCAATGTTGTCATGGATCAGTTCTGTTTTATATTTTAGCTTTTTAAGTTCTCTTTTAATATTAAAGAAGCCCTATTATGCTCACTTCCTGTAGTGTTATATCGTTTGTGTAAAGGTCTGCAAAGGCTCCAGTTACACCTGAACATCAGCAGGAGAGGACTCTTTAAAGTGGAGACATTACATACTGATATACACCTGAACATCAGCAGGAGAGGACTCTTTAAAGTAGAGACACTACATACTGATATACACCTGAACATCAGCAGGAGAGGACTCTTTAAAGTGGAGACACTACATACTGATATACACCTGAACATCAGCAGGAGAGGACTCTTTAAAGTAGAAACACTACATACTGATATACACCTGAACATCAGCAGGAGAGGACTCTTTAAAGTAGAGACACTACATACTGATATACACCTGAACATCAGCAGGAGAGGACTCTTTAAAGTAGAGACACTACATACTGATATACACCTGAGCATCAGCAGGAGAGGACTCTTTAAAGTAGATACACTACATACTGATATACACCTGAACATCAGCAGGAGAGGACTCTTTAAAGTAGAGACACTACATACTGATATACACCTGAACATCAGCAGGAGAGGACTCTTTAAGTAGAGACGCTACATACTGATATACACCTGAACATCAGCAGGAGAGGACTCTTTAAAGTAGAGACACTACATACTGATATACACCTGAACATCAGAGGGAGAGGACTCTTTAAAGTAGAGACACTACATACTGATATACACCTGAACATCAGCAGGAGAGGACTCTTTAAAGTAGAGACACTACATACTGATATACACCTGAACATCAGCAGGAGAGGACTCTTTAAAGTAGAGACACTACACACTGATATACACCTGAACATCAGCAGGAGAGGACTCTTTAAAGTAGAGACACTACATACTGATATACACCTGAACATCAGCAGGAGAGGACTCTTTAAAGTAGAGTGTGTACTTCCTGTGGTTGCAAATCACCAGATAAAAGCATTACGCCTGTCTGTGTCTGTGTTGCGTGTAGAGAATATCATTTCCACCACCATCAGCACCGTGCCACAGCAGAGCCTTGCTTTGACAGAAATAAAGTAGTGATGGTTTAATTTGAAATTGGATTTGTTTTGGCAGAGCAGTCCTTGATTAAGTGTGCTCGCCCAGCGTTATAGTGGAGGCGATGCGTTCCAGGCCGCGGCGGGAAGGTCCTGAAGCATCTATCTGGATAGTCCTTGAAACTACTGGATTGAACAAGTGCTCATGGCTTTCTCCGAGGCGATGCGAAAACCTTTAGCGGCGCAGCAGTGTTCAGAGAAGCAATTGGAGCTTCCTCCTCTCCGATAATCAGTCAAAAGCATTCAGAGCTTCCATCTCTCCCTCTGAGGTTGAAACATATCATCACAAGGTGCAGAGTCACAGATAACTCTGGTTTACACACAGAATAACTGCTTTAAAAAATGAATATAATAACCTCTTGCAAATTGATTGCGTAGCCTCTGCCAAGTCTTTTCAGTTTTCTAACAAAGAGCCAAAACACGAGTACAGAATTCACCGCAACTATTCTGCTGAGATCAATTCAGCCCCCTCGTTCCTCCCGTGCAAAATCCTTTTTCTCCGTGTCGTGCCAAGACGTGGAGTAATTCTATTTCTGGCGTGTAGCTCTCTGCATTCATGAAGTCAGACACATGCAGCTGGAAGGTGTTGCCTCCCTCTCATCCTGACACATAATCCTCTCCGTCAGCCCCATCTTTGAACATAAAGACACAACAGCAGCCTGGCAGAGGCTGTGCATCGCGTGAAGTTTACCATGAGAGCCTGGAGCTTCTCATTCAATCAATGCACATTTCAAGCTGTGCACGAGCAGCTTCTGCTTTGTGCCTCTTCTTGTCTTCATTTAGATTTTGTTTAAAGGTTTTAAGAGGTTTAAAAACCCCCATGTCTTTGTTTCTACTGCCAGACACTCTGTTTTAAAGTAGATTAGATTGACTAACATGTCAAGAGACCGTGTTTGAGTTTCTCGGGGTTTTCCCTTCCCTGCAGGCAGTTCTCAGCCAAGTGCCCCCTGACCGACCACGGACATTTTGATTGAAAAAGCCTATATAAATAATTAAAATATGTGATTTATTAACTCCTTCATGTATCACAACAAAACTAAGGATATGTTCATCTTCATGCATGAAAAAAAATAACATAAGAAAACAAATTAAAACTGATTTTTCCATGGAGTTTTTCAACTGAAGTAATATCTGTTTAACAAACCAATGAAAACAATTATATATTATGCAAAACTATAAAATACAAGACACACATTTGACATGTTTATATGACGACCCCCTTGGTGGCTCTAGGAATATTGGATATACAAATTGTGTTTTCTATTTAACTTATTGCTTTATAAAGTCTCACGCACCCCCTGCAGTCCCACAACGTACCACTAGGGGTCCGCGTACCCCCATTTGAGAATCACTGCTGTAATGTGTTCCATAGGAAAAGGTGTGCATGTAAATGGTCTGCAGAGGCTAAAATGCGTTTCTTAAATCACCAGAATATCAATCAATGTTTATTTATAGCCCAATATCACAAATGGGGCTTCACAGAATATCAGTTTGACAAGACGACACCCTGAATATGTCATCTTTAAGGTCACGTGAGAATTAGTGTTGTCCCTTCTAGTGATTAACATCTTGCAAATGACCCGTTACACAACCCAGAACAACACTGTTATAGAATATACTTGTTGTACTGTATGTGTAAGGTAGTTAAGAAGAAATACATGTTTTATTTCCTCATTTAAAAGAGACCTGAGGGAGAGGCAACACGTGTATCCTAATTGTTTAGTGACTGTAATTTCAATGTGTGTCTCACTGTCGGATTTTCTTTTAAATGTTGCACGTTTTAATGAATCACTCGAGCATAATTTCCACGACTACGCCTATTTTTTTAAGGACCCCCTGTTCAAAAAGTGTTTCTTTGACTGTAAACCCGACTGCATGTGTCTCTTTGTCTGCTGCCACACCCCGTCTTAGTTAATCACATGTATCAACACTTGACATGTTAATTAGGATTGATATATATCAATGCAGTGTTTTAGCGCCTTTCATGCGGCACACGTTTAAAATTAGACGCACCTGAACTGCTAGTTTCTCCGTCGCCAACAATAGACTTCAAAGGTGTTACTCCGGCGGTGTCGCACTCCTGATGGGAAGTGGCTCTCACACTCTTTGAAGAGGGTTGACATGTGACCCTGTCGAGCATGAAGCATCTCAACTCCTCCGCTCCTCGTTGACTTCTTTCAGTTTCTCGCTTGCTCTATTCTTCCCTCGCTCTGTCAAGTGTACCCTGGTGGTGACGCGTGGTGTGAAGTGAACGCTGCGTAATGTTGTTAGTGTGGTGCAGCTAATGGGTTGCCTGGTTCCATTCAAGGGAACCGGCTGAGTGAGCACACGTGCTGCCGCTCCATATGCTGCTCTTTAAGTGTCTGTTGTCAGGGGGATCCAAAGCAGGATTAGATGGGCTTGGTTTTAGAGGGACTGCGATGTTTCCTCCAATAAATGATCCAATCGAGTCACTTGATAATACATAAACAAGTCACTGCAACGCAAAGTCTAGTTTAGTGAGAAATGAGAAGCTTCTGAGTGAATTTGAGTCGATACACTTCATATGAATACATTCTGATTATAGGTCAAGATGGTTGTGCATCTCCCAGATATCTAACAATCGTGGTTCTCTTTCTCAGTCTATAAACCAGCATCGCAGAATTGTTTTTGTCTTAAACCTCACTTTAGTTTAATCCAGTTTCCATAATCCAACTGTTTTTAAAAAAAAAAGGTTTTTAGGTAAATTCATTGGTTGGTAGATTAAGGCCCAATCCCAAACCACACCCTACACACTCCCCCTCCGTGGAGTGACACTCGCAGCTCAACGAGGCTCCTCCTGTCAGATGGAGGGAGTAAACACAGCAGCGAGCTTTGGGACGACGGCCTCCCCTCTCTCCGGCAGAAGAACAGGAAGTGCCGTAACTGTTTGTAACAACGGTTTCAAATCAGCATCTCTTTGACAAAAAGTTTAAATGAATAACTCAAATAAAACTCCAAACATCTTTCATTGTGTTTCAAAGCTCTTTTAGTTTTAAACCTGATGTTTATAAGCTTCTTAGTTTGTGCAACGGTCTGTAAATATACACAACTTTATAATAAAATGCACACATTTACCTTTTTCTAGACTAAACACAGGTTTGATCCTCAGTTAAAAAACATATGAGGTCATCATGAGGTTGTTAACATCGCAGTTTATCAGTGGATGTTTGCTGGAACTACTTGTTAACAGCTTGTTTCCTGACGGACACACACAGCGTGACTCCGGTCAGGGAGAGACCGGTCTCAAGTCAGCACCGCTGCAGACTCGCTGCAGACTCGCTGCAGACTCTCCCTCCACTCCCCCTCCACACCCGTTGGTTTGGAACAGCCCTCAATGTGGCGGACCCTCCGCGTGAACGCGCAAACGGAGGGGGAGTGTGTAGGGGTAGGGTGTAGGGGGCGGTTTGGGATTGGGCCTAAGTATTATTTTAACTTGGCCAATTACTGAAAAAATCTCAGCCAAGAGCCCAAGCAGACATCTTCAAATGTCTCACAAGACAGAAAAGTAAAATTCACATTACATGAAACACAAAAGCTGCAATTCATCGATTCCTTATCATTTGTTGACGGAGTATCTATCTAGTTTCAGGCCCCAAAAAGACGTCCTAAAACAAGGGCATCTTTTTATGAATAAAATATATACTGCTGTTCAACTTTTATCTAGCTTTTGAAAGCACTCAAAGCCCACAGAATATGTTAAGATGTAAATACCTGTTGCATAATGATCTGTATAAAACAAGGAATCTAGAAAAGACTCAATACATTGGCTGAAATGCACACAGTTCTGTCGGGCTGTGGGATGATTGTAATCTCTTCCACCTCCTTCAAATGATATCATAAGTTATGCGTCATTCATTCAGAAAGCCTGAAACGTATTGGTCATTATGTCTTATTATCTGGGCTATCGTTTTACCTACGAACCAAGTAGTTCAGCTTCACCGTAGCCGCTTTCCCACCATGTACTTTGCTGTACTTAGTGCCCAGCACTTAGTGCCCAGCACTTAGTGCCAGCACTTAGTGTCAGCACTTAGTGCCAGCACTTAGTGCCAGCACGGAACTAAGTACAGATCGCGTTCACAGCGGAATACGTTCCTGAGGGAAGATTACGCAAATGAGCCGCTGACGTCAATTCTTCTTCTTCTGCTTTGGGTTTACTGGCAGGCCGCAAACAGCTTCACGGTGTATACTGCCACCCGGAGTCCCCGGAGTTGGGGAAGGCTTCAGTAGAAGCTGCTGGGAGTCCTGGCAGCTTCTACTGAAGCCTTCCGAGTAAATCGCCAGAACGCCGACACCTCCTCATCTCCACCGCTCCCATGTTTGTTTTCATAAGTTATTCTTTCTCCGTTGGTGCGCGGGGCTAATGCTAATGCTAATGCTAATAATGCAAATACAATGGCGGCTTCACAAAACTTTTCAGAGTTTTACGGGGCGTGGTTTGCAATTTGCCCAGCCAATAGAAATTGGTACTTTGTTCTCCCCACCTCTCAGCAGGCACTAAACATGGGGGTAAAAGTTCCCGGCACTAAGTTCTCTTGTTGGTGTGAACTTAACATTCCAGGCACTAACGGAACTAAACGGGAAAAGTACGGGGAAAAGTACTCCGGTGTGGACGCGCCTCTTGTTACACTTCTTCTTGATGTTGGCGTAGTTTACATTTAGTTTGCAAATCCGACTTTGTTTCGAACAAGCCTTTGGTTCAAGCATCCTAAAGATGATGGATCTCCTGAGCATGGCATCGTTTTCCAGATTGATAAATGTGCTTGTCCTACCTCATTTCATTACGATATAAAAATCCAGTTGCAGCGACGAGAACTTCGTGAGGCAATCCATCACAGAAAACTGCATGTCTTCTTCTGTTTGTGTCAACATGTTGTTGTAGTGGTATGGTAATGCGGTCGAGAGCAGATACTGTTTTTGAAAACGTCGGTTGGTGCATACATGTGCTTGGTAAAGTATGGAAAAAGCCCTTCCAAGAAATAGCTGTAACTTTCAACTATACTGTCGGTCTTATAGCTCGTTTAAAAGCTCTCCAAGTATACTTCGTGTACCTGCAGAAAGAAAAGGAAGGCAGCGCTGTGAGTCCAGCATTATTTATTTAACAAAGTGGTGTGTTGAGCACTTACTTTGCCTTTCAGTGTGTTCCCTCTGACACCGTGTCCTTGCTTAAGCTGTTATCCTGTGACCTTAAGAAATGTCACAGGCCGCTGTTTTCTAACGGTGGGATATTTGGAGCTCCGGCTGGTTTTAGAGGATCAAGCAGTCACGTGTTGATGCATTGTGAGGAGATGAATCATATACAGATGATTAGTTTTCACTTTCACCGACTGGCACACAGAAGAATTGGACTGGAAAATATTTAGCAAACACTATTTACAGGTTGTACAATAACCCATTTAGCCAAATAAATATAATACATGTTGTAACATTCTGTTGGACGTCTACATTGTCCTCAGCTCCTTTCTGATGTAGAAAGCTAGAAACCTAAGGGACAACAATCAGTTAGTAAACATTATTAATACCAGGGGGAAATGAGGTTTGGGACAGTTGCACCCGATTATACTGTAATGTGCAATGAGGAAGTCAATGTGCTTCAACAGTCTTTCCAGCTCTCGTGCATCCTTGCCACTGACTGGAAACGTTGGAAACATAATATATGGAAACATTGTCGAATAGTCCTGAAGACATTGATTGAGAACATTGCTGTCAGAACCCGGTGCTGCCATGTTTCCGTAAAGCTCATTCCTCTACACTCCAGATATTCCCTCTGACTCCTCGCTAACGTCTTTAGCTCGTCCATTAGCCAGTGGCCTGACGTTGCTTATGATGGGAGGGTGAAGACACAACTTATATCTTCATTGTAGGGGTGGGCGATATGATGATATATATCGTCGTGATGATATTAGGTCTCCACGATATGCTTTTTCAGAGATATTGTATCTATCGTGATAAAAAAAAATATTTTTTTAAAAACTATAAAAAAAAACTTTTCCCTTCAGTTATGCTAAAGTCTTTTATTGCACTTCAAGTCTAAAGTTTACATTTTAATTGTTTGGCACTGACTTTTCCTCCTTGATGTTTTACTTAGTTATGTTTACCCTCCTTTTCATGTGTATTGATGTTCACTGCTCGTGCTACCTCAGAAAGTTCATTCTTATACTGAGAAACTGTGCCTTGAAGCCATATCAAAATGTTGAATTGTTCATTCAGGGATCATTTCAGAAATAAAACCAGCTTGAAATGCTACTTTGGTCTGTTACTCCTTTTTGTTTTAGTTTCTGTTACCTTGTAGGTGCTTGTACTGTTAAGTAACTTAAAAAATAACCATAATAACCGACATGAAAACATATCGTGATATATATCGTCTATCATGATACTGCTTGAAATATATCGTGATAATATATTTTTCAATATCGCCCACCCCTACTTCATTGTCTCCATACGTCTGCACCCAGCGCTCCTCCTTCGTCTCTTCAGTTTACCCAGCATCCTCTGTGTCTTTCTCCAGATTTCAGTGGGGATGTCAATCGTTCTTACCGCCATGCTAGCCGGCTTTAGCGTGATTAGCTGTCCTTGGCGTAAACACGGCAGCCAACCAACAAAACATCTGTAAAAGAAAGCTTAGTGAGGGCTCATGTGATCAGTCAGGCAGGAGACGGGCAACCGTTAAGGCCGACTTACTGGAAACAACTTGTGGAATATAAATGCACACTAAAGCGTCTTTGAGCACGGTTCCTCTCAGTGGTCGTGCTGTTATGTTGAATGTGTGTTGTTCGTGTATCGTGTCTTGATATGTGTCTATGTTGATGTTACACACGGAGCTGCTGTGATGCAAGTCAAATATCAGACTTGATCTGATCATTAAAGTATTATCGGATTGTATCGTGTTGTTCTGCCCAACTTTGTGATACCTATTCGAGAGACAACCATGAATACTAAAGTCAGCGAGTTCCCTTCTTCCTGCTTGAGTTAAAGCAGCGCGGTGTCAACGTGCCTCCTCACCCGAACCACCTGTACCGCACTTTCCCGATAATTACCTCCCCATGACTTTCTCTTTGTGATTCTTCTCTTGTCAATAACGCACCTGAAATCCATTATTTAATATGTTCTCTCTTTCTGTCTCCTCTCCTTTAGGTGAGTTTCAGTCAACAACGTGTGGAGTATTCCAGTCAGCTGTGAACTCCCGCTGATCCCTCTGCTTTGCCTTTTCCTTGTATGATTCTGCCATCAGGTTTGAAAGAGATTGGCCCTTTTCGCTGTGATTCGCTGTGATTTTGATCAAAGGGAAAAGGCAGAGAGTGCACAGAGAGATGGCTTCATGCGGGGGGATGACTGTGGAGGTCTCTCCTCTGCAGCCCTTGGCTTGAGACACATGGAGATAAAAGTAAATGTCAAATGGCGACTGAGAGCTTTGGTCTTTGTCCGGCGATCGTGGCGTCCGTCGTCTCGGCTTGACTTGATCTCTGTTGACTCTGTTAGCTTCCAGGGAAACGGACGGCTACTGTATTTTACAGAGTACTTGTTATTCAGGGAAGTTTCTCTGCAGCTTTGAGTGTTTACTGCAGAATGCGGGCTGTTTACTGATTACCGGTGACTACAAAAGGAGAGTAAATCACACCATGAATATGCTTTTCTCAGCCACATTATTTCTGAGGACGTTGAAGTGGTTCCGCTTTTCTTGCATCTTTCTGGAGAGTGTTAGGAAGAACATCTCTTGACCTGCTTTGAAATATTCATTCAAACATGAAATACTGTGTTAAAGAGCATTGATGGGGTTTAGGGTTACGCTCGTATATTGGATCAGAACATGTGTAGGGTCTAGGGATGCCAGAAACTGACCATGATCAAATTCGAAAATCGGACGGCCCTGGCGAATATTAATCGATTATTCGCCGCCCCCCCCCCCCACCATTTACAATTATTAATACTATTATTAGCATTACTCTATATTTTGGTCGAAACTAAGCCAGGAAAAAAAAGAAAAACATAGAAAAATATATAAATAAAATCGAATTAAAAAAATTATTTTCGATTATGGAGACTGTAACGAATATTCGAAAAATCGAATAATCGCTGGCATCCCTAGTAGGGTCACTTCCTCAGCCTGCCTTTAGTATGCATGAGCCTACGTTCAGATAAGTGAGTACTGTATGACCCAACGGGGGATCAGCATATGTAATCAGCATTGCAGAATACAATCAAAGCAGTACATATCTATAGTTGAATCCTGTAGTGTGCAGTATGCCAATGATATTTTAAGCAAGACTCTTATAAGGCAGGATTTTGCTATCAACAATGCAAAAAAACCAAACATATTTTCCTGCTTTTTTACTACATTATTCCGATAACTGGTTTTGAATTCTGC
Organism: Chaenocephalus aceratus; assembly: GCA_023974075.1. Classification (NCBI taxonomy): domain Eukaryota; kingdom Metazoa; phylum Chordata; class Actinopteri; order Perciformes; family Channichthyidae; genus Chaenocephalus; species Chaenocephalus aceratus. The sequence continues at coordinate 209,195 of JAMFTG010000090.1, read as the reverse complement.
AATACCCAATGCTTTCGGGTTAGGAGGGTTTCTGGCACATTCTGTTTTATTCTATCTTTCTCTATTTTACATCTGAACAGTTTGACTTGCAGTGTTCTGGTCCTTGCACTTTTTCACTGGTATTCCTTCTTGAACTATTACATGTATGTGAATGTCTTGATTGTGTTTTTATTGTGCATATGACTACTAAGCCTTTGAACATGTACCTACCTCAAGGTTGCATTGTTAGCGGAGTAAGCAGTCTTGTAGATCTAACACGGAAAGTATTGTAGATTATTAATTTCAGTGGCTATCGAGGAAACCAGGAACGGAGATTTTGTGGATTCAGTGTTTCCATCTGTTCCTGAAGAACTCACTCAGTTGTTGTTGTTATTATTACACACACACTAACACACACTAACACATGGGACAGGATCTATACATATCAGAGGTTGCGCTAGACTTTTTCGATGCCCGCCATTTTCGATGCCCGCCATTTTGACGGACGGGATCGTAAAACTTCCGTCAAAATCCAGAATTACCCGTCGGCCTTTACACAAATCTGACGAGGGGGGGGGGGGGGAGCATGCTCGTGAACTGTCAACGGGGAGAGACAGTTCCCATGCGCCGTGTTATGCGTGGCTGCTGCACCTCGCGGGAGCGTGCACAGCGTAAAGCCAAAACTCAGACATTTCAATGATCGGCACAGTTAGGTTTGGAAACGGTGTCATTTCCTTTTTGGAGGGCGAGCAGAACACGGCGTAACACCGGAGCCTCGCTGCGGGGAAGCTGTGGCGCTGTTCCGAGTTTGTTCTAATCTGTCAAAATGACGGACTGCTTTCAGATTTGTCCGTCATTGTTAAAAAAAATCTGCCATAGACGGAAAATATTCGGTTAGCGCGACCTCTGCTCTGTACATATATACATACATGCACTGTTGTGGTATATGGAGGGACGTCAGAGCAAACACTAAAATGGTACCCTTCACCTATCGCCCTTAACTGCTTCATTCGTCCACACGACAGACTCACTGATAAGCATACGTGTGAATGTAACCAGGTTAGGGTTAGATATATATCGCAGTGTAAGCGATGTATACACTTCCAGTTTGCTTCATGAGCATGCATTTCATGAATACGATCTGCTGCTGCAGTAATCAGTGCAGACAAGAGATGCAGACTACAGTTATACGAGCTGTGTTTACACTACAGGTCCCCCCACCATTTAATGCATGATGCTTGATTACATTCTGGATCACCTTGCTACATAAATTAGTATTTTAATGAGCAAAATGAGGCAGGAGATTAGCAGCTTAACTGCTTCCCGTCAGAAGTATTACATGATTAAATTAATGTTACACGATCCGGGGGATAAATTAATCCTAAAATGATTTGATTTTCAAAAGGAATACAAGTAAACAAAGTGGGTCTGATGTGGCACGTTGACGAGAAAGTGAGCCCATACCGATTGGCATTGACCTTTCGACCTGTGGAGAATGTGTTTCCAGTTCATGGAGATTGCTTCGGGTTAGCTGAAAGCACTTTAACCAACCAGTGTCCCCCGCGGGAGAGGAGACAAAACACAGACAAATGGAATTCCGTTGTTTTAACCTGAGCATCTGACCGGTCAAACCTGATCAGTTCGACCCGTCATCACAACGACATGGCCTTCAAGTGAAGTTAGTAATGGCCGCTGCGCTGCGTCTTTCTCTGCAGGCACTTCTTTGGCGTGCTTCGCAGTGTTGGTGTTGAGCTGTGGTAGACCAACGTCTTTTCGCAGAGCTTGCATTTTACTTCATTTGCACTTGTCAGTTTGAAGTAGTTCCACAAGGAACTGTTCTGTGAACGTGCCGCTTTGTTCATCTTTAGTTGTGTTGTTCTCACTAGGGGTGTAACGGTTCACAGAAGTCACGGTTCGTACCTCGGTTTGGGGGTCACGGTTCGGTACAACAAGAAAAAGCAAAAAAAAGTCCCAAATGCATAATTCCAGGTTTGTTGTTATTTATTTCTGAACAGTAGCGCAAGTTTCAGTCTCAAAATAAGGAACTCTGACATTTTGAAGAATTAACTGTATTAAACAGTTAAAAACAAACCAAACACACTCAGATGGCCATATTATCTATAATGGCTGATGTCAAACAAAAAGGTTTCATCAAGCTGTAAAACTAAAAAGGATGTCTTGAAAATATTACATCATAAATAATAAGCCAAAAGCTTCTCGGCTCTCGTGTCTATTGGCTTCTTAAAAGCAGCGGGGATCAGCTGTTGAACAGCTGTTGTCTTTTGCCGGGCTCCGGTGAGTGGCAAATCTGGGTGATCCCTTCTGATATGATGTAGCATGTTTGGCGCGTGTTCCCATTAGCATACCGCACCGCTGTAGAACAACGCCGACACACCGTCCTCGTCCGATCCACCACTCGCACACTTCATCGTTATTGTAGTCCACAGGGAACCCGACATGTTCCCACACAGCTGATTTAAAAGAAGCAGGTGGGTTCTAGCTCCTGTGTGTTATCTGAACTCACCATACTAACTTTTCTTCTTCTTGTATTTAGTTCGTTTTGTTGTGTTTTGTTCTTGTTCTTCATTTGTTGTTTAAGGGCGGCTGGCAAACAGCTTTTAGGCGCAATACCGCCCCCTGGAGTATATATAGTGTAGTGGATGCTGCCCTAAATGACAGACTTTTTTCCCACTCGTAAAAAAAAAAGGCGTATTCGCCGTGTGACTGCATGTGCCGAACCGTGACGTCCGAACCGTGATGGCACGGGACGAATACGGATACCGTTACACCCCTAGTTCTCACTGTTCTGTATATCGCCAATAAATCTATCGCACGTGTGACGGAGAGGGGGGGGGCGGGGTCGGTGTGTAGCAGTCTGCACTCTGCGCAGCCTGCGCTGCTGGCTTCCTCCAAGTTTACAGTAAAACAAACTGGTGGTGAGACCAATGGCCATTTACAATTATTAATACTATTACTATTATTAGCATTAGTCTATATTTTGGTTGAAACTAAGCCAGGAAAAAAAGAAAAACATAAATAATAATAAAAAAATATATAAATTAAATCGAATTTTAAAAATAATTTTCGATTATGGAGACTGTAACGAATATTCAAAAAATGGAATAATCACTGGCATCCCTAGTAGGTAGTGGTAGTGGTAGTGGTATTAGTAGTAGTAGTGGTGGTAGTAGTGGTAGTAGTAGTAGTAGTGGTGGTGGTGGTGGTGGTGGTGGTGGTGGTGGTAGTAGTGGTAGTCGTGGTAGTAGTGGTAGTGGTAGTGGTGGTAGTAGTAGTTGTAGTAGTATTAGTGGTAGTAGTAGTGGTGGTGGTGGTAGTAGTAGTAGTAGGTTGCAGTGACAAGACGAACAGCGATGGATCCATATATTAAAAGACTCTGAACTGGGTCCTGGTAGGGTTGCCAGAAACTGACCATGATCAAAATCGATTATTCGGCAGCCCTGGCGAATAATAATCGATTATTATTTTGGTTGAAACTAAGCCATAAAAAAAAAAAAAAATAATATATATAAATAAAATCGATTTTTAAAAATAATATTCGATTATGGAGACTGTAGCGAATATTCGAATAAGCGCTGGCATCCCTAGGTCCTGGACACATTTCCAAACCAGATGAAGAGCATATTATAAGTGCAGGTCAAAAGAAAGAAAACACTGTAAGCTCGAGGCAATACAAGCTTTATGTCCAATCAAAACCCCATCGGCTTCAAAACAAGAACATTTACTATGTTGTCCACCTGCGTAAAGCCAAGACCCCAGGACGTGCGCCGGCAAATGTCCGTAGTGGCCAAACGGCGGTACTACAACTTCCGTGTCAGTCCGTGACGTCACTGGGCCCAGAAGAAAGTGTGCCATTGACTTACACTGGGAAAGAGACGTGTGCTACTCAGCAAATCATTGACCTGAATCAACTTCACAGCATGAACACTGTCGACACTGAACTCTGTGTCTTTACATTTTCATTAAAAGCTGTTCAGGCTACAATCTGTCATTTTGTAACTGTTTGTTTGTTTGTTGTTGTGCAGCAGGATTATTTCATGGTCAAAATGTAGTTGGAAAACACTACTGGAGAAGATACGAGTAGACCCTTAAACTGTGTCATAGCCTTTCAAAATCTAATTTAATTGTGCCATGAATCAGAATGAGAGATATTGTATGCGGCCCTCAGCGGGGACATTTACATTGTTACAGCAGATAAAAGGTATTCAATAAAAAGGTAAGCAAATGTTAATAAAAACTAATACATAAAACATAAGCAAATAAAAGTAGTGGTGTGGCAGCCAACAGATGTAATTTAGTCGATAAATCTTTTAAAAGAAGCCACTGTGAACGCTAGCAGGATTTGCAGATGCAATTCTCTCACACTAAAAAGTGATGTATTGGTATAATATGTTTTCCTTTACTCGGCCCTGGTGGTTAAGACCAGTTTCTCCTTGCACATACACACACATCCTAACACACACACACTCCAGTGGTCATTAAAAGCGCTCGTCACCGGGGGCATATCCCTGGCAGCACCTGCCAAGGCCATTATCAGCCACCCTGTCCGAGCCCCGCGCTTTGGCATACATCTGAGCAATTAGGCCAGATTATTGGCAACCTTGCTTGGCCTTGCCCCATTATCAAGACCACTAATTACTGGCCGTGTTCCGCGCTTTCTCTGCCTCACTCTCTCCGGGACAGGCAGGGCAAAAACATGGAGGTGTACGAGTGAAGGTGGAGGGTTTCATTAGAGGCACCAACAGAGAGGAGGGGACGCCTTCCATTGGAGACGCCTGTAGTGTTAGCGTAGGATCCCAATGGGAACTACAGAAAACCGATGCTGTTGTTTGGTCGGTGTAAACGGCAACAAATATGGATTAAAGATGACAAATTACGCTAATGTCAAGGTTCATATGTGTGTGTTGTGTCTCTACTGGGACATGTTGTGTCTCTACTGGGACATGTTGTGTCTCTATTGGGACATGTTTCCATGCTTTAATGCACACAAAGCTCTTTATTTTTCTCCCTTAAGGCCCTGACACACCAACCCGATTTTGGGAGTCAGAGGCCGTCAGAGGCTGTCGGGCATTCGCGGCGCCGTAGTCAGGTTGGTGTGTCCCGCACCGTCGACCGTGACACGCCTTATTTGGACTGCCAGACCCGATGCATGGCCGATTCAACATGTTGAATCGGCCATGCATCGGGTCTGGCAGTCGGACCAAATAATCACTCTGATTGGCTGTTCAGCTAGCGAATCAGTGCATGAGAAGCGAAGCGGAAGCGAGGGACGTAAACAAACGATTTAAGAAGGCACACACAGACTGCTATTCATTTTCATCTCATCATGGCGATCTGGAATGATGCAAACGAAGACCTGCTCATCACCTTGATCCAGGAGAGGCCAGCTCTGTATGATATTACGGAGAAAAGATACTCTTCTTCTTCTCTGTCTTCCGGTTGTTGCCTCTTTTGAATGACGAATACACACTACCCGCCGCCTGCTGGTAAGGAGAGTTATTGCCACTCACGCACTGAAGTCGGTGCGGTGTGTTCCCGTGCGACACATGGCCAAAACGCAGGAGAACACGGCCAGGCAACAGCCGACTTCAGCGTCCGCTAGTCCTCTGGTGACTGCTTGGTGTGTCAGGGCCTTTAGCCTCTCACATACAATGTGTTCGAACGCGAGCCAATAGAAGCTTGAGTGTTACATAGTGATGTCACTATGTTTTGGAAGTAAACAGATAAACACAGGGATGTTATGCTTTGCAGACCATTTGCATGCACACGAACTCAACGAAAGACAAAACCCCAGAACGCAGAATAGGTTATAGTCGGGTAAATTCCGGCAAAAGGAAATACTGACGTCACCATGAACTATAAGCATTTCCTCTTGGTATTTAATATATAAATATAACACGCTGTGCTGTCTCTGTGCATGACGACCCCTCACCATCATTGCTCCACCTAGTGGATCGATAACGCATTGCAGCTGGTTTCCATATAACGCACCAAAGACACGATTTACTTCATCGGTAGGGGATTTATTTTCCTAACAGGGACCCGCCAACGACCTGTCGAGGTCCGACCACTGGAGAGCGCCCATAATGAATGTATCTGTATTTTCTCAGACGAAGCGTTGTCCACATGTGATCACGGAGAGATTGCAGTGTGTGCGTGGACCGGTGCCGCTGAGGTGTTGGCTCTCTGCTGCTTTGGGCTGAGTGGCAAATCATGCCTTCTGGGCAATTGCAGCATTGATGGAGAATGGCACACAAACAGTGCACATATGGACGCTAGCATGCACACTCCGAGGGACCTCACACCCCCATACGTGCACACACAGAGACACACACATGCAGTGTACACGCCTCCGTAACTCAGAGTGTTTTGGCCCAGAGTGCATTAGAGCGAGATGAACAACATGCGATTGTATATCAAATAAAAAAAGACTAATTGGTCAGTGTGTGGAGACGTTTGTCCTCAAAGCACACGGTTCAGATGGAGGACTGCTTCATAAAAGCCCTCTTCAAAAGCACTGCAGTGACTGGAAACGGATTTTTAGAGGCCTTTAAAAAGCTATTTTAGTTTGTAGATAATAAGATATGAAAATAATCCAGCTAGGGGAAACATACTCTTGTATAATAAACCATATAACATTGAAATGGGGCTTGCATCGCTGCCATCCTTCCACTTTAAGTGCATGAGAGAGAAGGTTTCTGCCCCCCTTCACCTCCTCGTCCATGGAGCGGATAGTCAGTGATATACAAACAGTTAGCAGGTTATATATAGTTGACATTTCCCTCGTCTTCCTCCCTGCCTCCTTTGTCTTCCCGCTACTAAACCCCAACATGGCTTCAGTCCCACGTCCGGTTCTTTATGTCTGGGGTCTAAACCATAGTGGAACATCTGCTGTGCATACCCTTGTTTGTATTCCCTCTCCTTTGGCTGCATCCGTCCCTTATTACCAATAAAAGCATATGTCCGGGACTGTTTCCCGTCGCTGAACCGATTGCATTCTCCCTTCCAATAAGCGGAGCTGCGGTTCGCCTGCAGGAGAACCGAGGGCCCTGTTTCCAGCAGCGCTTATGTGTTTGAAATGGCATTGCTTTCTGCTGCCCAAATGAAACAAATGAGACGGAATAAAACCCCTCCAGTGTTCCAATAAACCTCTGTAAATATGCACCGGGCGAACACTTTCTCCAGAGTCCTCTGACACAGCCAGGACTGCTGGACCTTTAGCCTCCAGGGAGAATTAATAAGCCTTCATTTCCATTCCCTCCCTGGCTCCCTGCTGTGCTCGGTCTGCTGCAGAGGAAACCAGACTGCATGAGGAACGAGAGGATGATGGTGAAGGTGGGAACACGCCTCGAAATGTTATCTTCGTGATGCACCCACTCCTCGACGTTTCCTGAGAAAACTCCCCTCTGATATCTGACCTTTGCTGAAGGTAATGTCAGGTCTAAAGGCGATGCGTCCGCTCTTAGCATGTCTCCAGACCTTTTGCTAAGCTTCACTTTTTCTCCAGGCAGATGAACGAGGGGATAAAAGCAGACCTGTGTGATCCAGTGTGTGTGTGGCTGTTTTGGCTGGGAAGGAAAGGACACGGCTGTGGGAGCATTAAGAGATAAACCGGACATGGGTAAATAATCAAGTCAATATTCTTGATTACATTTCATTTGTTAGGATCCAGTTTTTATTAAAGATTAAAGTCCCCGATGTTATTAGAGAGACAATTCGACCTCTCAGATGCCATCGCCGTAATGCACATTAGCCATCGATCTGAAGAGACCGTATTATGCTTTTTGGGTTCCATTTCCTGTCGTGAGTTATATAGGTTTGTGTGAATGTAAAAACTATTTAAAGTAGAGACACTACATACTGATATACACCTGGACATCAGCAGGAGAGGACTCTTTAAAGTAGAGACACTACATACTGATATACACCTGAACATCAGCAGGAGAGGACTCTTTAAAGTAGAGACACTACATACTGATATACACCTGAACATCAGCAGGAGAGGACTCTTTAAAGTAGAGACACTACATACTGATATACACCTGAACATCAGCAGGAGAGGACTCTTTAAAGTAGAGACACTACATACTGATATACACCTGAACATCAGCAGGAGAGGACTCTTTAAAGTAGAGACACTACATACTGATATACACCTGAACATCAGCAGGAGAGGACTCTTTAAAGTAGAGACACTACATACTGATATCCACCTGAACATCAGCAGGAGAGGACTCTTTAAAGTAGAGACTCTACACACTGATATCCACCTGAACATCAGCAGGAGAGGACTCTTTAAAGTAGAGCCACTACATACTGATATACACCTGAACATCAGCAGGAGAGGACTCTTTAAAGTAGAGACACTACATACTGATATCCACCTGAACATCAGCAGGAGAGGACTCTTTAAAGTAGAGACACTACATACTGATATACACCTGCACATCAGCAGGAGAGGACTCTTTAAAGTAGAGCCACTACATACTGATATACACCTGAACATCAGCAGGAGAGGACTCTTTAAAGTAGAGACACTACATACTGATATACACCTGAACATCAGCAGGAGAGGACTCTTTAAAGTAGAGCCACTACATACTGATATACACCTGAACATCAGCAGGAGAGGACTCTTTAAAGTAGAGACACTACATACTGATATCCACCTGAACATCAGCAGGAGAGGACTCTTTAAAGTAGAGACTCTACACACTGATATCCACCTGAACATCAGCAGGAGAGGACTCTTTAAAGTAGAGACTCTACACACTGATATCCACCTGAACATCAGCAGGAGAGGACTCTTTAAAGTAGAGACACTACATACTGATATACACCTGAACATCAGCAGGAGAGGACTCTTTAAAGTAGAGACACTACATACTGATATAAACATGAACATCAGCAGGAGAGGACTCTTTAAAGTAGAGACACTACACACTGATATACACCTGAACCTCAGCAGGAGAGGACTCTTTAAAGTAGAGACACTACATCCTGATATCCACCTGAACATCAGCAGGAGAGGACTCTTTAAAGTAGAGACACTACATACTGATATACACCTGAACATCAGCAGGAGAGGACTCTTTAAAGTAGAGACACTACATACTGATATAAACATGAACATCAGCAGGAGAGGACTTTTTAAAGTAGAGACACTACACACTGATATACACCTGAACCTCAGCAGGAGAGGACTCTTTAAAGTAGAGACACTACATCCTGATATCCACCTGGACATCAGCAGGAGAGGACTCTTTAAAGTAGAGATACTACATACTGATATACACCTGAACATCAGCAGGAGAGGACTCTTTAAAGTAGAGACACTACACACTGATATACACCTGAACATCAGCAGGAGAGGACTCTTTAAAGTAGAGACACTACATACTGATATACACCTGAACATCAGCAGGAGAGGACTCTTTAAAGTAGAGACACTACACACTGATATACACCTGAACATCAGCAGGAGAGGACTCTTTAAAGTAGAGACACTACATACTGATATACACCTGAACATCAGCAGGAGAGGACTCTTTAAAGTAGAGACACTACATACTGATATACACCTGAACATCAGCAGGAGAGGACTCTTTAAAGTAGAGACACTACATACTGATATAAACATGAACATCAGCAGGAGAGGACTCTTTAAAGTAGAGACACTACACACTGATATACACCTGAACCTCAGCAGGAGAGGACTCTTTAAAGTAGAGACACTACATCCTGATATCCACCTGAACATCAGCAGGAGAGGACTCTTTAAAGTAGAGACACTACATACTGATATACACCTGAACATCAGCAGGAGAGGACTCTTTAAAGTAGAGACACTACATACTGATATAAACATGAACATCAGCAGGAGAGGACTCTTTAAAGTAGAGACACTACACACTGATATACACCTGAACCTCAGCAGGAGAGGACTCTTTAAAGTAGAGACACTACATCCTGATATCCACCTGGACATCAGCAGGAGAGGACTCTTTAAAGTAGAGATACTACATACTGATATACACCTGAACATCAGCAGGAGAGGACTCTTTAAAGTAGAGACACTACACACTGATATACACCTGAACATCAGCAGGAGAGGACTCTTTAAAGTAGAGACACTACATACTGATATACACCTGAACATCAGCAGGAGAGGACTCTTTAAAGTAGAGACACTACACACTGATATCCACCTGAACATCAGCAGGAGAGGACTCTTTAAAGTAGAGACACTACATACTGATATACACCTGAACATCAGCAGGAGAGGACTCTTTAAAGTAGAGACACTACATACTGATATACACCTGAACATCAGCAGGAGAGGACTCTTTAAAGTAGAGACACTACATACTGATATCCACCTGAACATCAGCAGCTCCGTTGCAGTGCCTGCCTGTGATTAAGTTGTCTACATGCCATGTATTTTGAGTCACAGCTCATGGTGTCTCGAGTCATCAGGGAACATGTTATTGAATCATTTTAACAGCTTAAACACTGTTTTCTTAATCTCCACGTTGGCTAATAGTTATTGAATAAATGCACAGAAGCTCAGCCGTCATGTTGTCAGCGTGTCACCTGGGGCAGCTCCCAGAGGTGTGCTTTTATTTAAAAAGCCTGCGTGGGATTTTCTAAGCATACGTGACCCCGCGCCTTCATTTGCTTTCTCTTAACATAACAGCATTGTTGATGAAGGGCCCCTCTTCTAAAAACACTTGAGAAAAGTCAGGTGGTGAAAGGTTGAAGAAGAATAATAGCCTTTCATTGTCACTGAGAGTCATGTGTCAAATTGGGAGGCCCCCCCCGCTGTGTTTTTTAACCTGTGTCCGTTCGGGGGAGATTGAAAAATGGCCGTATCTAACATTTAGTTTGCATCTGCCCTTCTCTTTAAAAACGACCACATGGTGCAGCGACAAAGCGGCATTTTAATGGGCCTCAGATGAATTATCTATAACTATGACTGAATAAATCTTTAATCGCTGTAATGAACTTTAGAGTATGGATTCAAAAAGCCATTTAGCTGATGAATGACCCGCGGAGGGCTCTGATACCAGGATAAATCATACGAGGCTGGGGTCCTCACTTTTTTGTTTTTTTCACCAAAGATTTGAATAATTGACTTGAGAGGAATAAGCAAGCTCTGAACACGACTCCTGATAAGCAAGAAGAACAAGCTTGGCGTGATAGAAATAGACGAAAACACTGAATGAAGTGCTCGTCCCAGAGTTAGCTTCAAAAAGATTATTAGCATTTCAATGGAAAACGTCTGCCGTTGACTTACAATATTACATCTTTCTTAATCTCTTAAAGTGTGGAAAAGTAGAACGTAAGAGATCTTGGAATTACTCCTAAAGCCCATGAATGAGTCAGCATTTTAGCATTTTCAGTTTCCTCGTCTTACTTTCATTTGTTTTGTGAATGTGTTTTTGGTTGTTAGCCTGGAATAAGATCTGTGGTTAACAAAAGCTGAAGACATGTTACCGTCAGTAAATACCCCACTGGGGAATTTAGAAATGGTGGTTGCTAACAAGTGTCGAAATGAGACGACTAAACTTCATCACGCCCAACATTAGCCGCCTTTAGCTTAGCGGTGGTGACGTGAAGTCATGTGACCGTGCTGTAGTTCCTTTATAGCCCAATATTAGCCGCCTTTAGCTTAGCGGTGGTGACGTGAAGTCATGTGACCGTGCTGTAGTTCCTTTATAGCCCAATATTAGCCACCTTTAGCTTAGCGGTGGTGACGTGAAGTCATGTGACCGTGCTGTAGTTCCTTTATAGCCCAACATTAGCCACCTTTAGCTTAGCGGTGGTGACGTGAAGTCATGTGACCGTGCTGTAGTTCTTTTATAGCCCAACATTAGCCTCCTTTAGCTTAGCGGTGGAGACGTGAAGTCATGCGACCGTGCTGTAGTTCCTTTATAGCCCAACATTAGCCTCCTTTAGCTTAGCGGTGGTGGCGTGAAGTCATGTGACCGTGCTGTAGTTCCTTTATAGCCCAACATTAGCCACCTTTAGCTTAGCGGTGGTGACATGAAGTCATGTGACCGTGCTGTAGTTCCTTTATAGCCCAACATTAGCCGCCTTTAGCTTAGCGGTGGTGACGTGAAGTCATGTGACCGTGCTGTAGTTCCTTTATAGCCCAACATTAGCCGCCTTTAGCTTAGCGGTGGTGACGTGAAGTCATGTGACCGTGCTGTAGTTCCTTTATAGCCCAATATTAGCCGCCTTTAGCTTAGCGGTGGTGACGTGAAGTCATGTGACCGTGCTGTAGTTCCTTTATAGCCCAACATTAGCCACCTTTAGCTTAGCGGTGTTGACGTGAAGTCATGTGACCGTGCTGCAGTTACTTTAAAGTGGTTATAAACGTTAGCTTTTTACTCCAAACATCATAAAGTGGTGTTGATATGTGGAGATTATCCTGCTGAACGTGTTTGTATCATAATGTGTCTTTGCCACAGAGATTATTTTCTTTAATAATCCAAACTCCAATCCACTTACTTCTTGTCTGTCTTTGTGTGCTGTTCCCTTTAGTGTGGATCCAAATCCCATTTTCTTTATGAGCCTTTGTGATGCTAACTTCCAAGTCTGCATGCACACATATGTCATCTATTGACCATAGCCACCAACATGGTATCTCCACTGCCTACATCTCCTCCAGGCATGGACAAACTCTTCAGTGACCCTCCTATTACAGAACCACGTGATCAGATCCTGCTTAGCTTTCCAAAATGAGAAGCTAAGGTCAAGCACTTCATCTAGCTGTTTTGATTGGCCAGACCCCCACTAGCACATGTCATGTTTAATACCTGATGCCATGAATTGCTAGCATTTGTCACAATGCTCTCAATGTACACAAGAACATATATAAGACGCCTGTCTCATTGCTGCCTGTGTCAGCAGTTTTAGTGTGTGTGTGTGTGTGTGTGTGTGTGTGTGTGTGTGTGTGTGTGTGTGTCACGTTTAGAGCCATGCTCATATTTCAGCGGGGGGAGTGGGATTGTGTCACCTGTATATATTATGTTTGTCATGTTGATTGATAGGTTGACAGAGGCGTCATCCATCCCCCGCAGAAGCAGCAGTGACCGGCCGGTGGTCCTGCTTCCTCAGCTGGATTATTTTGTGAGATCTTGATTTTTTGCAGAGCTGCAATATGCCAGTAAATGAGCCGCAGAATGAGAGCAGGGCTGCATGAGTGTTAGAACCAGCGGGGCTAATCTTGGCGGCCACACACCATCAGCTGTACTTGCTTTGTGGTGCGGTGCATGTGTTCCCTTTTCAAAGCCGCCGTAGCACGATGGATAATGGCACGCGGTAAATGTCAGTCACGTCATGTTGACAGTTTTACAAAGCAATTTGTGCTGGCCTATTTACCTGAAATAGCCTCATGGCTTATTTACAAGATTCTCAATACATGTGAACATCTTCTGAGCTGTAAACAAAGTATGAAACATGCAGATCCTTTCAACCAACTAACATGTATTTGGCCCTCGCTCAGAAACACGATACATCACTATCAATTACGTATGTGTTTTCTTTCTGAAGATGAATCGCTCTCATAGTTCCTCGGCATGAGCTTTTCTTTTATGTAGAAGTCGGAAGCATTGATGCACGGGCGGCGAACCGACGACGTTTGAGCTTTGCTCTGCCAAGCGTCGGTTTACGATGAAATCACAAGAACCCAGAATGCAATGCTTCTCTTTCCCTTGTGAGACAATCACTTTGATAATAATAATTTAAATGTATATAGCGCCTTTCACGAAACCCAAGGACGCTTTACAATGGGAAGGATTGCACCCACTATATCTCCGTGTTGCTTTGCTTATGACACGAGAGCCGCGTCCATCACAAACCCCCATATCCAGCTAAATTAAAACACTGTCAAAATGTGGTGAGTGCTCCTGGTTTCCATGGTGACATTTGGAAATGAGCCGTTTATTCTACATTTGGACCTGCATTTGTTTTAGTTATTGCCGCCGCCGACTATCAGTGGCGTTCCCTTCATATTGAGGGAACATTAGATATTCAAAGAACACCGCTCTTTGCTGAAAGGCGGTGCAACGCTCTCCGCAGGGGCTGAAAGGTGCTCAGCTTTGACAATTACTTGGCTGAAAGTGACTGAAAACAACAAGGACTGAGCTGAAGCAGAGCCAATAGCATTCGGCGGAGAAGCCGTTAAACCGACGGTGCCAATTACCTTCACTGAGGAGCTGTCATCTCGCCAAATGGTGCGCGTCACTAGCTTTCACTTCCCTTCCTTTTCTCCTGATTTACAGAGTTGTTTCTGCATCTGAAATCCCACTTATGACTTTGAACTCTTGCAGACATGTTTTTTTCCACGGGTGGAGATGACTGACAGCTTGCTCCACACTTGGGGAATGTAGTATTTTGTATTGAGGAGAAACTCATGTGGAACACGGTGTCAACTCAACTTCGGTGACGCAGGGTATAGTCGTGAAATATCTTGGCTGTGTCGAGAGCTTTGTGGAACGTGCTTATCTACTCTGAGCATGGTTGCGTGGTGACTGATCGCATGATAATGTACACTTTATTCCAAAAAGACACACACATACCCGGACAAAGAACTCACCTGCAGTAAGTACTCCCAGACAAATGGTGAAGGATCCGAAGAAATTGAAGTTAAGGCAAGGCAAGTTTATTTATATAGCACTTTTCAGCGCAAGGCAATTCAAAGTGCTTTACAAAAAAAAAAAAAATGAAAGACATTAAAAAAGAAAAGCTAATAAAATAAACATTAAGGAAAAATACATGGATAAAAGTTACAGTGCAGTCTAAGATATGAATAGTTCAATTAAAAGCAGCGACAAAAAGAAAAGTCTTCAGCCTGGATTTGAAAGTAGTCAGAGTTGCAGCGGACCTGCAGGTTTCTGGGAGTTACCATCAACTAGCTTTGTATGTAAATATATATAGAAGAATGTGTCAAAATGACAACATGTATGGAGAACTAGTAACGTCAACAATAATAAAAAAAATACATTTTCTCCGAATTAAGATTTTTTTTCCTAAGAATTCTGATTTTTTCAGAATTTTACTTTTTACATTTTTTATTTTCTTGCTTGGAATTTCATTTTTTTCAGAATTGTAGTTTCATTCAGAATTTCACTTTCTCTGAAAACCAAAGATTATGGAAGTAATATTGTCCATAAGTACGCAGCCTTGTCCCAGTGCTAACACCCACCCTGAGGAACATGCAACGACTCATGCTATGAAAGACAACATTAAATAACGTACCATGTCCCCGCGTGTCTGGGGCTGGCCTGCGTCGAAGGCTGAACACGTGCAGTTATTACACGGCATCGATGTCACATAGTATTCCAGCAGCGGGAGGATTGCATGTGAGCCCCTTCATTCATATTCCTCATCGTTTGATTTCCACTCAGACTATCGAATGGGAAATTAGCAAAGGACACTTACGGATCCAATAGACATTTAGTACAAATTGCTCTCATTACATAAGTCTGCTTTGGGTCCCCACATGCTCTGTTAAATTAAAAGAAAGGGATACACATCCACCCGAATGGCACCTGGCGGCCCCCCTCTTATTAGCCCACTATCGACACATAACAGACCCGTATAAAGCCGCTGTTCCTCACGCTTTAGTGTGTGATTGCAACGTCGGGCTTTGTCATAATGCTGTAGCTTTGGTCCTTGCCACCGCCGTCTTTATGCGTCCCCTGAGTTTGTGGGTGGAGGTTTTTTAACAAGGCCACTCCATTTGTCTATCTGTCCCCTGCACGGACGCTCATTCATTATTTACAGGCCTGCTTTCTAGAAGTGTACACACACACGCTGCCATCAACGTGTGTGTCTTACCCATCTGCACACACACATGGAATCACACAGTTTACACATGCAATGCTGATGTATCGCTTGTAAATGTTCTCTCTCTCTCTCTCTCTCTCTCTCTCTCCTCTCTCTCTCTCTCTCTCTCTCTCTCTCTCTCTCTCTCTCTCTCTCTCCTATCTCTCTCTCTCTCTCTCTCTCTCTCTCTCTCTCTCTCTCCTCTCTCTCTCTCTCTCTCTCTCTCTCTCTCTCTCTCTCTCTCTCTCTCTCTCTCTCTCTCTCTCTCTCTCTCTCTCTCATTGGTCATGCTGCTGACATGGCTCGAGCTCAGATTAGTCAGGATTAGATTGGATCTGCTGCAGAAAGAATAAATAATTGAAAATATATTCAGCTGCAGATCAATTAAGAGCTTTAGACATGATGTTTGCGGAGTGAGCAAACACGTGCTGTCGCTAAAGACTTGAAGAGCACATGGGTGTTGGTTGTGTTTAAAGGATACAGTAAGCCTTGCAATGTATTACAGGAAAACCTGTCCACGCTTTGCGACAAGGAAACATCTTCCAACACAAGTATGAATAGGTGTACTGCCTGGAATTGATTCAAAATAGATAAATACTACTTTGTATTGCATTAGATCATTTTTATTTAAATTGTCTGAATGTGCTAGCTTTCTTTTATTTGTTTATAGTATGTTTTAAATGTTATTAAAAGTCTTGAAGTACTGCATGTCCTGTTTATGGCCTTACTGTGTTGGAGTAACAATGACTGACCTGTGCAGTTATCGAACAGTAACGCACGGCACAAAGGCTATTAACCAAAGGGAAATGGTATCCTTTCTACAACGGGAATACTTCTCGTAGGAAGGAACGAGTTTCTACTAACCCTCAAGGGAATATAAATAATCCAGAAACACACCAACCTTGTGAACAATTGAATATGAACAAGAGCAATTATATTAAAAATCTAAGGGACAGCTGGTGTGTGTGTGTGTGTGTGTGTGTGTGTGTGTGTGTGTGGTGTGTGTGTGTGTGTGTGGTGTGTGTGTGTGTGTGTGGGTGTGTGTGTGTGTGTGTGTGTGTGTGTGTGTGTGTGTGTGTGTGTGTGTGTGTTGTGTGTGTGTGTGTGTGTGTGTGTGTGTGTGTTGTGGTGTGTGTGTGTAAAACAAACCGTGAGCTAAGAGGATTAATTGCATCGCATTGTTTTAATAAATAAGACGGCAGAACATGGAGCATTAAAGGAGGCAACTCATTCGTGTGTGTAGATGGAATTGAGATGCCGACGTCGCGGGGTGTTGATTAGTCTCACACACAGGATTCAGAATATGTTGTTTTGTCGTGAGAAATAATGTAATATTACACATTTTACACTTTTCTGACAAGTGATATGGAAAATCTTTCAATGTGTAAAAACAACACTAGCTACCTACAGTTGTATGGACACACACACACACACACACACACACACACTCTCACACAGCACACACACACACAATTCCCCAGACCTGCTCACTGGCCTGTGGTTGATGTGACACATCCTCAGCTCCTGCAGTGAAGCCCAGCGATGAGCCACCATGGAGGGAGTGACACACACACACACACACACACACACCACACACACACACACACACACACACACACACACCACACACACACACACAACATGAAACATGGATCAGGTGACCCTGCAGCCTTGCTCGCTGGCCCTCGGAGGATGAGTGACAGGCACCTCGTCTCCGTCTCCTCTGGCCGACTTGCTGTGGAGAGGGAATCTGTCAGCGTTCGACTTATATCCAGCGCAACGTGTCAATCAGAAGGGATCAATCGGGCGGGGTGGTTGATCAGTGAGTTAGAGGGCGGGTGTTCTTCTGAAGCAGCAGCTCTGATGCTTGAACGCATTTGTGTCGGATTGTGACCGTTATATGTTTTGATGTGATGTCTATAACGGTGGCCACTGCCCATCGTTACCAGGACTCGTTTGTAAAGGGCTCCAAGAGATCTCCTGGTAAATGTTGAAGACATAGATACAAATAAACGAAGCATTCCCGTTCCTCTCGGGGTGGCAATGTGGGGCAAACGGAACCAGAGGTGTGTCGGTGGATCAAAAGTGTCTTGTACTTCATAGTTGACAGCGCCATTGCCTGACTAAGGATATTAAAGGTGCTTGTTAATGGCCTTGCAGTGAAGTATGTGCGCTGTTGGTATATTTGAAGCGCTTATTGATTGGCTAGATTGGCAACCGTTCGACAAGGATGCAAACATGGCTATCATAGTGTGTGAAATTGTAGTTTTTAACCCACTCATAGCGCTAAGAACAAAGCATGTAATGTTTATTCAGATAGCGACCCAGATGTCACGGAGAAGGGCAGCCTGTTTTCCCATCACATCTGTTTACTGCCGGCGCCTCTGGTCCTTCCTAAATAGATATATCCCTGCATGGTCCTCTTGAAAAATGACTCTATTATGAAAAGTCACGCAGCCCAAATAGCCTTTGGTGGAGTGAAGCCGCTGATTTATCCTATAATTATAGTATTCAGCAGGTGCAGCACTCTCCAGACAGTTATTCTCATCCATCGTTGATAAGGAATCCAGTCAAAATGTCACATGGTGTACACTGTCTTTCTCCTCAGCATGCGTGTTCTATTTGATAGAGTGGTGCAGGAATCCTGAACACAGAAATGAGTCAGCATGTTACCACTTCGTATGACCTTGTCTGGAGGTCAACTGGTAGATTTAAAAAACGGTGGTTGCTAACAAGTGTCTAAATGAGATGACTGAACGCCATCACGCCCAACATTAGCCACCTTTAGCTTAGCGGTGGTGACGTGAAGTCATGTGACCGTGCTGTAGTTCCTTTATAGCCCAACATTAGCCGCCTTTAGCTTAGCGGTGGAGACGTGAAGTCATGTGACCGTGCTGTAGTTCCTTTATAGCCCAACATTAGCCACCTTTAGCTTAGCGGTGGTGACGTGAAGTCATGTGACCGTGCTGTAGTTCCTTTATAGCCCAACATTAGCCTCCTTTAGCTTAGCGGTGGTGACGTGAAGTCATGTGACCGTGCTGCAGTTCCTTTATAGCCCAACATTAGCCGCCTTTAGCTTAGCGGTGGTGACGTGAAGTCATGTGACCGTGCTGTAGTTCCTTTATAGCCCAACATTAGCCTCCTTTAGCTTAGCGGTGGTGACGTGAAGTCATGTGACCGTGCTGTAGTTCCTTTATAGCCCAACATTAGCCGCCTTTAGCTTAGCGGTGGTGACGTGAAGTCATGTGACCCTGCTGTAGTTCCTTTATAGCCTATTGCTTTTTGGGGTTTCCCCTTTCTTTAGTGTGTTACTGTATATCGGTTTGAATAGTATGCAAAGGATGAAATCCCATAGTTCAGGAACTTAGTGAAATCACTATGTAACACTCACGCTTCTATTAGCTAGCACTCCAACACGTTGTACGTGATTGGCTAAGGGGTGGGACATCTCTAAGCCGTGGACCAATCACAGACAAAGGGACAAAACGCCTTCTTCTTCACATGAAATACGTTTTGTTTTCATAACGTCTTCCTGTGAGGTCGGCACTAATAAGCACTTTGCACACAACACATCAGCAAATATGTATTCAGTGAAACTTTCTCACAATACACAAAAGTAAACACAACATGCATCTTATGAGCAGACTCCTAAACAGGGATTAAAACCATCTGTTTCCCTTCACATCAATATCAATATTGTACTTTGTTTTTAACATTATGTTTACTCATTCAAATGCAAACAGTGTTTTAACAGTGTTTAAAAAATGTAGTGTTTGCAATCGATCAGTCTCACTCGGGTACCTGTCAGCCCCCCCCCATGTGGTGTGTGTGTGTGTGTGTGTGTGTACAGTATGTGTGTATGTTTTTGTCTGGGATTGCTTTTCACTTTCCTTTCATTATATAGATTGTGTTTGAGTTATAGTTTATCATTTATTATACGCAAACACAGAGCACATACACACACATATCACACACACAAAGACAAACACAAAGAGACACACACACACACACACACACACAGCACAGCAGCACTCCTGTGAGTCACGATTGCTGAAGCAGAGGAGGATTTGTGCGTCTCCATTTATCTCTATTTTTGTTCTGTCATAACACACACACACACACACACACACACACACACACACACACACACAGCTATTGTGTATTGACTTGCCTTCACTCCTATCCTCTTCTGAAAACAGTTTGAAAATGTCCCTGTGTTCTTGTCATACTTTATTCTGGTGTCGATTTTTTTGTGTGTGTTATTTCTTCTTCTATGGTGTCTTCTGTCGACATATCTTCCCCCTCCCCTCTCAGTTCCCATGTGTTCCCCCACCAGGCATGTGTGTTCCTCTCGCCCCTTCGCATGTGGCTTCCCTTATGGAGGCCTGTAACCCTTATAGACCCGTCACTAAAACAACACTCATGGTCTTATTTCACACGAGCGAGAGACGTGTTAAAATATGTCAATCTTCACGCGTTTAGACGTGAAGATGCAACACTCATCGACCCATATAACGCCAGATGTGTTTTCGACGGAGGGAACAGGGCATGCATTGACTCGTATGATAGTGCTTCTAAAGAGAGTTTAGCCTCTGTGCAAATAATGTCCGGATATTGATGTAAAGTGATTTTACTGAATGAAAAATAGTGTTTACTTCCTGCCTGTCGTCTTCTGCTGTTCCCTTTAGTGTTTACTTCCTGTCTGTCGTCTTCTACTGTTCCCTTTAGTGTTTACTTCCTGCATGTCGTCTTCTGCTGTTCCCTTTAGTGTTTACTTCCTGTCTGTCTTCTTCTACTGTTCCCTTTAGTGTGTACTTCCTGTCTGTCTTATTCTACTGTTCCCTTTAGTGTGTACTTCCTGTCTGTCTTATTCTACTGTTCCCTTTAGTGTTTACTTCCTGTCTGTATTCTTCTACTGTTCCCTTTAGTGTGTACTTCCTGTCTGTCGTCTTCTACTGTTCCCTTTAGTGTGTACTTCCTGTCTGTCTGCCTCTACTGTTCCCTTTAGTGTTTACTTCCTGTCTGTCTTCCTCTACTGTTCCCTTTAGTGTTTACTTCCTGTCTGTCTTCCTCTACTGTTCCCTTTAGTGTTTACTTCCCGTCTGTCTTCTAATGTTTATTTCTTTGACATCCAGCGCTTTCATAATAATAACAAATTGTATTTGGGGGTGCCTTTCACCAAGGACACTGGACACATTCAATTAATACTCTAACTTTAACCATGTGCGGTAACAAAAACACATAACAGAAACCAAGTAGGCGTATTATTGATTATCGTGCAGGAGATACTTTTTATATAATACATCAATAATAATGCATTAGAAGAGATAAGAGAGACTTGGTGCCGCTTTCTCTCATTTCCCCAATTCCTATTTTTTTTGTTTTTCAACAATGTGTGGATGCATTTTGTATAATTCTGGTACGATTTGTCCTGGACATGTTTGGATGTTGGGCATTGTACTGTGTGATGCCGCTCTGTTCCCACAGCAGTTCCTCCACACTGTCCCTCTCATCCAACCAGATTAAAGGCTGGCCTCTCCTCCAACAAGCTGCCAACCTTCGGCCTGTTGATAGGCCTGGAACGGAGTCACAGCACTGATCTTGTCCAAGAGGCTGCCTTTGAAGCAGACTCACACACACACCACACACACACACCACACACACACCCTCCGCCCATGCTGTGATGAAGTGGCCAGGGTTGGATTCTCTGCTGCTCCACTCTGACGCCTTTTATATTAATGAAGTTGGCTAATACACAGCCATCCACACAGAGTCGGAGCCAGCGTGGTGGAAGTGTAACTCCCATCTGGAAGTTAATCAGCTCTGGAGGAAGGTGCATTACGGTATCAGGGTCTATGGAGGAAATGCATTAATTACAAACCTCTATAGGATGATTTAAAGATGGAACATTAGTCGAAAGTAGTCGTTTGTATCAAAGATGTGATGTCTGGTTTGATCACCGTGCTGCGGATGTGTTTGAGGCGCTCGTTAACTCAGGGATTGGAAAATAAAAAAAAGTTCCTCTCGTTGTCCGACTTCATGAGCATCAAAAAAGTTTGCGAGAACACCTTGAAAACTCGCCTGGTGGCCGGCGCCACATTATCCACCGATAATTAATTCCTGAATGTCTGAAGTGTGTCGCGCTAAAAAGCAGGGTGCCATTTGATATTCATGAGGTGTCATCCTGCTTCTAATGTCCCCTCCGGTGTAAGCGTGACCAAATGCAGTTCTGTTCAATCCCAGGACTCCCGCCGATACAACCGGAGACTCATCACTCGTTTCCGTATGTAGTGTCTCTACTTTAAAGAGTCCTCTCCCGCTGATGTTCAGGTGTATATCAGTATGCAGTGTCTCTACTTTAAAGAGTCTCTCCCGCTGATGTTCAGGTGTATATCAGTATGCAGTGTCTCTACTTTAAAGAGTTCTCTCCAGCTGATGTTCAGGTGTATATCAGTCTGTAGTGACTCTACTTTAAAGAGTCCTCTCCTGCTGATGTTCAGGTGTATATCAGTATGTAGTGTCTCTACTTTAAAGAGTCCTCTCCTGCTGATGTTCAGGTGTATATCAGTATGTAGTGTCTCTACTTTAAAGAGTCCTCTCCTGCTGATGTTCAGGTGTATATCAGTATGTAGTGTCTCTACTTTAAAGAGTCCTCTCCTGTTGATGTTCAGGTGTATATCAGTATTTCGTGTCTCTACTTTAAAGAGTCCTCTCCTGCTGATGTTCAGGTGTATATCAGTATGTCGTGTCTCTACTTTAAAGAGTCCTCTCCTGCTGATGTTCAGGTGTATATCAGTATGTAGTGTCTCTACTTTAAAGAGTCCTCTCCTGCTGATGTTCAGGTGTATATCAGTATGTCGTGTCTCTACTTTAAAGAGTCCTCTCCTGCTGATGTTCAGGTGTATATCAGTATGTCGTGTCTCTACTTTAAAGAGTCCTCTCCTGCTGATGTTCAGGTGTATATCAGTATGTCGTGTCTCTACTTGAAAGAGTCCTCTCCTGCTGATGTTCAGGTGTATATCAGTATGTAGTGTCTCTACTTTAAAGAGTCCTCTCCTGCTGATGTTCAGGTGTATATCAGTATGTAGTGTCTCTACTTTAAAGAGTCCTCTCCTGCTGATGTTCAGGTGTATATCAGTATGTAGTGTCTCTACTTTAAAGAGTCCTCTCCTGCTGATGTATATCAGTATGTAGTGTCTCTACTTTAAAGAGTCCTCTCCTGCTGATGTTCAGGTGTATATCAGTATGTAGTGCTCTACTTTAAAGAGTCCTCTCCTGCTGATGTTCAGGTGTATATCAGTAGTAGTGTCTCTACTTTAAAGAGTCCTCTCCGGCTGATGTTCAGGTGTATATCTGTGCTGCAGCACCTCTTTTCACCCTCTGTCTGAAACCAGAGCCCAGTCTGCTCTGATTGGTTGCTAATATTACAATGTTGATGATACAGCTTCTGATCCTGCAGATGTACTTGATGCAATGTGTACGCGTGCCTGGAATATGTGTCAACATGTCAGGTGTGTATTCACCACGTTAAACATGTGGTGTTTGAAATGGCGGCCCTTTGTCAGGAGGAAAGAAATGATGAAACTGCCTCGCACTCATGTTCAAAGACTTGCTTTACCAGATGTATTATTCAGACATTAACACAACAAACACTTCATCGGGTTTGACACTTGTTTGCCAATTAGCTGTACACGTTGTATTCACGGCACGTGTCTTGAGTAGCTGGAGTTTGATAACATGTGTTTTGTGACTTGATTTGTTTTTGAAGTTCGCTCCTCATAAAAACGTGGGTTTTGAGCTTTGAGGTGGATTCACTAGAGACTCGCATTGCTGAATTTGACATATTGTGTTGTCTCGTACTTATCCTATGGCAATGTTATGACTTTAGATACAAAATACTTACACACAGCGATACCTGTTGGTATTATGTCTCTTTTCCACGATGATTCCTCACAGAAAACTTGTTTACAGCGAATATAGATACAGTAGTCGCCCCACACCTTTTTAGCCAAATCATCATCAACCTCTTTTTTCCCGATGTATGAGTATTCTGCCCTCGCAAGAATACTTTCCGGATTGCAGGCTTGGCAGATAGCTTAACACGGAAATAAACACCCAGGAGACAGCAGCTCGGTTTTGGATGTTTACTTTTTAAAGGTGGGGTAGGTAAGTTTCAGAAACCGGCTCGAGATACACTTTTTGTTATATTCCATGGAATGCTCTGAACATCCCGACAGCGATGAATATCTGAAGTGCTTTGACAACAAATCCATAAAAAAATGTCATCAGTGGAAGCCGTGGCGCTGTGAAAAGTACAACCAATCCGTTTAGCCGGGCTGCCCTGTCTGTCAGCCTTCCATCGGGGCACGCACAAATGTATCTCGTGCCGTCATTGGGCGTGCATTGCAGCAGTACTTCAATGACTCGCCAGCAACAGGCGGCCACTTTCACCAGTCTGCTGACGTCGTGTGTGTTGGAGGACGTGCTCTGTAAGGAAGTCTGAAGGAAGGGGCGGATTCTTTTCGGCTGTGTACTTTCAAATTTTAGTGCACTCGAGCCGGTTTCTGAAACTTACCTACCCCACCTTTAAGTTCCATTTTCATTTCCATTTTCATTTCCATTTCCATTTTTTGTAAAACTGAAATACAAACAAACCCTAAGTCATGAGACGTTGTCACATTACACACTAAATAAACAAAGACACTAGACTAAAACAAACATTCCAAACAACAGAGTACCTGTTAGCATAAATGCTACACACATTTCCACTGCTGTTCACAGGCTAACAAGTTTAGCATCATTCATTGTTCTTCATGTTTGCATATAATCAATTTAAACTAAGTATACACGGACAATATGGAATGGTACTTACAGACATAAAGACAAAGGCTTGTGTTGGCAGGAAACAACCCATGTGCTCCACAGACAGCCAGAAACAGGAAACTACGGCAAGCATGTATGGACACCCAGTGCAAACCCCTTCGCAGGCCCTCTTAAAGGGGCAGCACAATGATCGACCTCATGCACACAAAATTAAACCTTGCTTTTAATTTAGGAAAAGGTGTTGGGGATTTTAAAGTTGGCAACAATCACTGTTGTTGAAAACCTAACCTAACATTAGGGCTGCTCGATTATGGCAAAAATCATAATCTCGATTATTTGGGTCAACAATTGTAATTGCGATTATGAAATGCGATTATTCATTGACTTTGAAAACATCCGAGATAAAATGTTTTAACAGTTGATTACCCTGAACTTTAAGTTTAAAGGCCCTGACACACCAAGCAGTCACCAGAGGACTAGCCGACGCTGAAGTCGGCTGTTGCCTGGCCGTGTTCTCCTGCGTTTTGGCCATGTGTCGCACGGGAACACACCGCACCGACTTCAGTGCGTGAGTGGCAATAACTCTCCTTACCAGCAGGCGGCGGTAGTGTGTATTCGTCATTCAAAAGAGGCACAACCGGAAGACAGAGAAGAAGAAGAGTATCTTTTCCGTAATATCATACAGAGCTGGCCTCTCCTGGATCAAGGTGATGAGCAGGTCTTCGTTTGCATCATTCCAGATCGCCATGATGAGATGAAAATGAATAGCAGTCTGTGTGTGCCTTCTTAAATCGTTTGTTTACGTCCCTCACTTCCGCTTCGCTTCTCATGCACTGATTCGCTAGCTGAACAGCCAATCAGAATGATTATTTGGTCCGACTGCCAGACCGATGCATGGCCGATTCAACATGTTGAATCGGCCATGCATCGGGTCTGGCAGTCCAAATAAGGCGTGTCACGGTCGACGGTGCGGGACACACCAACCTGACTACGGCGCCGCGAATGCCCGACAGCCTCTGACGGCCTCTGACTCCCAAAATCGGGTTGGTGTGTCAGGGCCTTAATTCAACTGAAAACCCCCAAAAAAAAAAAAGTAATAATAAAAAAATAATCGTTTTTCTTCGCCGTAATCGCGATTAAAACAATTAATTGAGCAGCCCTACCTAACATGTTTATTGGTTTATTTTAACAATGTGTTTTTTGTATTTGCAGCGTTTCACTTAAGCAGATTTTAGTCAACGCTGCAATTGTTTCCTCAAGTTGATGAAGGTCTCTCTTTTGGCACATTTATGTTTTTATATTTGCGATGTTTATCAAAACTGCTGCGTGTTTCTGGAAACGGTTTGCCGTGTTCACGCCCGTCGGCCCATAAAGAACCTCTTCCTCCCGACATTAAAACATATGAAGTCACATTGGATCTGATTATACAGAAGAACGCTTCGTCCATATTTATTCTGTATTTTTTGCGAAAGTCTTTGGTTTGAAAGTGGATAGAATAAAACAAACCAAAACCCTGTAATCTAGCGGGTTTGGACAATCCTAAAAAAGCAAAGTGTGCGTTGACAGCCACCCGCTCAGTTATATATTGTGTATTGACTGATGGTGTAAGCCTGCAAACACAAATATCCTATTTTCGCTCCAGCTGCACAATAAGTGAGACGTTTCACTTTATCATTTCCTGTCCTCGGGATAAGATCCGTCAGAGCTGCCACAGAGTTTTGTTTATGAATAATAGCAAATCCCTCCGTACACATTTACTGACAATGATGCTCAAATATTGTGTGTTTGGTGTCGGCCGCGCAGACGGCAGCGGCTTCAAATTAAATATTAATGCTCGGCCTTTTCTCTGATAATCTGTGAGGAATGAGAAACTGTGAGGGAAGTGTTTTGTCGCCGCTAGACTTCAGCGTGTTGCTCGCTTTAAGCTGCACCTGTAATTAGAGGACCCGAAGCCTGACAGACTTTACTGGGATTTGTTCTGTTCTTAAGAGATGTAGAAAATAATACAGGAGGATGGCGGTGGAAAAACAAATAATCTAAAAACAAGCGCAATACATCTCTGACAGCAGATTTAAAAACCACTTCAGCACCACTTTGAGGGAAAGTCAGTTTCCAAACGTATCATTTGTTGTTAGCGTGTGTGCGTGTATGTGTATGTGTGTGTGCGTGTGCGTGTGTGTGTGTGTGTGTGTCCACTTCGGCAGTGTGTAAATGCCCTTGACAGCAAAGCTGTTTAGGAATGCTGAACAGCGATGCTTGTTACCGCCATTCTCTCCCTGCAATCATTTCATGATTGCCAGTGATGGAACACAAATCACACCCATACAGTGTGTGTGTGTGGTGTGTGTGTGTGTTGTGTGTGTGTGTGTGTGTGTGTGTGTGTTGTGGTGTGTGTGTGTGTGTGGGTGTGTGTTGTTGGGTGTGTGTGTGTGTGTGTGTGTGGTGTGTGTGTGTGTGTGTGTGTGTGTGTGTGTGTGTGTGTGTGTGTGTGTTGTGTGTGTGTGTGTGTGTGTGTGTGTCCAAGCTTCACAGCAGCCTCTGTAAAGCAGAGATCATCTGGAGTGTGAGCTCCTGAGCCTCCGGGTGTTAACTTGCAGCATGTTTGAATAAGCGCGCCTGATCGCTGGCCCGCAGGACGTACACCTGCTGTCAATAGATGTTCTAGATATTCCACATTACTCCTTCAGGAAGCCTTGTGGATCATGGAACAGTCTTTCTGAATAAATTTCTTTTATGTAGCATAAGCTAACACTGCTTGAGACTTCTGCTCCAACAGGGTGTGTCGTGCAACGTGCTTGGCCCCTGTGTATGCAAGGTGCAAGGTTCTTTATGTTGTCATTCGAACATAGCTACAGAATCTTAGGTCACAGGCTTCTCCAACAGTGCAACACAATAACTAAGATAAACAGAAACATATAGTGCAAGTAAATAGTAAATACATAAAGAATAACAATGTAGGACCACCCTTAAACTGATATTGATAGTATTATTAATATTCGAACCATGGAGTTTTGGGGCTTTTTAAAGACCGGACATAATTAAACAAGAATATGTCCACAAGGATATGTGTATGCGCCACACAGGTATGTGTCGGGGTGTATTTCATAAAACCAGTACATTGCTAATATTTCATTACATTGCTAATCTGAAGAGGAAACGAGAGGTCATTCTCAAGTTGTGGGCTTTCTGTCACCTTTCCATTCGGCCGGTCTAATGTGGCTCTTTCTCAGGGACCGATCCCTGTGGTGTGTGTGTGTGTGTGTGTGTGTGTGTGTGTGTGTGTGGTGTGTGTGTGTGTGTGTGTGTGTGTGTTGTGGTGTGTGTGTGTGTGTGTGTGTGTGTGTGTGTGTGTGTGTGTGTGTGTTGTGTGTGGTGTGTGTGTGTTGTGTGTGTGTGGTGTGTGTGTGGTGTGTGTGGTGTGTTGTGTGTGTGTGTGTGTGGTGTGTGTGTGTGTGTGTTGGTCGTTCTAAAGAACAACCAAAACAACATGTTTTCCCCCAAAATCAAATTTGACAACAATCAATGTCATTAATGGGAAACCCTAAAGATAAGAAAAATCATTGTTGTCATTTGTTCTACCTCGGGGAGGGGTATCTCGAAGACTAAAGCCTTTTTTAAGGACTTGCTGCTGGACTATAAGTGAGGTGAAGGTTCAAGGTTCTTTATCGTCAAACTAACATAGCTACCGAGTAATTCTGTCTTTGAAAGTCTTAGGTCACAGGCTTCTCCAACAATGCAACACGATAATACAGATAAGCAGACAATATGAAAACAATACTGCACTGCTCCCAGACTCTGGAACTCCCTCCCCCCGCACATCCGGCAGTCAGACACAACCACCATATTCAAATCCCAATTAAAAAACCCACCTGTTCAAATCTGCTTACTCACTGTAGTGCTCCCCATTATATGTTTCATTTGTGTCCACTTGACTGTCTCCTCCATGATTTCCTGTTTGTGTTTTTGTTTTTTTGCCTTTTGTTTTTTTTTTGTGTTTTTATCATGTTCTGTTGCCTATTAGCTTTTATTTAATTTTTTTTTTTTTTTTAAATCGTACGGTGTCCTTGGGTGTCATGAAAGGCGCCTAAAAATAAAATGTATTATTATTATTATTAATATTAAAATATACTATATTAAAAGTAAGGCTGGGGTGAAGTGAAGGGTGGGGTCCAATGTATAGCAACAATTGGTGGGCAGAGTTGATGGGGACATCTGATTGGTTTGGGGGCATCGTGGGAACCCCTGCAGTAATCTGCAATCTCAATAGAAAACATTCCACTAATATGAAACCAGCAGGACGGTAATCTCTC
Organism: Chaenocephalus aceratus; assembly: GCA_023974075.1. Classification (NCBI taxonomy): domain Eukaryota; kingdom Metazoa; phylum Chordata; class Actinopteri; order Perciformes; family Channichthyidae; genus Chaenocephalus; species Chaenocephalus aceratus. The sequence continues at coordinate 180,231 of JAMFTG010000090.1, read as the reverse complement.
ACATAAAAAATAAAAACACTGTGCTAGATTTGTCAGTTGCTCACACTCATAAATAAGCATAAGTGGCATTAAAAATGCATTAAAAGATTTACCGTTACTCGATGCAACTTGCAGACACCTTGTTATCCACGCTCTGTAATATACGGCCTCATTACATGTGCGAGGCAGATTCTCTGGGGAGCAATAAAGGTTTCACTCCAGCTGTGTTTCACCCGCTCCAAATCCATGTTTAATACCAAGCCTTCCATCGCTAACAAGAGCCCTCCGCCCCGGACCTATGGATCTATAGAGAGGCGCCACATTTCTGACTATGTCACGACCTCCTGTTCGCGGTCAGCAGAGCCATAAATGTCACTCTTTCTTTGATGAGCCCTCCTGTGGATCAATGGCAATATGTAGCATGCCTCCCTCCAGCTACCTAACCCCCATCTGTCCATCCCTCCCTTCACTCCTCCATCCATCCATCCTCCGCCTCCCTCCCTTCTTCCTCTCCCTTTCATCTCTGTCCATTTATTTTCTCCTCTGCAGTGACTCTCTACTTCCTTCAATATCCATCATGTACAGTATGTGTGTGTCATATTGATCATGTGCATTGGATTGAAAAGTGAAACATTTGGCACTTTTTCAGGCCATCATTGCCGAAGAACGTCCCTTATTACTAACACCTACAATTGACCATAGTAATAGAGCGGTGTAGCAATGATGTATTGTTGTTGTCTAAACCAGAAGTAAGCATCACAAGGGTTCCTTCAACAAAAAGCAAATGGGATTTCCAGTTTGATCGTAGTATATTGCAGAAAAGTGTTTCCGTCGCCAATAAACGTCTATGATATTTAGTAAAAAGATAAACTTAGGCTTTAAAAGAACTACAGCAGGGTCACATGACTTCACGTCACCAGCGCTAAGCTAAAGGCGGCTAATGTTGGGCTATAAAGGAACTACAGCACGGTCACATGACTTCACGTCACCAGCGCTAAGCTAAAGGAGGCTAATGTTGGGCTATAAAGGAACTACAGCACGGTCACATGACTTCACGTCACCACCGCTAAGCTAAAGGTAGCTAATGTTGGGCTATAAAGGAACTACAGCACGGTCACATGACTTCACGTCACCACCGCTAAGCTAAAGGAGGCTAATGTTGGGCTATAAAGGAACTACAGCACGGTCACATGACTTCACGTCACCACCGCTAAGCTAAAGGTAGCTAATGTTGGGCTATAAAGGAACTACAGCACGGTCACATGACTTCACGTCACCACCGCTAAGCTAAAGGTAGCTAATGTTGGGCTATAAAGGAACTACAGCACGGTCACATGACTTCACGTCATCACCGCTAAGCTAAAGGCGGCTAATGTTGGGCTATAAAGGAACTACAGCACGGTCACATGACTTCACGTCACCACCGCTAAGCTAAAGGAGGCTAATGTTGGGCTATAACGGAACTACAGCACGGTCACATGACTTCACGTCATCACCGCTAAGCTAAAGGTGGCTAATGTTGGGCTATAAAGGAACTACAGCACGGTCACATGACTTCACGTCACCACCGCTAAGCTAAAGGCGGCTAATGTTGGGCTATAAAGGAACTACAGCACGGTCAAATGACTTCACGTCACACCGCTAAGCTAAAGGCGGCTAATGTTGGGCTATAAAGGAACTACAGCACGGTCACATGACTTCACGTCACCACCGCTAAGCTAAAGGTGGCTAATGTTGGGCTATAAAGGAACTACAGCACGGTCACATGACTTCACGTCACCACCGCTAAGCTAAAGGCGGCTAATGTTGGGCTATAAAGGAACTACAGCAGGTACACTTCTAGCCCATAGACATGCTTACTGAAGGAACTAGGTGTATCTAGCCTGAGGACACTTAACATTAAACCATTAGCCATACAATTGGTTGACATTCATTGACCAATGGAGCCACAGCCGCCCCTTACCATCTGAAAAAATGCATATTAACTACAAGACACTTGGTACTGTACATGCACCCAACACGGCACAGTGTAAGAAAAACATCCTTCAGATACAAGATATAAGCATTTGTTATGGTATCAAATAAGAAATATAGAAAGATTGTTTAAATTATCTTTACCTAAGGGCTGAAAGTGTGCAAATAACCACATGACACAACACACATATCCTTCAAGTAAGGAATATTGAAAGATTGTTTACATTGGAAAGTGTGCAGGATTCAGCCTTTTCTCTCTCAGCAGTGAATTAGATCTTGAGCTTTACAGAGGGGGGGGTCGGTGAGGGCTGACCTCCCAACACGAGGGTGAGAGGCGGCTCATGGTTCTTTTGTGCTATCCAAAGCAGAGGGGTAACGGCGAGAGGAAAAAAGAAGGCTAAGGCGAACCAGAATAGACCCACCAGTGGCACAAAATCAATGCCTTCAACACTTTATCACACAAGCTACTGTGGCGCCAATGCTAAGCAGTGACTCTGAGGCCAAAGAGAGCTGCTAGAAATATGGCGAGGTTTGAAAAGCGCCCTGGATGTCGGACAATCACTGAGGTATGTACTGTAAAAGAACTACTACATTTAAATTGTCTATCTCGTCCATGAAAAAGCTAGCAAAAATAATCATGAAGAGGAGGCGTTAATGAACCATTAGGATTAATATGTGTCATGATTGGTGTCTTGACGATATGGAATGTTATAGCCCTACATGCAATCAACACCGCAGCCGAGAAGCAGATTTCCAATTATATTCCGATGCGTTCAGAATGTATTTTAATAAAGAATTAAATAAGTTTTCTTCTGCGGAGGATGTGTTTCCATTCGAAAGGTTATTGTTGTATAATCAGGCTAATATTCGGCAACACTGGAGGTTAGATAAAGAAAATGAGAAGAAGTAATGATAGGGATAATAAGTTACGTGAAACACCCACTCATGAAGAAGGAGCGGCTTTTAAATCGCTCGTTGTGGGTAAAAGTTAATTTCCATATAACATGCAATCTCCATGTAAAGTGTGCAGTTAGTTTAAAGAAAATACTCTCCTACAAACCTGGATTTCAAAGTAAGTGGCAGAAAACTGGGCCATGTGTGTGTCTTCTTCTTCTGTGGTGCCCATATTTTCCCTGTCACCCACAATGAATGACTTCCTGCCCAGACGGTTAGCCTTTGCTCTGTTTTGACATCCTTTTGAACGAGTTACGAGGACTTGAACTGTCTTGGCGTACAATTTAAAAAAAGACTCTTTCGGACCGGAAGGTTTTCAATTGATCCAACTGACTTGGAAGTCATAAGTCGCCACTACGATAAGAGAGGGTCACGGTCTTAAAATGAAAATCAAAAGAGATAAGGCCTATTTTCTTTCGCTGAAGGCAGTCAGGGCCAGAAGCTGAACCCTTTTGTATGACGAGAAAATAATGGCACTGATGGCTTTTATCCATGGGAAATATTAGGGTTAGGGTTGAGAGTTTGACGGACAAATGGTTTCGTCCATCATCTCCCAAGTATGCTTTGCAAGTGCCCTTTTCCAATCATTCTCAATGAAGTTTCTCAGATGGTTTTTTGTAAATGATTTGCCCTACGTGTTTGTTAGTTTGTCCGTCCTTAAAGCATGTAAAGCGGCCTATTGGTCCCTTGAAAGGCGCTTTAAAAAATTATTATTATTAAGCAAACATTGTTAATCCAAATTCCTGCTCTCCACAAATATAAAAAGATATATTTAAAAGTATTCCTTGGTGTCCTTCTGATGGATGAACAATTGTTTTGCACAGCTTTCGTTAAATTGACTGGACTTCTTTCTGCGGATTGACATGACTGCACATAGCCCCTTGTTCCTCCTTAGCAACAGTCTGTTCTCCTTAGCAACAGTATCTTAGCAAAAATTCAAAAACCTCTGGAGTGTCCAAATCGACGAATCAGAATCAAGTATTCAACTAAGCCGTGTAATAAAATAAAATTAGAATGTACAGTTAATCATGATTGACTTTTAATCAAATGCTGTCCGAGGAAAACACTGAAGTTATGCTTTAAAGAAAAATTGAATTAATCTAAGTAACTACCAAAGACGTTTAGAGATGGAGACAGTCATAACGTTGCTTGAGCAGCCGTGATGATTTCTCCGTGTGTGTGCACTTGAGAATTAATTGAATCTCAATCACAGTTACGTTGATTGCCTTGAGCTATTTTGAGGTAATCATTTTCGCTGGGTTTGCATTGTGAGGTTAAGCTTCCTCAGGTTTACTAAACCACATATTTGAAATTACACTAAATTAAATTAACCGGCGGTTCATCACTCTCTCATTCCTGTGACAGAATCATCTCAGTTATTTCGCGTCTTGTCTCTGTTACAAAGACTTTTCAATCAAAAGATTTACAAAACTTTTTCCCTCCAACTTTTGTGTGAAAGAAGAATCTGAGCGATAGTGTCCCGTTCAGCCGTAGTATATATCTCGGATGCATTGAAGCGATCTCCAGAGAGTCGCCAACTCTGCTGGATTAAGACCAAAGGTGGAAAAACAATGATATATAGTGTCTCTTCGCAACAGAAGGGAGTTATCTTTTATCCCGGAGCCATCATATGATTCGTTGTCTCGCATTTCTTTCAAAGCTTACAAGAAAACAGCGATGACCTCTCGACCGTTGCACGTATCTAAAGACTATCACTGCCAGGCAAAGATAATGCTCAGGTTTCCACGCTCGAGGAACCTTCACAAAGAATTGACCCGTTTTAAAAACACAGCAGGCACGACGGGTCTGAGCTTACACACATCGCGAGCTTTGTTGTGGGGCTTTTTAAGATAACATGCACACATCTCAGCTGGTGAAGCATTGCGTTACAGTTGCATCCAAATCTCCAGCAGACCTTAATGAAGAAGGACATCAGTTTTTGTTCTGGGCTGCGAAAGAGAACCTCGGGTCGTTATGGTTGCCAACATGAGTTCATTCAAGAATCAATGGTATTCGGCCTGCCCTCCGTTGAGATCTTAATGTCCATAAAGTCCTGCCCCGTTGTATCTGCTGCTGGCGGCTGCGCAGGCTAGATAAGAGCCGAGGCCCGATGCCTGCTCCTCAGTAAGCAGAGCTGCTGTCTTATTTAAATAGTTATTGTAATCAAAGGGTTTACGTCAACATACTGCAATCCTACTCGTCCTCGGTGCAGTATATCCAACACGAGATATACAGGCTTTTGTGAGATTACCTGTTGAACTGAATGTACATACAATGAGAATCAGCGGCACCAGGAATACACATAATGGATATTTCATGCTGCTATCTGAAAAAACAACAATTGCTTTTCTCACATGATTTGTTTCTTGTACGTTCGTTAGATTACGTTACAATGTGGTCGATGGTACAGTGTGTGTAGAGTGGGGCGTTATTGAAGTGAAAAAAACAACAACAATGGATGCTGTTAATGAGTTGGAAGAGTATTGGTTAGGAGGTTCTGTGAATACATTAAAAATCAAGAACCGAAATAATTGAACTATACTTAGCACTGTAACTTTTATCTTTTAACGTTTATTTTATTAGCTTTTCTTATTAATGACTGATTTAAATGCCATTTTCTTAATGTCTTTCATTTTTTGTTTTTTCTTTTAATGTTTCTTTTATTATCTTTTACTGTTTTTTAAATGCCTTTGTCTGAATGTCTTTCATTTTTGTAAAACCCCTTGAATTGCCTTGTGTTGAAAAGTGCTATATAAATAAACTTGCCTCGCCTCGCCTCGCCTCGCCTCACCTCGCCTTGCCTTGGGTACAGTACAGTATAATACAATATATTCAACTTTGCATCCACATTTAAATTCCTATTTGAATGAGAAGCAAGCTGGATAAAAGAGTCTCCATTTTGATATAATATCCTTCAATGTTGGTGAAATGTGGCATGGCATAAACAGATACAAATATAAAACAAAGAGAACATGTGGCAGCATTTGTTTGGATTTCTATTGAAGAAAAATCCAATCTTGGGGGGGATATCTCAGTGGTGAAGCAAGATTGTTGCTTCCATCTCAAACATGTAAAATATGTTAATGTAGATCAGTAAAACGAGTCATTGAAAACATCTCCGGCAGCATAGCAGATTCAAATGTCTGCAAATCCCACGTTTGAACTATTTCACTATGTTTTCAGTTGTCCAGTTGCACTGTTGGTGGAGCCTAACGACTTAACTGTAGCTGTGTACGACGTACAGTACGGAAAATAAAAGCCTTGAACCCAATATAGTTGTAGTACATTAAAAAAAGTTATAGTTCTGACCTTGCTGTGTTCCAAAGTCTCCCGCTTCCCGATCACTTTCTATCTCTAAACCCTAAATGTCTTTTGTGCATCCCATTGTTGGAAACGTTGGCAATCCACAGTCAGAACTTGGCTGCCAACGTGCTGCTCAGCTGTATTGTTATCATGTCAGCACCGCTCCCACTTGTTTGCAACGACCACCAGCAGGGCCAAGTATTCATCCACACCTCCAGATGCCAGTCCTCGTTATCCCCTCTGGCTGTTCCCCGCCGTCGCCAACGCCAAGGTAGCTTTGCTTTTGTCAAATGCTGCAGGCACAAAGTGCGTACTGAAGTGACGGGTGCAATTGAATATGGCATCCATGTGGACTTTTGTGTTGTGTCCGATCGTCTAAAATGAAGGTCTACATAGTATGTAATGGCAACTTAATTATTCCAATGTCCTATAGTATTGTATCGCCATTGCTTCCAGACGCAGACACAAACTGATGATTTACGGAATTACGTTTTATTGAGCGTTTACATTACCAAGGTTTGTAATCATTCAGTCAATGTTTGCAATGTTCATATCATGTAATACTGATAGGGTGGACGCCTAAAAAACGGCTTTAATGTTCAAGAAGCATTGTTTTTCTTAAACTGTTTGTCATAATATACCTTTCTCTTTAAGTCTCGTTAACCCCCCCACCCCCCACCCCTACGATAACAGCACGTTAAGCTCGGATTGGATCAAGAGAAAAGCTGCGAAGATACGTGCATGGCACTCCAGAAACCCACACATTGAGTCTGAGGGTTAGGGTTACATGTTAGATAGTATATTATCCATAGAGAGAAGTGTTGCCATGCTTACATGGTCCTAAGTGGAGGTGTAGGGCTAACCGTGCGTCACAAATTAGCGCCATAATAGAGCTAAGGGTCAGTTAATGAACCCAATGCACTGGAGGGTCCGCATAATGGTAGCAGAAGAGGAGTGTGTGTTGTTATGGAGGGCGTGCTGGCAGTGTGTGATGATGGTCAGCCGTGTGTGTGTTGTCATGGAGGGGGTGCTGGCAGTGTGTGCTGTGTGATGACGGTCAGCCATGTGGGTGTGAGCAGGCCATGCTGACTGCCGGTTGCCCAGATGGCCGGCTCACCAAAGGTGTGTACGATTGACGCATGCCACATTCATCATAGCCGTCTCCCTCCAACATGTCCCAGATAATATGATGTCCTTTTGTGTGAAATTATAGTTCATTTAACCCGGTCAGTTCACATATGTATCTGACGCTGGCCTCCATTTTAATTAAGGAGATTTCACGGTACAGTAAAGGGACACATTTAAGCATTTTTATATTTTTCTGTTGTCATTATGTATGGCCCCAAATCACGAGAAACAGTACTGTGTGCGTACATTGGATACGTTGACTTACATAGGACATGTGAAGCTCATTGTCAGGTTCATATCAGAATGTAGTGTCTCTACTTTAAAGAGTCCTCTCCTGCTGATGTTCAGGTGTATATCAGTATGTAGTGTCTCTACTTTAAAGAGTCCTCTCCTGCTGATGTTCAGGTGTATATCAGTATGTAGTGTCTCTACTTTAAAGAGTCCTCTCCTGCTGATGTTCAGGTGTATATCAGTATGTAGTGTCTCTACTTTAAAGAGTCCTCTCCTGCTGATGTTCAGGTGTATATCAGTATGTAGTGTCTCTACTTTAAAGAGTCCTCTCCTGCTGATGTTCAGGTGTATATCAGTATGTAGTGTCTCTACTTTAAAGAGTCCTCTCCTACTGATGTTCAGGTGTATATCAGTATGTAGTGACTCTACTTTAAAGAGTCCTCATCTTATCCGGGACCATACATCCAGAATAAACCCTCTGCTAATCGTCAGTGAAACTTAAAGTCACGTGTGTTGAACGCGGTCCCACGGCGCTAGTGGATCTGTAACGGTTTGATATTTGAGACGCATGCTACTGGATGCCGTGTAAACCTTCACTGCAATCATCAAAGAGAAGCACGCTGCGTTCCCTGCTCTGATATTCAGCAGAGTCGCTGATCGTCTTGGAAACCGGAGGTCACATCGCATGCTGACTCACTCATCAGCTAAGTGCTGAGATCAAGGGGTCTTTCGTTATAATGGAGCGTCACAGGAGGAGTCTGATGAGCTCACGATGCAGCGAAGCTCTCACCTCAGACCGTGTGAGTCGAGGACGGCGTCTGACCACTTTTAACGTATGCAAAAGACCGATTACGTGGTCTTTGTGAGGATGGAGATGTCAACGAGGAGCTCCTGACTCGTCTTCTCGTTAATAGGAACATACCATCACCCAGCAGAAGACGCTAGCTTCGGTTCAAACGGTCTTACTTTATGAAGCTTTAAAACTGCAAAAAATACTTATAGCAATCTCTAAGCTAACAGGCTAACACTCAACAATTCATGTTCATCCTCGTCATGAAAGAAATCTCAATGTCTTTTCTTCAAAAATGAAATTCAAACATGTTTTTTGTGCAATTTCTAGAATAACATTTGATTGTATTGTAGTTGATAAAAGTCAGCAGTAATGGTTTAGGATATAGTGGAGACATGTGACTTTCTGAACTAGTTTCCGTCCCTGTTTTTGCAATATGTCAAATCTGGCCAATTTCTATACAACCCCAAATGGACAAATTACCCTCTGATAGCTTTCACAATCTGCACAACATATGACATCCTCTCGTCTTATCTCATTTCCTGCTGGAGAATATCCCTCGTTGCTTTAAATTGACTTTATCTCAGCATCAATCTGCACTACGCCAGATATGGAGGTTATCATGGACGGATTCCCATCTCTTCCACATGTTCTAATCTTATTTATGAGCATATGTTGTCCTGTCCTTTCAGCTTCAGGCAAAGTCAAACGGCAGTCGGTCTGATGGGGCCAACCAGAGAGCATGAGCCGTTAGTAAATCATGTTAAATGCCTCGTGTTCCAATGCATTGACTTTATATGTTATTAACGGTGCTTTCAGGCTGTCAGATATCAGCTTCTCCTGAACGACATGTGGCAAAAACAGCCACTGTTTCACCATAAAAAACCCTTTTAATACATATGAATTGCCGTCTGTGACTTGAAGTCCACATAAAATACTTTGTTATATAGTTATTGGAGTAAACAGCTGGAGTATGTAGGCACTTTTTTTCTGTTCTAAATATTGCTGTTAGTAAACACCAACATGGCCTCCGTTAATTAACTTGCCTCCCTAGATGTAGAATTAAGTGTGAATGGCAGCCCTAATCTATCTCTCTTTCCCTCTCACACACACACACACACACACACACACACACACACACAGATGTAAGGCGGCTAAATAGTGAGTGAGAGGATTTAGCTTACTTTGCTTCACCGTGCAGCTGGAAGGATGTTGATGTATTTACTTTTCTTAAGCCTCGAGGGGAGTTCCCTTAACAAGCATGGCACTAGTATTAGCCTGTTAACTTTGTGTATAAGCATTGTGTGTGTGTGTGTGTGTGTGTGTGTGTGTGTGTGTGTGTGTGTGGTGTGTGTGTGTGTGTGTGTGTGTGTGTGTGTGGTGTGTTGTGTGTGTGTGTGTGTGTGTGTGTGTGTGTGTGTGTGTGTGTGTGTGTGTGTGTGTGTGTGTGTGTGTGTGTGTGTGTGTGTGTGTGTGTGTGTGTGTATCTCACATTTGCATACATACACTTATGTAGACTTGAGGCTATCCACTCATCATGTGACACATCTGTGCCTCGTGCGGTCACATGATTTATGATTAATCTCAACAATTAACATCGAATGATCCAGCTGCTTCTTCAGCATGGTGAAGGGCACAGATGGCGGGAAGAGGTGTCGTCTATCTTCCTCACAACTGTCCAAATGTCGAGCTTTGGATCATCTGTGAGAGCAAAGAAATACAAATAAATATATATATATGTTAGTCATTTAGTTTTTGGGAGAAGGGGTGGGATTAAATAAGTGTAAACTTCTTCCCACCCCTTTTCGGATGTTTAATTAAGTAGATCATTTGTTTATATATAACTTAGAATCAGTAATATGTTTGTTTATCAATTTGACACTGTTTAATTCTGTATTGTATAATAATGTTCATGTTAAATGTTTGTATTATTGTTTTACACATTCGAAATAAATCGAATCAAATCAAATAGCTGCATTTAGAACCCAACCCATTGATGTTCCCAGAGCTGCTGCAAGTTTAGAGTTGAATGCATTCAAGGAGTAACTTTGTATTGATGGGTAATTTACTCTTTGTTAAATCTCACTCAATCTACTTCTTTAAAAAAGACTTTACTGACTTGAAACTGTGCAATGTTTGCAGTGTTGGGCAAGTTACTTTTAAAAAGTAACTCGTAATAGTTATAGTTACTGCTCTCAAAAAAGTATCTAGTCACTTTATTAGTTACTAAATTATAAAAGTAACTCGTAACAAGTTACTTTACTTTAAAAATAATAACGATACAAGTGTTTGTGTTGTTCTGTGGCACCGTAAGAGAAAAGACAACTCCCCACCAGAGATGGGGTCGTTACTAAAAAAAAGTAATATATTACATATTACTTTAAAAAAAAGTAATATATTACACTACTTCGTTACTCTCTACATAAAGTAATTCGTTACTTTACTCGTTACTGTACTCGTTACTTTACTCGCAGGGCCGGCCCGCCCCTCCCTGCAGGCAGATCACGCAGACTGCTAAAGTTTCAAATGTTCTCTTTAGTTCAGTTTCCATTGTCGCATAAGACTGATCCAGATAGCTCCTGAATGTTTTCCTATCTGACCGTGGCTGTCCTCTGTCTCCTGCTATCTGACCGTGGCTGTCCTCTGTCTCCTGCTATCTGACCGTGGCTGTCCTCTGTCTCCTGCTATCTGTATATTTTGCGCAGTCTATCTCTGCTCACGCTGTTGCGTCAGCGTGTTCTCCTGCGTGTTGGCCATGTGTTGCACTGGAACCAGACACCGCAAAGACTTCAGCCGAGCACGTACGAACTGCGCATGCGTGAGTGGCAATAACTCTCCTTACCAGCAGGTGGCGGTAGTGTGTATTCGTCATTCAAAACAGGCAACAACCGGAAAACAGAGAAGAAGAACAGACTCCGTGTGTGATATAAACAAACAACAGCTATGTGCGTTAGCTTCACCTTAGCATGTGTTCTTTGCAGGTGTTTGTTGAGGTTTGATTATGACTGATTTTAGAAAGTAACGAAGTAACGCGTGTCGGGGCAATGTTAGTAACTGTAGTGTGATTACTGAATTATAAAAGTAACGCGTTACACTACTCCGTTACCGACAAAGTAATATTATTACAGTAACGCGTTACACCCAACTCTGCTCCCCACGTGTAGCTACATTAGTTAGGTGCTCCAGGAGATTGGCATTGCTGCTATTCGATGTGGACGATGCTTTCTGTCTGCTCACAGTTTACATTTGACCGTAATATCTTTTGCGTCCTTTAGGCTATACACACATTGAAAATAGTGGTTATATCTCCAAGTTGTAAATGCGCTGCTGCTCTCGCTGATACTTGCATCTGCCATAGTGTGTGTGTGTGTGTGTGTGTGTGTGTGTGTGTGTGTGCGCGTGTGCGCTGGTGGTGGGCGTTGCCGTGTGTGTGTGTGTGGGTGTGTTAGCATTAGCATGTGTCTGTGTGTCTGTATTTTTTGTAAGACCCGCCCAACGCTGTCTCTGATTGGCTTACCCTGAAATGTTACCCCGCGTTAACCAATCATCACTCCTCTCTGGTCACTTTCATTTTTCCATGGTGCTGTGAGAGGACATCGCTGATTCGCCTGTAAGCTACATCCGCAGGGAGATTCGGTTCAGTTGGATCACATCATGTAACGCAGTAACGCACCCATTTAAATCACAGTAACTATAACGGCGTTACTGAATGGGAACAGGTAACTAGTAACGCTATTAGTTACCGCAAAAGGTAGTTGCGTTACAGTAACGCGTTAGTTTGTAACGGCCCCTACACACGGCGGCGTGCGTTGCCGCTCGAAAACCCACCAGTTCCCCCACTGTCTCTGCCCCCCCCCCCCCATGCCTGGCTCCTCCGGTTTGTATCCCTGTATGTAAAGAGGGACTGGTCATAGAGTACTGGGTGATTCCCTACCGCCACGATCATTTTCTCCTCCATTTGTTGACATATGGGAAATAACTGCGGTCTGGCTCTCCCAACATACACCCGGTTTGATTGGCTACTGCTTGTACTGTCAGATTTACATACGAGGGATTTGATTGGCTGACGCCTCTGTCAAGGCGGCAAAAGTAGAACATTGCTCTACTTTTGCAGCGAGCACCTCGAGAGAAGCTACGCTTTGCTCCCACAATGCAGTTCGGCGAATCGTGACGTCACCCCATTCAACGTGAATGGGCAGAAGCGTTGAAGCGGCAACGCACGCCGCCGTGTGTAGGGGCCGTAACCCAACACTGAATGTTTTGTCAGACATGTTTTTACTTCCCTCTACTTGATTGGAACATGTATGTAAACTACCTTTAAATCTGAGGGTCAAATGTACCCTGGGAAAGCTGCTCAGCTACACAACAAATGTGAAACTGCATAATGCTTTCTGAAACACACATTGACAGGGAAACACAACATCGGCAAAGAAACCTAAAACACTCAGAGGAGAGTAGACGTATTGCGATCGTTGGAAATGATAATTAAATAGGGATGCACGATATTGGTTTTTTGAAACCGATACCGATAACTTCCTGCTTCTCAAGACCGACACCCGATAATAATATAATATATATATATATATATGAAATGTACCTGTAGTTTTTGCACACCTGGTGGTGAAAAAGACTAGTAGTGAGCAAAGGACATGAGCATTACTACTATGAACAAAGCAAAGCCAAGAACAGTGTTGACTCTTCAAAGTGACCATATTTATTTTCCCAAATAAACTTCTTGCCTTTTTCAAAAGCCTCGTCGATAGGTGAAAGCCCGGTGCCTTTGCAGCTGGCTTTGGATTTGCCGTCTTCGTACGCTGTTAACACACCACCGTAGCCATGGCGATGTTTCAGGTGACTGATCAGGTTCGAAGTATTATAGCTCGTTGCCTTCTTCCCTCCTCGTGGAACTTCTGCCTTGCATCTGTTAATACAAATAGCAAGCGAACTATCTCACTCTGAAACTTTGAAATAGTCCCATACTACCGACGACATGTTTGTTTGCTGTCCTGGCTTCACGGCCGCACGCCATTTACGTCACAGCCAGGCATGAGAAGGGAGCGCTGGATTTGTGAAGAAGTCCCCTCTTCCTAAACCACTAACACCACAGTACTGGCAAAACGGGAGGAGCCGAGTGAAAAACAAGCGCCCCTCATCCCAATCCACCCACACCGCAGGACTTTTTCTTTTTGTTTACCCAAAAGATATATTGTATATACGGGGCTATTAATACTTTTATCGGGATGACGTCATCATTCCTAATATATAATTATCGTGCACCACTATAATTAAATAATGATAACTGCTAAAACCATTCAAATCCTTCTAGTCAACGATGGTGTTGCTTTACAGACTTCTCATTTGAGTTAACAATGGGTGATCGCTAACCTGCATCATCACAACACTGAGTGAAAGGCTTTTAAGACGTCATCTCGACTCCTCTCATTGGGTTTCCTTTCTGTTTCCTCCGTCAGATCTTGCCTTGCATCACCTGCCATCCTCCATCTTTTCTCAACACCACTCTCTGGTTTATTTTTTACCGAATGAGTCAACACTGACATTTAAAAGCTAAAGAAGTTGGTATCAAACGGTGAAAACATGAAAGAAAACATTGTCTTTTCTGAACTTTCTCCGGAAACTTTATTCCCAGTTCTCTGGTCTTGTTGTTTGGGTTCACTCGTCATGTGTTGTTGTTTATATCTGGTTCCACTTTAACACCAAAGACGTTTCTCTTCTTTTATTTTGTGCTCTCCACCCACATGCTCTGAGTCTAAGTTCACCATGATCATGGGTTTTCTCTGGAAGTTTTTCCTTGTACGATGTGAGGGTCTAAGGACAGAGGGTCTCTAAGGACAGAGGGTCTAAGGATAGAGGGTCTAAGGACAGAGGATCTAAGGAGAGAGGGTCTAAGGACAGAGGGTCTAAGGACAGAGGGTCTAAGGACAGAGGATCTAAGGACAGAGGATCTAAGGACAGAGGATCTAAGGAGAGAGGGTCTAAGGACAGAGGGTCTAAGGACAGAGGATCTAAGGACAGAGGGTCTAAGGACAGAGGGTCTAAGGACAGAGGGTGTCGTTTTTCTCATACTGATATTCTGAACAATGTGTGCTGTTGTATTTGCTGTAAAGCGTCTCTACTGTAGGCTATTTTTATTATATGTTCAGCACTTTGGCCCGACCTAAAATCGTTTATAAATGTGCTATATAAATACAACTTGATTTGATTTGATCTCTTGCTGAGCTCTTTTATAGTTTTACTCTTGGGAATCACAAAGTGCAAGTGTGCATTTCACCGTGTCTTCCTGTAACATGTTCTTCATCAGCACACCAGAATCCACTTTAATTATCATCAGGTCAGAAACCTGGCCTCGTCCACTCACCTTCAGCTTTGCTGGCTCTAGGGCGCTTCCACAGTATACTTTGTAATGTTTTGGCACTTCCGGTAAAAGCTTAATTGCTATTACTTGCCAAAAAAAGTGTTTTAAGCTTTTAAATGAACTGTTGTGTAATGGCAGTTTTCCAGCCAATAAACAAACCGCTTCAAACACCAATATGTGATTACATTATCCCAAAAAACTGTATGAGAGAGCCCGGTCTGCGAAATTACGAAAGCCACATTTGGCGACAGCTAGCTGGATAGCTAACATTCGCCAGCTAGCTTGTTAGATGGTTAGCTAAGGTAAGCTATCTAACTATGTAGATAGATAGTACACATTAGCAAGCTTGATAGATAGATAATGTTCACTAGCTAAATAGCTTAAGTGTGCTTTGATAGATAGATAGATAGATAATTTTCACTAGCTAGGGCAGCTAACATTTGCTAGCTAGCTTGTTAGATGGGACGCTAAGGTAAGCTAGCTAACTATGCAGATGGATAGCAAATGTTAGCAAGATAGATAGATAGATAGATGGATGTATGGATGGATAGATAGATGGATGGATAGATAGATAGATAGATGGATGGATGGATGAATGGATGGATAGATAGATGGATGGATGGATGGATGGATGGATAGATAGATAGATGGATGGATAGATAGATAGATAGATGGATGGATAGATGGATGGATGGATAGATGGATAGATGTATGGATGGATGGATAGATGGATAGATGGATGGATGGATAGATGGATGTATGATGGATGGATGGATGTATGGATGATGGCTAGATAGATAGATAGATGGATGGATGGATGGATGGATGGATGGATGGATGGATGGAGGATGGATAGATAGATGGATGGATAGATGATGGATAGATGGATAGATGTATGGATGGATGGATAGATGGATAGATGGATGGATGGATAGATGGATGTATGGATGGATGGATGGATGGATGTATGGATGGATGGATAGATAGATAGATAGATGGATGGATGGATGGATGGATGGATGGATGGATGGATAGATAGATAGATAGATAGATAGATAGATAGATAGGTAATGTTCACTAGCTAAATAGCATACAGACTTTTGGGTTCGCAAGTGCTAAACCGGAAATAACTACGTTTTGAACCGGAAGGGGGAAAATGTAAATAAGGCCGTTACACAGCAGGTATTAATATTAATATAATAATATTAATAACACTTATGTGCATTTTCAGATTCATTTAAATACTCACATTTATGTTTCCATTTGGTTGTTATATCTGTAAACTGCTGACAGCTAAAGCCGGTTGCTTCCATCGCATATTTATATATTCACCATCATATGTTTCCTGTGTGTCAGTGATAAGATAAGCGCCATATCTCAGTGTTTGTTAATGTGCCCGTCCTGTTCATCTGTCCAAACCGGGCTTTAGCTTTCATTGCATGCTGGACCATATATGCATATTCTTCACCACCTGGCATGGAAACTGTCTTGGCACTGGGATGTTTGTCATTTGAGCGTAAACCCTCTGATATTTCAGCGGCCTTTACATAATCTCCAGAGTCGTGCGGGGGGCCTCAGAAGCTTTAGCAATGACAGGATGAGGATTCTCCACCCTCGGTTTCTACTATATTTCTCACCCTGTGCAAGCCTATTTTTAAATGTCATGCTGTCATACCTTAAATACAACTGTTCCCAAAACCAAGAGAAAGTTCTTCCAATGGTTGGGATCCAAAAATACTCTCAAATGTATCATATTTTAGGATTGAGAAAGTTATTAAGATTTAAATTCATCTTTTGATATCTGTGCACACACAAACAAAAATGGTGTGCATACAAGATCCTGTATTCACACTTGTCTTTAGTCTTTCATCAGGATTATTTGACCTCCAAGGATAATCCTTTTGGGACACACAAAACCGTTTTTAAGGATGTGTAGGACTTGGTGAATTAGTAACTGCTCTTCTATCCCTTGTTCGATGGATTTAAGAACAAATAGAAATACGGACGAAAGGTAAATTGCTTGTGAATTCGAAATAATGTGGAATTATACATAAAAGTTGGAATTCAAGCCTTATTTTTTCCAATGTTCCTTCTGTAAGCAGAGCAAAATATGCCAAAAATAATCCTGGATGTGATTATACAGCATGACTTGGATTATTCCATTTTGTTTGTGGAGGAATGATGAAAAGCAGACAGGGCTCTGGAGAAAGATGTGGCACCAAATCCGACGGTTGCCCTCCATCAGCGGTGGCGCTGCTCGTAGATTGTCGTGCCACCCTGACTCTGCAAAGCGCTCCGTCACCCGCCATCTCCAAACACTGCCTCTCTCTACAATCTGCTTTTGATGGATAAACACAATGTCATCATGTAAACACATCCTTCTCCTCCTTTGCATCTCCCCGCCTCGCTCATGCACTGTAAGGGAAGAGGCTCCCCTTTGATTTGTGGCCATGTTGTTCTCTTCGGCCTGTCACCGCCGAGCAGTTGGGATGACTGATTGAACGTTGAAAGACTAACGTTCATGTCAGGCGGAGCAAATCAGGGCCGCGGCAGAAGAAGAAGTATTAGGGCTAACAGGGAACAGAGCGGGAAGTAGAGCTCCATGTTCACTGCATTCTTATTCTGCAGAGAAACCGTCTGGCAGCAGCCCAATTTCTTTACACTAAGGAATCATTTATTTTTTCAGACTCGAGAAACTGGAACTAAATAAATATCACATGTTGCGTGCACTCTTCTGCATCCTTTACTGTGACTTAGTCCTAATTACAACATTGGTTCGGTGCCAGCCTGGCTTAGAATCTCCAGAGTGTTGCCCTGAGAGCCAATGCTCCCCTTTCCCCCCCTTATCCATTAGGACGTAGATACAGGCGTCGCCATTTTGAACATTAATCCAGTTTTATAAACCCGGAGTGCTTTGCCTGCTGCAGAATGTTCTCCCCCTCTGTTCAACCATCAAAAGATTCCCGCCATCTTCCCCTGTCTCTCTCGTCATGTATCAG
>JAMFTG010000090.1:130000-157500 GCA_023974075.1 Chaenocephalus aceratus | reverse complement strand
AGAGCATAATTAAAAACAAGCAACAAAGAAGGTCAAACAGTAATTCAAGACTTAAAACGAAGACGTCAAACAACAATCAGTTTAGAAGAATTAAGATATTAATCCATTTAGTACATTGTCATTCAGTACCTCTACTTTCCTATACGTGTTCTTTAAATAAGTATCACAGCAGCGTGAGTTCGACTTTGTTGCATCAACTCTTCTTAATTTACATCGCAGGTCAAATCTATGGCATCAAACCTGAGGGGGGGGGTACTTTGTGTGGCCTCTATTTGTCTTACGACTGATTAGATAGAACTTTGTTATGCAGTGACGTCTCTTACAGCCCGTCCACACAGCAGCATTAAAACAATCTTCCAACGCTTCTGCCCATTCACTTTGAATGGGGTGACGTCACTTTGCCTCACTTTTCGCCGAACTGCATTGTGGGGAAGCAAAGCGAAGATTTCCAGGATTTCCAGGATTCGAAAGTTGAGCAATGTTCAACTTTTGAAGCTGGAAGCATCAGCCAATCAAATCCCGTTTATGCAAATCTGACAGTACAAGTGCTAGCCAATCAAACCGGGTGCAAGCTGGGAGTGTTCATTTCTATATTCTAACAAAAGGAGAAATGAGTTATCGCGGTAGCAAATCACCCGGTTCTTTATGACCAGAGGAATCAGGCATGGAGGGAGGCGGCAGACACAGTGGGTTCGGATTTGATATCCAGTGTACTTCGTTTTAACATTGCTATTGCTTTGTATGTCGGGGGCGGGAGATTCATGTGATTGGTTGTTGGTCGCGTTGCTCGCAAAAAATCCCCAAGCTTTCAGACACGCCCACCTCCAAGATGTTCACGATGTTTGTAACGCTGCTGTGTGGACGGGCCGTTACTGCTGTTGCTTCGAGCTCTGTAAATGTTGAACTGCTTGCAGAGTTATAATCCATACTCTGTACACGTGTCGAAGCCGCTTCAAGCCTCACAATGTAAAGCTTTACTCGGACCTCTGAGCAGAGAATAACTGACCCCCGGACACTTATAATTAGCTGTAGTGTAATTTATCGATTACCCTTTCCCCTGTCAGTCTAAAATGCTTTAAAACCTTTTCACATTGTGCCCATGAATGATGGAGAATGATAACCCTTCAATGATTTAGTGACCAGTCCTTCTATAGGTCCTTTGGTTGTAAGCCAATGGTATAACAATAAAAGACCAGAAGTAAAAGGGAACAATGTCTGAAAATAAGTTTTAAAATAGCGTTGTCTTTGTTTGCACCAGTTATACCAAAGCAGATTACGTTGCGTTAACCTATACTTGATAATTAAACCAATTCTGATATTATAGTTTGGTCTGGAGCAACTGAACAATAAAATAGCAAAGTTATGTTGCTGTATATCGAGGCATACCGTCCTATATGTGCTGGCATTGATGGGTTGCAGATATGATATCAGGCAGCACTCTGACAAGTTCTACGATTATCATAATTGGAAGCGTTTTTCAAATCATAATTAAATCCATTCATTCTGAAAACTCTCACTTCAATCTGGGCCCTTACCCAGCCACTTTACTCAATTGTCAAATGGGTCATCTGACATAGTTTTATCTGCCATTAAAACAAAAGTTATTTCCCTGGTGTCTCGTGTGGAGCACGGCCATCATGGGTACACTAGATAATGGTCTTCAGGAGGAAAAGTGTCTCGTTTCTTCCATCTAACTGTCACACGGTGGCTTGTGGGACAGGATGGTGTTAATACATTTCAAGGACAGCGCTTCATCTGGAGACATATGTGAGGGGGGGTGTAGAATGTTAGATGGCTGGCAGGTAGCTCTCCAAGGGGGGGCTGCAATGGATGTCGAAACTCTGGCAAATAAGCCCCTTCAGACCGGGGGAGAGGAGGATCTCAGTTTTTCATTTGTTCAAGCTGTTGACACCGGTTGGTGGGAAACAGGTGGGGTAATGGAGAGGAGAGGAGGAAGCACACGTCTGCAGGGCGGCTGGTTATTATACTGTCAGCCATCATGGCCCGGGTCCATAAGTCAGATGTTCAGTCAAACATAAAGACTGTCCTCAACTCTCAAGCAATGGAGGGCTCGGGTTAGGGTCACCAGCAAACGCCAAGAAATCAAATGGGTTTTTTCTTTTCAGGATCTTGAGGATGTGCAAAAGCCATTCAGATGTGTGTGGGAGATAAACCATCGCAAAAAAACGTGTAATAGCTACGTTGGGCGACAGGGCGAAACGTAGTATATTCACAAATAACCCTCTCAAGATATGTTTTTCTATTCATTTCGAATGACCAGGGTCCGTGTCACGTGATCACAAACTTTCCCAGTGAGAAAAAAAACATGGCGGACACCCGATTTATTGTTCGTGGAAAATCCTAAATTGTAGGGTAGTTGGCCGTTATAATGCTTTTTGATTACATTTCTAGCGAGAAGTTTATATTGTACTTTTAGAATCTACGTCCAGTGTAGGATTTATAGTTTGATAGATGTTACGAAGATTATTTGAGCTCCATGTTTTTTTTTACAAAATATTGTATCCATGTCACGTCTTGAGAGGGTTATTTGTGAATATACTACGTGTTTCCCTGTCGACCAACGGAGCTATTTTTTAGACTGGGTTGGATAAACTCACTTGGTAACTTGGCCATCACCCTTATAGGTTGATCACCACTGAGAATACTCACACTAATTAGTGCGACCTGCAGGTCCGCTGCTACTCTTACTACCGTACTTTTCGGACTATAAGCCGCGACTTTCCCCCCATTTTCTGTGTACAGCTAACGGCCACTAGGGGACCTCCTACATCTATGGATTTCACAGGTAAAACTAACCACCTTTAACTCTACGGGCTCTATGACCGGTCCGCGCCCGCCACCTCTAAGGGGCGGGCTCCAGCAGGAAAAGCTGGAGGCCGGAAAAGAGTGAGACAGGTAGCGCGCCAAAGTGAAAGTGGAACCGAGAGACAGAACGAGAGCAAGACAGACGGACAATGTAGCTGCTGCGGCTTAAATCCAGGCTGAAGACTTATCTTTTTGTCGCTGCTTTTAATTGAACTATTCATATCTTAGACTGCACTGTAACTTTATCCATGTATTTTTTCTTTTTCTGTTTATTTTATTAGCTTTTATTTTTAATGACTGATTTTAAATGCCATTTTCTTAATGTCTTTCGTTTTTTGTAAAGCACTTTGAATTGCCTTGTGTTGAAAAGTGCTATATAAATAACCTTGCCTTGCAATGAAGTGTCTTCTAAAAACGATGTCACTTCCTGGTGAAATTACGTCCCCACCCGCTTTAGGGGAAACACAATGCATCAGAGTGAAGTGGAATATAATAGTGGCTGCATGTCTTAACGCTGCTGAGTCATACGTTACACCTCCAACCACAATTAAACACAGTGACGGTTTCTTTACTTCCTCGACAGAGAAAAGGACGATCAAAGAAACAATCTCATTCTGAAATCCCAGTTTCAGTGTTAGATTGCTGCCTGCCACTCGTCCTCCTCCAAATTCAACTATACATTGGCACAGATCATCGATGTCCAATGAAAATGTTTTATAATCGTCCTGTCTGCCGATCACAATTGGGCTTCTTGTAGATAAAAAAAAAGGTCGATTTCCTTAATTGTTTGATGCGATTGCAGAAAACTTCAGAATCCGTATTTACCCGCCATTCAAATACAGCAAATACGGTTTTCCCCCCAAAAGTGGGCGGGGCCGTCATGTCGCCCAGAAGTCATCTATAAGTGTTCAGTAAAATATGAGCCATGACACCTATCTTGTTGAGAACTGGTGAAAATGTAAAACATCCAGAAGAACAAAGTGAGAGTCGCCTCGTCTGATATCCAGCATCGACTCCCCAAACGGCCCGACTCTTATTTCATGCTCTGCCGGTCCACTGGGAATGATCGGTGTAATGTTTTGTGCATGCTAGACCCGTTGCATTTTTCCAAAGCTGCCAAACTAATTGAGTGGCGTCAGATCCATCAGAGCAGCTGTCGATCTCAGCCTCCAGACTGGCTGATTGATGGGTGCGATAGCTGCGAGAGCTGGACGGAGTCGAGGCTTGGGTGGGCGATGGACGTTAAAACAGATAATAACGCTAATAGTTACATCACTTCTAGATATCTTAAGAAAGAGACGGGAGCTTCTCACATCGACGTGTTGTCATGGCAACATGTTATTTTGCGAGGTCCCAAGTTGTCACAGCGATTAAATAAGTTATTAATTCCCGTAATGTACTTCTAAGAAAGGGCGTTTTCTATATATGTATAACGGTATACATGTCTGGATATCTAAAGAACGGGCTGATTGATAGCTTTGATAGCTGCGAGAGCTGGATGGAGAAGACACTCTGGACCTTACCAGGAGCGATGGACGTTAAAACAGATAAAAAAGCTAATAGTTGTAGATGTTCTGGTTCTCTATTAAGAAAGACACAGGAGCTTCTGACATCGACGTGTTTTAATTGCATGAAATACCATAACGAGTTATTTTGTTGAGTCTCAAGTAGTGACAGAAATTACTTAACTTAAAATGTAATAATGTATTTATAATAATACATTACATGTACGTGTGTGTGTGTGTGTGTGTGTGTGTGTGTGTGTGTGTGTGTGTGTGTGTGTGTGTGTGTGTGTGTGTGTGTGTGTGTGTGTGTGTGTGTGTGTGTGTGTGGTGTGTGTGTGTGTGTGTGTGTGTGTGTGTGTGTGTGTGTGTGTGTGTGTGATTTATGCATGGTGAGTGTGTATATGTGGTGTGTGTGTGTGTGTGTGTGTGTGTGTGTGTATATATATGGTGTGTGTGTGATGTATAATGTACATGGTGTGTGTGTGTGTGTGTGTGTGTGTGTGTGTGTGTGTGTGTGTGTGTGTGTGTGTATACGTGGTGTGTATGTGTGTGTGTGTGTGTGTGTGTGTGTGTGTGTGTGTATATGTGGTGTTTGTGTGTGTGTGTGTGTGTGTGTGTGTATACATGGTGTGTGTGTGTATGTGTATACGTGGTGTGTGTGTGTATACATGGTGTGTGTGTGTGTGTGTGTGTGTGTGTGTGTGTGTGTGTGTGTCATCTTGCCAGAGGTACAGGGAGTCAAAAATAAAAGATTGTCAAGTCGAGAGCTGTTGGTTTAAAGCAAATGTTCGATGTTAAACTTCTCTAAATTATTCAGCGGAGGTTGTTTTCAAAAAGGCCTTGAAAGCTTTTCTATAAAAACGAAATGTACTCGTTCAGCGGCTAACAGGATTACATGCGCCGAGGCTCTATCGTCACATCAGGCTAAATGATTTTGCATTTTCTTGGTTGTCATCTTTCGGAGAGTACGAGCGCGGGTCCTACGAGTTGGACAGCAATCAATCACAGATGTTGACGTTGGAGCGTTTCCCGCCGTCATGTTGGATTAGCATGGATTAGCCACACCGTGCATCCGAACACTGCAGTGAGTCCGTCAGCCGCTGCAGTGCGCTGAATTAAAAGAAGGGTTTTTAATAAGCATGTTTGTGCCTTCGACGTCAGCGTACTGAAAACGCTTTGATGTTTTTATCCGGCTTTGATTTAGTGCTCGTGATGCCGGTCGACATGCAGGGTAAACTAATCAATCACAGATAATTCAACAGACATGGCAGCGTGTGCTCTGCAGATCCTCTGGATGTGGGGATAGTCATTTTGAACACAACAACATGTAATATTTGCTGATGTGAGTTGCTAGGATGCCTTCATATCGAAAACATATTGAATTGTGTTCTTCTCAAGGCGGAATATTCCAGAGGCAGTGGGTTCACATCACTCTGAAGTATTCTGTCTGTTCCCATTTGAATCCTGCCTGAATGTGTCAGTGATGCTGATGCTGGTGTTCCTTCATATTTGGTTCAATCTATTGACTTGTCTGTCTCTTGGCATAATTTGATTTTAAAGTTTGAGAAGCTTTAAATCCTCAAAGACATTCCCGACTAATTTAGAACGTCAACAAGCCTTTCCTCTGCTGTACAAAACAATACTGCATCACCCTGTGGTTATCTACTGTACACGGCAACGCCTTTAACTACAGGGGTACTATTAGAGGATTAAAGAGGACCCATTATCATTTTCAGTATGAAGTGTCTCTACTTTAAAGAGTCCTCTCCTGCTGATGTTCAGGTGTATATCAGTATGTAGCGTCTCTACTTTAAAGAGTCCTCTCCTGCTGATGTTCAGGTGTATATCAGTATGTAGTGTCTCTACTTTAAAGAGTCCTCTCCTGCTGATGTTCACGTGTATATCAGTATGTAGTGTCTCTACTTTAAAGAGTCCTCTCCTGCTGATGCTCAGGTGTATATCAGTATGTAGTGTCTCTACTTTAAAGAGTCCTCTCCTGCTGATGTTCAGGGTGTATATCAGTATGTAGTGTCTCTACTTTAAAGAGTCCTCTCCTGCTGAAGTTCAGGTGTAATATCAGTATGTAGTGTCTCTACTTTAAAGAGTCCTCTCCAGCTGATGTTCAGGTGTATATCAGTGTGTAGTGTCTCTACTTTAAAGAGTCCTCTCCTGCTGATGTTCAGGTGTATATCAGTGTTTAGTGTCTCTACTTTAAAGAGTCCTCTCCAGCTGATGTTCAGGTGTATATCAGTGTGTAGTGTCTCTACTTTAAAGAGTCCTCTCCTGCTGATATTCAGGTGTATATCAGTGTGTAGTGTCTCTACTTTAAAGAGTCCTCTCCAGCTGATGTTCAGGTGTATATCAGTGTTTAGTGTCTCTACTTTAAAGAGTCCTCTCCAGCTGATGTTCAGGTGTATATCAGTGTGTAGTGTCTCTACTTTAAAGAGTCCTCTCCTGCTGATATTCAGGTGTATATCAGTATGTAGTGTCTCTACTTTAAAGAGTCCTCTCCTGCTGATGTTCAGGTGTATATCAGTATGTAGTGTCTCTACTTTAAAGAGTCCTCTCCTGCTGATGTTCAGGTGTATATCAGTATGTAGTGTCTCTACTTTAAAGAGTCCTCTCCTGCTGATGTTCAGGTGTATATCAGTGTGTAGTGTCTCTACTTTAAAGAGTCCTCTCCTGCTGATGCTCAGGTGTATATCAGTATGTAGTGTCTCTACTTTAAAGAGTCCTCTCCTGCCAATGAAACTTGGTTAAAAAAATAAAGGAAAATGTTCTGAAAATAAACAAATGGTCATCCAAGTATTTTAGATGTGAGATACACCAGCGTGCTTTAAAGTAGTCCTCTGTATACTTAGCTTAAAGTAAATGCCGTATAGAGAGAACATGTAAGTTAGTTAAGTGTGAAAAATCTGCTTATTACTCCACCACTTATATTTCCCCCGACGTTTCTGAAAGCTTCCAAACCAATGAATTAGAGACATCTGGATATAATCTTGTTAGAGCTGATCTCAAACTTCTACTCACACATAACTTCGCCCATTAAATGTTGATTGGATGTGGCAGTGGTGCTCGAAGATTCAGTTCCGTCTGGCCTCAACGTAGATAAATAGTTGGTCTCGTCGTACCTTGTCGATAACACGTTATTGAGGCACAAATATTTGACTTGCTGTCGGTTTAAAATCTGGTTCTGTGCATATTTATTCGTGTGTTTTTGAGTGACTGTTTTTCTGTCCTTTATTTGCCTGCCACCCCCCCCCCCCCCCCCCCCCCCCCACCCCTCCCCTCATCACAGAGGACCACAAAGAAAGTACGCCTTCAGACATTGCCGTGCTTTCATTTTCATTTTCTGTAATCTGTTTTAAATGCGTGCAAAGCCTCGGGCAGCCTTTTACATAATGTTTACTAGATTTCCAAATGAACCAAATTGCTCAATACGGCCAGCTGGTGGTATATAGTTCAATAAAATCATTTAATAACTTCCCACAAATCAAAGTGCGAGCTAATTGTTGTGGTCTCAGCAATCTCACCGAGGTCCTGTCTGATTGCACGAAGCCAACTCTTTCTGTTCCCCTTTTTTCAAACAAAAGAAGAAGCAGGAATAATATGGTTGTTATCACTCCCTGGAATCGTAATGCCTTTGTAAGTAGGGCTTTAAATCCAAAGCTGTTGGATATTGACATTCCCCGCTAATCTGTTCTCTAATAAAAAACCAAGACCTCTTTTAATAGAAAAATACACAGGGTTGTGTTCGTTCTTACTCCCAGAAACGCGTTCAGTGACTGTTAGGAAAATATCACTGATCACCGGCTTGAGCTTGAGCTGTCCTTAGACCCTCTGTCCTTAGACCCTCTGTCCTCAGACCCTCTGTCCTCAGACCCTCTGTCCTTAGACCCTCTGTCCTTAGACCCTCTGTCCTTAGACCCTCTGTCCTCAGACCCTCTGTCCTTAGACCCTCTGTCCTCAGACCCTCTGTCCTCAGACCCTCTGTCCTCAGACCCTCTGTCCTTAGACCCTCTGTCCTCAGACCCTCTGTCCTTAGACCCTCTGTCCTCAGACCCTCTGTCCTCAGACCCTCTGTCCTTAGACCCTCTGTCCTCAGACCCTCTGTCCTTAGACCCTCTGTCCTTAGACCCTCTGTCCTTAGACCCTCTGTCCTCAGACCCTCTGTCCTTAGACCCTCTGTCCTTAGACCCTCTGTCCTTAGACCCTCTGTCCTCAGACCCTCTGTCCTTAGACCCTCTGTCCTTAGTCCCTCTGTCCTTAGACCCTCTGTCCTCAGACCCTCTGTCCTCAGACCCTCTGTCCTTAGACCCTCTGTCCTCAGACCCTCTGTCCTTAGACCCTCTGTCCTCAGACCCTCTGTCCTTAGACCCTCAGTCCTTATCCAGGGCTCGCGATCCAGGACACAGGACCGCAGGATCATCCATGACTCCGGATCCCGGCGTATATAGACACCACAAAGAAAGACATTTGGGGAAGCTGGGTTAATGGGAACATGAGAGGACACAGGTACAGACAGAGAAAGGAGAAGAAGTAAGATGTCCCCCGACAAACTAAGCCTATATCAGCAAAACTAGGGGCTGAATCTAATCAGCCCTAACTATAAGCTTTATCACAAAGGAAGGTCTTCAGCGCACTCTTAAAAACGGATAGGGTGTCTGCCGCCCGAACACAAACTGGAAGCTGATTCCACAAATGTGGAGCTTGATAAGAAAAGGCTCTGGCTCCCATTGTACTTTCAGAGACTCTAGGAACAACCAACAACCCTGCATTCTTGGAACGCAATGCCCTAGTAGGCCAGTAGGGTATAATGAGTTCTTAAAGGTAAGATGGCGCCTGCCCATTAAGGGCTTTGGAGGCGAGAAGAAGCATCCTGTGTCCTATAGGGAGCCAGTGTAAGGCAGCCAGACAGGAGTCATGTGGTCCTAATGTGGACGTATACACACTGTCATGCACAGCTACAGTCGGGATGCCTTTGTTGTCATGTTACTCTCATATTAGAAGAGTACATTCCAGTATGTTTCCACCAGTATCTATTCACTCTCTGCAGAGTTTCTTGCAACTGCCTTTGGGCTGGAAATGTGTGACAGGCACTGAAATGGGTTTGAGTGGTAAATTGAATTAGAGTGGGATGCAGAATACGCCAGAATGGCAGGTGGACAGCGGTTTCTGAGTGGACGGTGTGGATTGGCAAAGTCTCTGACAGCCACTGTTGCTCAGTCTGGCTCAACACTGTGAGTGCCTACAGTCAATGAGCAAAACATAAATGACTGTAAGAGCCAGGTGAACGAGCCAGCTAACAATTATAATTGGCTTTTCAAAAACGTATACTGAGCCCAACGTAAGCTCTTCACGCCACACAGTCAACATGTTAGTCCATTACTTTCGTATAAGAGTGAAACACCAGGTGCAGTCCGACAAGTTAATCAGCACAACGTATCAGCTGGGACTTTTTCATTACTTTTATAACCCTTTATGTGTCCTCTAAAGCTAATACTTGTACACATTTCAGGATATCTTAAGAAATACACTAGTAGCCTCAGGTATCAACATGTTAAATAACTTCCTGTTATTGAAGCCTTATACCGTGTTTTTATATATATAATAATACTTAACTATGGTAAAAACACTGGATACCTTTCAGGATATCTTAAGAAAGAGACTGGACACAGGAGATTCTGAGGTGTTTCATGTGCCAGAAAAACACTGGATGTGATGTCCCAAAGTCTTAAGTAGTAATAATAATAATAATAATTCCTTACATTTTATAGCGCTTTTTCAATGCCTCAAAGCGCTCACAGAAATAATGATTATAATTGGCTTTTCAAAAAGGCATACTGAGCTGCAGCCCAACGTAAGCTCTTCACGCCACAGTCAACATGTTATCACTTTCATATAAGGGCGAAACGCCAGGTGCAGTCCGACAAGTTATTCAGCACAACGTATCAGCTGGGACTTTTTCATTACTTTTATAACCCTATATGTCCTCTAAAGCTAATACTTGTACACATGTCAGGATATCTTAAGAAATACACTGGAGTCAGGAGCTTCAGGTATCATGTGTAGTTTATATTTATTAATACAAGATAGTACACTGATACTTCACATATAAGATAGTACACGGATACTTCACATATAAGATAGTACACGGATACTTCACATATAAGATAGTACACGGATACTTCACATATAAGATAGTACACGGATACTTCACATATAAGATAGTACACTGATACTTCACATATAAGATAGTACACGATACTTCACATATAAGATAGTACAGTGATACTTCACATATAAGATAGTACACGGATACTTCACATATAAGATAGTACACGGATACTCACATACAAGATAGTACACTGATACTTCACATATAAGATAGTACACTGATACTTCACATATAAGATAGTACACTGATACTTCACATATAAGATAGTACACTGATACTTCACATATAAGATAGTATACGGATACTTCACATATAAGATAGTACACTGATACTTCACATATAAGATAGTACACGGATACTTCACATATAAGATAGTACACGGATACTTCACATATAAGATAGTACACGGATACTTCACATATAAGATAGTACACTGATACTTCACATATAAGATAGTACACTGATACTTCACATATAAGATAGTACACTGATACTTCACATATAAGATAGTACACTGATACTTCACATATAAGATAGTATACGGATACTTCACATATAAGATAGTACACTGATACTTCACATATAAGATAGTACACGGATACTTCACATATAAGATAGTACACGGATACTTCACATATAAGATAGTACACGGATACTTCACATATAAGATAGTACACGGATACTTCACATATAAGATAGTACACTGATACTTCACATATAAGATAGTACACGGATACTTCACATATAAGATAGTACACTGATACTTCACATATAAGATAGTATACGGATACTTCACATATAAGATAGTACACTGATACTTCACATATAAGATAGTATACGGATACTTCACATATAAGATAGTACACTGATACTTCACATATAAGATAGTACACTGATACTCACATATAAGATAGTACACGGACTTCACATACAAGATAGTACACGGATACTTCACATATAAGATAGTACACTGATACTTCACATATAAGATAGTACACGGATACTCACATATAATAGTACACGGATACTTCACATACAAGATAGTACACGGATACTTCACATACAAGATAGTACACTGATACTTCACATATAAGATAGTACACGGATACTTCACATCGTCATCATAAGAATGGGTCCAAATGTCCTCAGTATTTCAAAAATATATATTTCACTTTATGACTATTAAGAACTTTTTCTTTTGTTTTTGTCTTAAATTGTTCGTTGTTGTTTAAATTATCTTAATTGTTACTAAACATGTTGAGTTTGGTTTTGCTTATATGGGCATGTGGGGGGAGAGGAGGAGGGAGTGTGTGCTGTGTCATTATCATCTACTATGAAATAAACACATGAAAAAACCCGGAAGAACTCGCAGCCACAAAAATAGCAACACCCATTAAAATCGAGCAAATATGCCTTTGGTTAAAAACCACAACGCGCACGGGTGAGATTGAAACAGCTGCACTAGTTTTTCGAAGTTGTCTCAAAAGCCGCGTTCACACTGCGGTACTTTTCCCACAAAGGTTCATGCGAACTTAGTTCATCAGAACTCTTTAGTTCTCATGAACTAAGTACAGATCGCGTTCACACCAGAAAAAGTCCCTGGGGGTGGATTAGGCAAATAAGCCGCTGACGTCACTTCTTCTTCTTCTGCTTTGGGTTTACTGGCAGGCCGCAAACCACTTCACGGCGTATGCTGCCGCCCAAAGTCCCCGGCCGGAAGTCCCCGGAGTTGGGGAAGGCTTCAGTAGAAGCTGCTGGGAGTCCCAGCAGCTTCTACTGAAGCCTTCCGAGTAAATCGCCAGAACGCCGACACCTCCTCATCTCCACCGCTCCCATGTTTTATTTTGTGTTGCCATAAGTTAGTCTCTCTGCGTTTCTGCGCTGGGCTAATGCTAATGCTAATAATGCTAATGCGAGGATAATAAAATGGCGGCTTCACAAAACTTTTTGGGAGTTTTACGGGGCGTGGTTTGCAATCCGCCCAGCCAATCAGAATATAGCTCTTTTCTCACAAAAGAGCCGCTCGAAAGTCCCTGCTCTCTAGCAGGGACTTTCGAGGGGCAAAAAGGTTCGCATGAACTAATTTTAGTACCGGCTCTTTTTGGTGTGAACGCGATCATGAACTAAGTTCGCATGAACCTTTGTGGGAAAAGTACCGCAGTGTGAACGCGGCTATAGTAATAACTATCAAGTGTCATACTGAGTGTTGGAGTGTATTAGTTTAATCATTTGTTTCATGTTCAGAAGACGGCCTGGCGTTTTGAGACGAAGAGGGGGAGCTGGATCGGACGTGTATTTCTGAACTAAACTTATTTTCCTCAAGTTAACAAACCGTACCTACTGCTGAGTGACTTGTTTTGTATCGACGGTTGAATCACTGAGCACTCAGACCCTTTTGAGTGACAGGCGGACATGCATGCAGTAAGTGGCCCATTTACCATCAGGTGGTGCCATGAATCTATTGTTGGCATGTTCAAAGCGCTGCATGGGAACTTGTTAGAATTGTAATACCTATAAGGCCAATGAAACTCAACAAAACACCATTTGACATGACATCGCATGCCCGTTGTGAGCGGTGTTCTACCCCGTGCTCCTATTTCCTAATACATTACATTAACGTAATATAAACCACCGCGTGCAAAGAACATTTAGCTAAATTAGTTGAAAGCCTTTGATCCTGGGAGTCTTGGTGTAAAATCCTCGGTTCAGGGAATCTAGAAAAGCAAGGGAAGTTTCAGGGAAACGTAGAAAGGTCTTGAGAGACTTTAAAAAAAACGTTTATTCATCCTAATGAGCGTTTTGAAATATAATTTAATAACGCTTAATGTCTGTTATTTTTCTAAAGCACTTTGAATTGCCTTGTGTTGAACGGTGCTGGATAAATGCACTCGCCTTGCCTACACAGATCTGATGTCAGTGTAAACAGCACATGTGTATTTGGGCCATCTCTATCCTGGATGTCAAAAGAAAGTGAGAAACACTGTGTGAGAGCTTTGTGAAGAGAAGACAGATGTCTGAGTCAACTGGAGGACCTGGTAGATCCTTTCATGTGTTCGGCTGTCCGCGAAGAGTCTGTCTTTGTCCACTTCATCGTGCTTTATCAGTATTCCATTTCACAGTTGACTTTTAATTGTTGACTCGAGGTAGTGACTAAGTGATGTCAACGATATCAGCTTGGGGGTTACAATTTCCGCCTAAGGGGCTTAAGATAGAAATGTAATTCATTCATATCCAGAGATGTTCACAAGTCTTTTTTTGCAAGTCCAAGTCAAGTCTCAAGTCTTTGGTCACGAGTCCAAGTCAAGTCTCTAAAAAAATAAAAGTCTCATGTCTCTTCTGGTTGTAATAAGCCTTCTATTGTCTGCTGCTATCCAGTCTGTTAAGAATACTGCACGCTATATCTAAGAAATGCAAAGCACTTACTGTGTTATTATCGCTCCTATATCTATTAGCATACAGTATCAGTACTGATTAGTTGTTTGTTATATGATCACTTTAAACAGGCTATTGCAATATGAGGAAACACATCACACTTTAGCTAAATGCAAACAACTTATAAGCAAAACACTTCAGAATCAGAAATCAGTATGCAAGCAATTCACTAATATTTTCAAATATTCAGTTACAAAGCTAGCAGCAAGCTAAGCTAACATCACAGCTGATGCTGAGCTAAACATGTTTGCTAACCGTCCATGCGTTAATGTGACTGACCTCTCCGGGGGAGTTTTCAAGTGCCTGATGAAATTCGACGTTGTTGCGCCAGCATCCTTGATTTTATATTGCAGACTTTGCAGTGTGCGCTCCTTTTGTTGGTGCCGCCGGCGTTTTGTTCGAAGTGTTTGTAGTTGAACCTAATTATTACAAGCGGTACAGCCGCAGGTGTGCCGCCGGTCGCCATGGTGTTACTATGAGGTAGTAACAGAGGCGCGCACGTCTGCGTAATGAGCCCGGCTAAAGTAACTGGATGGCCTGCCTGCCTGTCAGCCTTCCATCTGGGCACACACTGATCTCGTGCCCTCATTGGTCATGTGCGCGTTCGTGTGTGTTGGGGGAGGGGCTCTATAAGGAAGTAGCAGCCTCTAGCAGATTATCTCCGGTTGTGTATTTTCAAATTCTAGCGATCTCGAGCCGGTTTCTCTCAAATTTACCTACCCCACCTTTAATACGCCAACAATAGAAAACACAATGATTGTTCACGAGTCCCAACACACGAGTCCAAGTGTGTGCGACTTAAGTGCGACTCGGACTCGGACTCGAGTCGCACTTAAATAAATAAATGCGATACGTCACTTATAACATTCAACAAATGATATGAATAACCCTCGCCTAGCTCAATTATTCGTATTTTAATCGCAATTACGATTATGGCTTGCAACGATTACGAAAACAACGTAATCGAAATAAAACGATTATTTATGACTTTTTTTTTGGATTTTCAGTTGAGTTAAACTTAACGTTCAGGGTAATCAACTGTTAAAAACTTACTGTTCACATTTTTTTCTCCAATAAATTGATGTTTTCAAAGTAAATAATCGTTTTTAATAATCGCGATATCAATTATTGACCCAAATAATCGAGATTATGATTTTTGCCATAATCGAGCAGCCCTACCCTCGCCCATGTTCCAGCCAGCGTAGCACTTTTTTCCTTTCCTGCAAAGCGCTTTGAGCACCAGGAAAAGCACTACATGTTGAAAGGCGCTATATAAATAAACTTGCCTAAATAAATAACATGTATTATTAATATGATTCAGTTTGGGTTGAAGGAGCACATCCATTATTCAATGCCACCGTTGGTCCTCATATAACAGAGTGGTGGAGTGATGACCCCCTCGATAAAAACCAATGGGATGTTGCCATTGGATATCGGCATAATGCAGAGAAAGTGCTAGAACGTTTAGTTCAGCGGGACGATATGGATGCCACTACATGATTGTTAACTGTATATGCAATCGACAGAAGTACAAATCTAACGCTAGGGTAAAAACAAACTACTGGCCATCACCGTGTGTAAAAACGTGAAAACCTCTTTGGGCTGTTTTCACCGTAGCCCTTATTTCATGCTTCACAAAAGGAACAGGAAGTGCTAAAATGCTGACTCATGTCCGTGTGTTAGGACTAGTTTCAGCTCCACTCTATTGAGAATAAAGACCTCCAATAAATAGTTTGTTTAGTATCCTAGCTGAATAAGAAAAGTCTTGATTGTGCATGTGTTGTTTTTTAGTCGTTACCATAGCAACACAATGCGTGTGTGCTTTTCATTTGCAGATATTGTTGCGAATATAGAGCTTGATTTGAGCTTCTTCTTCTTCTTGTGCCCTAAAATAGCAGCTGCCGTACCGTCCATGCTGACACCGAGTAGTTAGACGTCTGATATTATTGCCGTTTCAAACAGCCCAAGACAAATCAGATGTCTGTAACATCATGGGAAGAGCGTCTGAAGGATGAAGCATGGCCCGTCCAGTCATACTCGCTTTACGCTCCCTTGATCTGCTACAATTTATTACCCCATAGATCCCCAACTAATGTATCACAGGCCGTTATGTGCCTGCGTTGGCTCATCATCGCCGTCCAAGCACGCCCTCAACATACTGGATGAAGTAGGCCGTATAAGCTCGGGGAATCGGCTTGCCAGAGGTCTGCAGAGAACCCTTCCTCAGCGCGGAGCATATGCTGCCTCTTTTTTCTGACATAATGCAGTGTGAGGGCGCATCTGGCCGGCAGTCAACTCAACTGTAATTCTCCCTGCAATTTGGTGTTCGAGGGGTTGGAAAATCTCATGTCTTAATAATATGTTTCGCTTATTATTATCAATCAATCAATCAAAGTGTATTTATAAAGCACAATATCACAGATTTTACATTTGTCTCAGTGGACTTTAGATAGATAGGATGGATGATAGATAGTATGGATAGATAGACGGATAGACAGATAGATAGACAGATGGACGGACGGATAGATAGACAGACGGATAAATAGATAGACAGATGGATAGACAGATAGATAGATAGATAGATAGATAGATAGACAGGGAGATGACGATAGATGATAGATAGACGGATATAGATAGACAGATGATAGACAGATGGATAGATAGATAGATAGAATGGATAGATAGACGGATAGATAGATAGATGATAGATAGACGGATATAGACGGATATAGACATATGGATAAATAGATAGACGATAGATAGACAGACGGATAGATAGACAGATAGACAGAGAGATAGACGGAATAGATGGATAGATACGGATAGTAGATAGACAGATAGATAGATAGATAGATAGATAGACGGATAGATAGACAGACGGATAGACAGACAGATCGACAGACGGATAGATAGACAGACAGATAGATAGACAGACGGATAGATAGACAGACGGATAGACAGACGGATAGATAGACGGATAGATAGACAGACGGATAGATAGACAGACAGACAGATAGACAGCGGATAGATGGAGTAGATAGATAGATAGATAGACAGACAGACAGACGGATAGACAGACAGATAGACAGATGGATAGATAGATAGACAGATAGACAGATAGATAGATAGATAGATAGACAGATAGACAGATAGATAGATAGATGGATAGATAGACAGACAGACAGACAGACAGACAATACTTTATTGATCCCAATCTGGGAAATGTTTGCGTTGCAGCAGCATAAAAAGAAATAGAAATAAAATACCATTAAAAAGAAATATATATATACGTGGATGTGGAAAATATACATGTGAAAATACAACTTTCCAGTAACAAATATAATGCAG
The DNA here is from genome assembly GCA_023974075.1 of Chaenocephalus aceratus. NCBI lineage: Eukaryota > Metazoa > Chordata > Actinopteri > Perciformes > Channichthyidae > Chaenocephalus > Chaenocephalus aceratus. The sequence continues at coordinate 140,211 of JAMFTG010000090.1, read as the reverse complement.
GATATTATTGTGCAAGAAATGGATTTACAGTTTGCACAGAATATGGATACGACACGTTCTGTCCTTGGACCATCACATCGGACAAGAAAACACGTCCAAAGAAACCCCTAAAAACCTCTGAGAGAGCAGCAGAGGAGGATCCCTCTCCAGGACGGACAGGCGTGCAAGAGATGTCGTGTGTAAATTAAAAATACATGGACAAATGCTGGAGAATGCACGTGTCTGTAAATAATAATAAGATGGATCCAGGTGGATGTCAACAATCCTGTGGAAGCCATCAAACAAATAGTGAGGTTCTGGCTTAACTGGCCTCATCGAACGTTTTGGAAAATGTTCGGAACTGCTACCAGAGATGTGGAAATGATGTTTTTCTATCTGTTCTGCAGCTTCACCAAGGGGCGCTAAGCTAAACGTGGACCTGGCTTTCTTAAGTAAGGGTTCAAAGCTTTATCCTTGTTTCCCACTTAATGCCAGCAGGTGCCACAAGCAAAATGTCGATGATCTAATTAGCCTCACTCAAAGAGGAGGTGGAGGTTTCCCCTCTTCAAAGAGCCATTGGGTTTCTGAAGACCAGAGTACTTAACGGTCAGGTCTGAAGAGATATCATCCCCAGAATGTTAAAGCGCCATCTGTCTGGGTTGGATGTCTGAAGTTCCACTGTACTTCTTGGGGAAGTTTGCTCTCAGTGGAAGAAAGTAAGTGTGTGGGTGTTCCAGAAGAAATGATTATGTTGCCGTGTGCGAGGTTTTCTTTATTGTGATTCACGGTCAAGCTGACGCCAATCCTTATTGTACATCTGCACCGTATGTGATAAGTCATTCGTATCGGACCGGGAAATGCAATGCTGCTAACCTTTTCCCATAACCACTGCTTTGTCGGTGAATGTCGTCAGCTCACTGCAACATGTGGGAGAGCACTTGGAGAGGAACGTATCATTAGTGTTGTCATGTCCCTTTGTTCGGTGCCCTCTGTCTTATTGTGGAAAGTATTCCTCCCTCTCGTTTCAGATCTCCATGCCCCCCCGCCCCTACGTGTCTCCTGTGTTCGTGATTGGTTTCCCCGCCTTGATTGTTTCCACCTGTTCCCCTCACCGTGTGTATATATTGTGTTAGTCCCCACCTCCCAGTTCGTTTCTTATTCACGACCACGTTCAAGCTGCTCCATGGTCGTATCCTGTTGTCTCATGATCACGACTATTGCATTTAGTTTTTCCTCGAAGGGTGATTTTGTGTTTCTTGTTTTTGTTACGGTGTTAATTCCAGTAAAGTCTTTATTTTTGAATACCACCCGAGTCTGAGTCTGAATTGTGCCTCTGAGTTCACCCTCGACAGAAACATCCAACTTTGGAGCAGACACGACTTCCTCTGCTCAAGGTTCAGTTTGAGGAATAGATCCTTGGTGAAATTAATATAAAGACATGTCCCTACCTAATATGAAGTACTGTAATGTGAGCGAAATGAAAAACATGGACGTAGAGACAGTTTCTTCCCTTAAAAAAGAACAGTATTTTCTATTGATACCTAACATTTGTTTCAACATTCAACTTACCGTACTTTTCGGACTATAAGCCGGGACTTTTTCCCCCATTGTTTGTGTACAGCTAACGGCCACTAGGAACCTCCTAAATCTATGGATTTTACAGGTAAAATTAACCACCTTTAACGCTACGGGCTCTAGGACCGGTCCGCGCCCGCCACCTTAAGCGGCGGCTCCAGCAGGAAAAGCTGGAGGCCGGAAAAGAGCGAGACAGGTAGCGCGCCAAAGTAAAAGTGGAACCGAGAGACAGAACGAGAGCAAGACAGACGGACAATGTAGCTGCTGCTGCTCATATGCAGGTGCGCTTTATAGTCCGAAAAGTACGGTATCTGTTCCTTGTTTTACCGTATTTGATGTCTTACAGTGGGGAAGCGGATGCAAGCAACATCCACAAAAAACATCACAATTTATTTCGACGGCCTATATTTCCCCAGAGCTTTCCTAAAGGTGCTGGTTTGGTCCCTTGTGACTACCTGTTGGATTCCCAGTGGCTGTTTTCTGCTGGGAATGACCCACAGACTTACTTTGTTCAGCAGTTTTCAAATGGCTGCTGTGGGGCATCACGGCAGAACTGTGCTACACTTTGTTCGGTTTTTTCTTTACAATCCAGCTGAGGTAATTGTCGTTGTGTGCTGGCAGAGTAACAAAAAACATCTTAAAGGTGGGGTCGGTCATTTTGGAGAAACCAGCTCGAGTGGCTAGAATTAGAAAATACACAGCCGGGAAAAATCTGCCCCTTCCTCACGAGCCCCGCCACACACACGAACGCGCACATGACCAATGAGGGCACGAGATGGAAGGCTGACAGGCAGGTAGGCCATCCAGTTACTTTAGCCGGCTCAGCTGATTGGTCGAGCTTTCTACAGCGCCACGGCTTCCACAGATGACATTTCTTTATGGATTTGTTGTCAAAGCACTTCAGATATTCATTGCTATCGGGATGTTAAGAGCATTCCATGGAATATAACAAAAGGTGTATCTCGAGCCGGTTTCTCAGACTTACCTACCCCACCTTTAAGAAATGCTGATTCATCACTATTTCATCAAAACATAAAAGTGTAATTTGCAATGACGTAGCACTGCAACTGAAATCTAGGCGGGGAGGAAAGGTTGCTCCGTCATGAGGAGGAGGATATTGCCTCAGCTGAACTTGTTAAAGCTTTTTCGGGGGGTGGCTTTTCTCCTACAGTCTGAGGAATTGCTGCCACCTTCAAGTGCAGCAAATCCTCCGACGTAAGTGTGTTAAGCCCCGTGTGCTTCGCCGAGGGCTGAAATGAAGACAGGCTGCCCATATGAAGAATGATGGCTCCTTCGAGAGGCAGCTGTTCTATTTTAAGCAGCGACTCCGTCCACAATGTCTGCCGTGCCTCTCCCTCCGTCTGCTTCCTTTTGTTCTTCCTTCTCTATCTCCATCTCTGGAAGCACCTTTTGAGCTTGGGGTAAATAGAAGTCCCGGGATGTGAGCCTCAAAGTGAGAAGATAATGTTTCTTCTTAAACATCGTGGAGGATGGAAATGTTATTGACGCATGTTAAGTCCTCCGGGGGTTTCACTCAAAGGACACGTGGGCTCTTTCATCGCTGACATGAAGGTGGAGAGAAACATTATTGAAGCTCTGCAACATGACAGAGGTTTCTCCTTTCAGTGGGGGCTTGAAAGGAAGGAGTCACCCCCCCCCCCCCCCCCTTTGAGAGGGAAGACTGATAATTGGCTGAAATAGCAGCTCTTTCTTCATGCCTACTTCTTAAGGTAATTGGTGTTTATGAAGTATTTATGGTCCTTCTTCGCCCCCGTCAGCTCCACACGAGAACATGTGGACAGACGGGAAGCTTGTGGACAGACGGGAAGCTTGTGGACAGACGGGAAGCTTGTGGACAGACGGGACGCTTTCCCTGGAAGAAAAGTGTTGCTTTTTAATTTGCCCTTTTTTACATATTCATAAATTAAGAAGAGTCACGCATTGTCGCACTTATAGAACAGCCTGTGCAGGAGCAAGGGGCTGTTTTTATTCTTCTGTATCAGTGTGTGGTATCACACCGGGCTGCCGTCCCATCTGGACGTGAAGGTTGCGGACGCCACTTCGGCTAATAAACACTTTTTTATCATGCAATTAAAATTAAACTGCATAAACACTGACACTAAATTAACTACTGCCTGTGATCAGTCCAATAATTAAGGACTCCAAAATATGGCTGGGGCCTTTTTAGCCGGCTAACGGTGCAGATAGAGGGACTTCAATGTTAGCTAGTTCAGCGTCGCTCAGTCCATTTTGTTTGTTAGAGATTTCAATATTTAAACAACTCTTTTTCCAGGATAAAAAGTCGATAAGATTACGATATGACACCGTTTAATATGAATCAATACGTTACGATTCGATTTGATACGATAATATGTTTCTGTCAGATCAAGACTCAAATGTGTCTTGCAACACGGCAGCTCCATTTGCAACATCAAAAAGGACAAATATGAAAACAAGATACGAGGAAACAGACTTTTAACATTACATTACAATCACTAAAGACCCTTCAAGGTGGGGTCGGTAAGTTGGAGAAAGCTGCTCGAGTGGCTAGAATCAGAAAATACACAGCCGGAAGAAATCTGCCACTTCCTCACAGAGCCCCTCCTCCAACACACATGAACGCGCACATGACCAATGAGGGCACGAGGGCAGTCTGTGCCCAGATGGAAGACTGACAGGCAGGTAGGCCATCCAGTTACTTTAGCCGGCTCAGATGATTGGTCGAGCTTTTTACAGCGCCACGGCTTCCACTGATGACATATTTTTATGGATTTGTTGTCAAAGCATTTAATATATTCATTGCTATCTGGATGTTCAGAGCATTCCATGGAATATAACAAAAAGTGTATCTCGAGCCGGTTTCTCAAACGTACCGACCCCACCTTTAAGGGTACATTTGATCTAGGAATAACGTGTGTGGATCGACTGGTGCACAAAAGAGTCCTTCAATCTAACTTCATTAATAGTAGTATCCACTTTGTCCATGTTTAAAGGGCCAGCTGTGGACAAGTCTTCATGTCTCTGGTGGCCGTTTCTCTTGTTCCATCGAGACATTGCCATTTCTAAGTGTTTGCAGTCAAATGACATTGAATTTGATTCCAAAATACCGTATCGCCTCCCTTATTACTTCTCACTACAGTGACATATCTCACACCATATTGTGAGTAGTAGTAGTAATAGATGTGACTCCCTCTCCAACGATATGACACTCCACTTGTCTTATGGACAATATGCGATACCATCTTTCTTGAGAGGTTCATAATGTTGTTGGCCAGCTTGACGGAAAGACAGCGAAGACAGAATCCAAAAGGACAGTTCCCCAGCGGCCGGTGGTTTTGTGGGAACAGCGTCGTGCGTTTCTCTTTGTTCTGCGTCCCATATCTTCTGTCCATCCTACTGGACAGCGATATCCACATCCGGAGAGGCCGAGGTCATTGTTCCTGCTCATGCATTCTCCGCAGATTCAATTATACGCCACTCTGGGCATCCTGAAAAAAAAAGCGAGGGTGGGAAAAAGGGTACTGAAAGTGTGGGAAATGGTAAAAAAAAAGAGGGTCGAGAAGGTTCTAGATAAGAGAGGGGAAAGTTGAGAGAGGAATAGAAAAAGAAAATGGAGAGCGAAGAAGCAGGAGGGATGAATCAGAGTCGCAGCAGTCCCTGGAGTCATATGTGTATGTAAGGGGAAGGCTGCTCGCTGGAGGGTGCACTGTAATGGCACCCCTCTGTATAATGATTGGCGCTGACCTCCCAAATAAGAGGATTAGCTCGCGCCTGAGCTGGCCAGCATAATGGACCTCACCTTAGCTTAGCTCCGTTTGACACAGAGAAAACAGGTGGAGGAATAAGAATACCTCGGCAGCAGGAAGCGTCCTCGTGCCTCTGCACCAGCATTGTGTCAAATTGGACGTGCATTCCTGCATATCTGCAGAGTTCACCAACAGATGGCCACCGGACCCATGTGGACTGTCGAACACTGCAGTAGACATGATGGAAATAAGATGCTGCGGACTGTAACGTGTTGCAGGGCGTCTCGCTTCCCCCCGTACCAAGCGGTGCACTTAGCTGTTGTTTATGGTATTCACATGCAAGGTTGTTTACGGGCAATGAGCCGTCGTTATGGTGGCTCTTTAAGTCGTGTGCTAGGGAGGCTGTCGTGGCTGAATGGTGAACGGCGTGGCTAATGTCTTCCTGCAGGGCACACTCTCCCTGTGTGCGCTCTGAAGCAGCAGGATTACAGCATCCATCTTGCTCTCCTGCTTCCCCTAATGGTATTAGGAAAAGGGTGGAAAGGTTTTAGTATTCCGTTAAGGAATATCTGATATGGGGACTGGCTGATTCAATTAGGTGAAAAGCAGGGTAGGAGGGAATGGCGCTCTGGTGTAATAGCCTCTGAGCTGCATTGCTCAAAGTGGGCCATTTTAATCTAGAGAACTAGATGTACCCCCCCCCCCCCCACCACCCACAGGAAACCATTATTATACCGTCATTACCTGAGGACTGCAAAGGGTCAGCGTGCAATTTCTGCCTCAGTGCAAATCTCGGTCATTCAGGGGTTGGGAATAACAACAACAAAATAGACACACGGCATCCGTCTTTCACGCAATGCATGCTGGGATAAACTCTGGCAATTGTGCTTTCTATAACAGGATAAACAGGTTAGTATAAAAGACAGATGGATGGACATTAAAAGCAGTTACGAAGGTAAAAGGTTCAAGTTATCCAGTAAAATAAATTAGCTAAACAAGTTTACTGCTTATTTCAAGATGACAAAAACAATGTTACTTAATGTTAAGAGAATTTATTTCAGCACAAATTCAAGCTCAGATTTAATTGGAAGACACCATGTTTGTTTTCTCAGCAAAGCGACCAGGTAAACGCACCATTCGATCACATAATGTCTACTCTCTAAAGGCAGGGGTGTCAAACTCAAATTCATCGCGGGCCACATTAGCATTATAGTTGCACTCAAAGGGCCGGTTTGAAACTATATAAATATATAATATATACCATATAATGTATTATATTACATTATTGCCTCTGAATTAGATTATTATCGGATAGGGTAATAACTTAGTAAGTAACTACGTCTGAAAGCAGAAGTCCAGGGCAAATAATTCTCTCTTCAGTGCGCATGTCACAGTGCGCGATAGCATTGTGGGACATGTCATCTGTAAAGTGGCATGTAACTGTATAATTATATTCTTTGCAAGCTCTTGCGGGCCACATCAGATGAAGTCGTGGGCCGGATTTGGCCCCCGGGCCTTGAGTTTGACACCCCTGCTCTAAAGCGTTTCATTTGAAAAGTTACAGACCTTTTAGAGGCTGCATCTTTGCTCCGGTCTTCTTGGAAATAGAAACGACCACTCTCCGAACAGACTCATATAATGGCCTGCCGTATGCTGGCATATGGGAAATATGTGACGCCGTGAACATATTTTTCAGTGCGTTTCTCACAGTCACAGTTTGCAGGGTGTGAACAGGCTACTGTACATGTGAAGTGAAAACAGCCATTACTGTTACAGTCTAAAAAAAACTAATGTGCAAAACTTTTCTTTATTTTGGGAAAGTGACAGTAGCATTTATAAACTCCACACCGCCTGCTGTTAGTCACGCCTTGTCCATGTACGATTATGGGCAGTTTCACACCAGAAAATAGCTTTTATCTACCCGCGGGTTTCACATATCTTAACATATTTCTTATCAAAACAAACAGCCCTCCTGACATGTCCGTCAAAAAAACCACAACGATTGCAATGGCTCTTTCCCACCTATTTGTTTACGGGCTTTACCAGTTGCTATTGTGCTTAATGAGGACCTAATTCGATGAGTTTTAAGTTTAACAGTGAGTATTTTGACTATTTTACTTGACGTCTCCAACTCCATTTATACCTTACCTAATTACAATTCCTTAGATAACAATAACATGTTAGCATAGACGATGAATAAAGCATGGTCGTAGAGATGATACTTCACATATAGGGGACTTAAAAGACAACATTATAAATAATTACTGTTAAAAACCTGCATTTTTTCATTTATTGTATCATTTCTTACAGTAGGCAAGCGAACAACATCCTCAAATATCCACGATGTATTAGGACAGACCATATTTCCCTGGGCCTTCCTGAATGTGTGCTGGTGTTGTCCCTTTTGATAGCTTCTGAATTCCCAGTGGCCGTTGTCTTCTGGGAATGCAACTCAGACTCTTTTCAGCAGTTTTCAAATGTATGTTGACTCCTCTGGGGCATCCCCCGCAGCCATGATATGCTATTTGGTTTTTGCTTGCAATCCATATTTCTCTCTCTGAGTATATGTTGCTGTTTACTATAGAATAACCAACAAAAACACCTTAAGAAATGCCAACCCAGTCTTACAAAAAAACGTGAAATAGCTACGTTGGTCCACAGGGCAAGACGTAGTATATTCACAAATAACCCTCTCAAAACTAGACACAATATGTTTCTTATCCATTTCTAATGACCGGTGTCCATGGCACGTGATCGAAAACTTACCAGTGTGAGAAAAAAGAAAACATGGCGCCCACCCGAATTATTTTTAGTGGAACATTTATAACGAAATTATAGTTTGGCCATTAAAATGCTTTTTGATTAGATTTCTAGCGAGAAGTGTTGATTGTACTTTTATAATCTACGTCCAGTGGATGTGTAGGATCTAGAGTTTGATAGATATTACGAAGATTATTTGAGGTCTCACCAGGAAAACGTGAATATACTACGTATTTAAAAAAAAAAAAATTAATATCCAAGCTATCCTACAATTTAGGATTTTCCACTAAAAAGAAATCGGTTGTCCGGTAGGGCTGTCCCGAATACCATTTTTCGGGCTCCGGATATCCGGTAGTAATCAGCAGCGAATATTCGGCCCGGGGGGGGGCGTAGTAATCGGCAGCGAACCGCTTCAACGCGTGTATTTCGGTTTATTTATTATTGTGTTCTTTGAAATTGAAAAGGATATCGCATTGTGTTTGTTACTTTCGTTGCAGTTGTATATGTCTTAAGTGTCATTTGGCTTGGCTTCCTATTTATGGACATGCTTTTATTTTGAAGGAGAGTTAGCGCTGTTGACAGGAAGTTGTTGTTGCTATGGAAACAACGTGACGGAGATTAATGGAGAAAAAGTCATATCTACATATAAAGACGGAGAAAGTAAACGATAAAGTTTATGGTTAAGTGTTAGCACCCCCGAAGAGGCACCAGCTCTTACGTTGATATTGGAGATTTCAATAAATTCAATTTGATAAAAACAAAACGGGGAAAAAAACAAACAAAACGAATATCCGAATAACGAAATTGAAACCTGAATAGTACTCCAACGAACGAATATTCGGGTACAGCCCTAGTTATTTGTGAATATACTACGTCTTGCCCTGTAGACCAACGTAGCTATTTCATTCATTCATTCATTCATTTCATTTGTGTGAAATTGGGTTGGAAATGCTGGTTCATGACTATTTATTAACCATTGCAGTCCTAGAACATGCACTGCTACCTAGTTGGGGCCCAAACGTTACGCCATCATAAGGAGGAGGTCTTGATATCGCCTCAGTTGAACCTAAAGATCCCTAATGAATAACACTGAAGGCTTTCATATTGCGTAAGGGGCAAAAAACTCAAAAACGTTCTCCCACTTCTTACAGTCGAGCGGTCAGGTTATCACACCGTCACCGTTTGGTGTCCTCGCGCCAAGTCCCAATGCTGTCTGCAGCCGTTGGGTTTCCATTACCACAAATCCATTCTGCTCATTTAAAATGATTGGCTGTGGACCCTGCCTGACCCCAGAGATAAACCCGGCCAAGTATTTCCTCCTTTAGAGAACATTGGGGATTACGTTTCCCTCTCATTTATCATTTCCTTCATTGAGTGGATGGTATGGTAATATGTGGGTGGCCACTGGATTTTACTCTGGAGGGTAAGATCCATTTTACACTTTTTGACTCTAGCTAGAGCTCATGTCAAATCTTTCTGCACACATTTCTTTGCCATTCCTGTTTCCTATTCGATAAGTGATGGTTTTCAACGATAAATCTGGTGCTTCTTTTCTTATTGTCAAAAAATTCCAAAGACTAAACCAAAGATGTGTCTCTCATAAAACTTCCCAAATGGTCTAGAGTCTGTGGCCTTCAGCCCGAGAATAATTGTATTCGTACTTCTCCGAGTTGGGAATGAATCCTTTCCACCAGGGAAGGAGTTCAAGCATCTCCGGGTCTTCTGGTGCTCAAGTGACGGGACGATGGAGTGTGAGATGGATAATCAAAGCAATGAGAGGTTTACCGGTGAAGAGACAACTGAGTCAGAAGACAAAGCTCTCGATCTACCGGTCCATCTTCGTTCCTACTCTCAACTTTGGTCATGAACGAGGGGTCATGACGGAAAGATCGCAGATACAAACGGCGGGTTGCTGGCGAAGTTCAGAGAAGTTCAGACATCCAAGCGGGAACCAGAGTAGAGCTGCTGTTCCTTTACGTCGAAAGGAGTCAGTTCAGGTGACCTGGTGAGGATGGGCGCCTCCCAAGGAAGGTTTTCTAGGCACATCCAACTGGGAGAAGACCGTGGGGAATATCGAGGACAAGATGGAGGGATTATATCTCCACGGTGGCCCTTGAAATCCCCCAGTCAGAACTGGTTCATGTGGCCTGG
>JAMFTG010000090.1:82500-125000 GCA_023974075.1 Chaenocephalus aceratus | reverse complement strand
TAGCATTAAAGCCAATTCCCCAGGTGTCAGAAGCCTATGTGTAGTTCAAAGTACTCCAAATACATTTTCCACGGCCATTAAATAGTTTGAAAATGAATGCAGAAGCTTGTAATTTAAGGACATGTATATTTCCAACATCATATACGACCTATTCGGTTTGAAGAGCACTGAGGCCTTTAATCCTGGGCAACGATTCAACATATCACACACACTTCTGTGTACGAGGTAAAAGAGCTGCGATGGCACTCTTTGTTTAACTTCGTCTTCACGCTGCACTTTCCTCCGATTTCCCCGGATTACGTGCTAAACACTGCCTCCCTTTTTACTCCCTCTCTCCCTCCCTCACACACACCCACCCAATCTCTGCCTCTCTGTCCTCAGGATAATGGTAATTAGAATATCACCATGATTGAGATTTGGCAAAAGTTGAAGAGGAAACAGGTTTTCTAATCAGAATCCGCCTCGTAGCTGGAATCCTGATGCTTACTTGGCTGAAAAGACGTTCTTCATCGACGGGGGTCTGAGCGTATGCCAGACTGTATTCTGAGGGCCAAACAGCTCTTTCCAGGCGACGCTGGAATTCATTTACATCTCCCAGTTGAGCCTGTTTTAATGTTGTGTTTTGCTGTCATCTTCTGGGGTTGGATAGAATTGAAACGACTCATGTCTGTCGCCTAAATATGAAACCGCCGTCTGTTAGCTTAGCATAGCATAACAACTGATCCAAGGGAAGCATGGTGAAGTATGGATGACATTGGGAATTAGGGTTTCTTCTCCTTATCATTGGTATGGAAATATGCTGGTGGTCACTGAACTACTTACAAGTTATTATTATTTATATATTTTGCAGTAACGTCAAATCTTCTGCAAACATGTCGCACTTCCTGTTCGCATGTTATTATGATTTGTATCATATACGTTAGCTAAAGGTTGCGTCAAACCTTTTGAACATATTTTCTTGCACTTCCTGTTTTGTATTTTAAGAATTGTACCTAGTTATGATGATAAAAAAAAATGTATGGGTTTATTTTTTGTAATTGTTGGGGTTGGATAGGATGGAAACGACTCATGTCTGTCGCCTAAATATGAAACCGCGGTCTGTTAGCTTAGCATAGCATAACAACTGACCCCAGGGAAGCATGGTCAAGCATTTCCTTTAGGTCACATTGGGTTTCCTCTCCTTGTAATTGGTATGGAAATATGTGGGTGGTCACTCAATTAACAACTTACATTTTCTTCTAAGTTATTATTATTGATATATTTTTGCAGTAACGTCAAATCTTCTGAAAACATGTGTTGCACTTTCTGTTTCCATTTAGGAGCATTTTTCTCAAGTAATGTTGTTCAAGGATAAGGCTGGTACTATGACATGTGTATTTATTGTCTACACATCCAATGAAAAGACCAAACCAACAATGCTTATGGTCTGTGGCAGCAACCCAAGCCTTAAGCACTTCGAGATTTGTCTTGGCAGATGAGAAGCGCTATATAAATTAAATATATTATTATTAATGGTATTAAAAGAAAACATTGTTTGTTGACAAGGACATCACAGAAAAGCAGGATCAGAATAACGTTGTTCTTCCCACAGAGGGGACATGTGCATCGGTTACAGCAGAAAAGAGCCAAAGACAGCTTAATATCAACCAAGAAGCATGCGTACAAAATATGAAATGTTAGATTTCATACACATGTTCCAGTTTATTTGAAAGTGTGCGTTTTGCTGTCAACGTAAGAATTGATACTGCAGTCGAGTTTCTCTCCTGAATATATATAACTGCCGCCTCGTAGCTTAGCATAGCGCAACGATTACAACTGGGTTATGTGTTGTTTAGCAGAAGTGACCTCCTGCTGGGTTTGTGTGGCGACCTCACGCTGTGCCAATGTCGTTTCTCATACTTTTATGGAGCTGACTTTCCCCCCGTGTCATTCCAGCACTGCATTAAAGGCAGTGGTAATGGAGTCGTTATTGTGAGCTGCAGTAAAGAGTCTTGGTGTGTGTTTTCTGAAAAGTATTCCCGAAGATAATTCAGGAGACGTGTGACAGGGAACGATAGTCAGATACAGATGAAAGATGTAAACAGAAGCTAATCGTCTGCTCACGACTTGCAATCCATAACATGTTGGCATTTGAAATGTGTTGCTCAAAGCTCATTGGTAGCAACATGATTGGAGTTAAAACCTTACACTTCAACAACTGTCTGTTTGTTGGTCTTTGAAATCCTTTCTTTGTGCAGAGTGGGATCAGCATGAATGAGTGTATGTTCACCCTTACCTGACTTCTCCTGTGCTTTACATGCATGCACCTGCATTTTGATTTAATTGAGGCTTTGAATGCTAACCTCCGTTTCTGTTTTCTCCCCTCCTTCTCCTCCAACACAGGAGCTGCTCAGGAACCAGGTAAGACGTCCTCACACTTCCTTTCCTTCTCCTCGCCACATACTCTCATCAGTTTCTGTCTCATTTCAAATCATTACATCCTAGCATCTTGTGCTGCAGTTTTTTTCGGACAATCAATCTTCTTCAGTCATAGTTTGACTTCGATCTGCCTATCTTGTATTCTCCACAGTCCATTTCCTCCAAATCTCATGTTGTTTCCATTGTGCTGACTGGACATCTTCAGTCGCTTGCCAACAGAGATTATGTATTTTTGAGGGCTGATCCTGAAGTTAGCATCGCAAAGGGCTCTCTTGACAAAAAAGCCAATAAGAGACATTCCTGAAACACTTACACTTTTGGAAAGCAGGATATCTCCACATTATACGTGTTAATGCAATTTGCACAATAATACATAGTGAGCTATAAAGAAACTACAGTACGGTCACATGACTTCACGTCACCACCGCTAAGCTAAAGGTGGCTAATGTTGGGCTATAAAAGAACTACAGCATGGTCACATGACTTCACATCACCACCGCTAAGCTAAAGGTGGCTAATGTTGGGCTATAAAGGAACTACAGCACGGTCACATGACTTCACATCACCACCGCTAAGCTAAAGGTGGCTAATGTTGGGCTATAAAGGAACTACAGCACGGTCACATGACTTCACGTCACCAGTGCTAAGCTAAAGGTGGCTAATGTTGGGCTATAAAGGAACTACAGCACGGTCACATGACTTCACGTCACCAGCGCTAAGCTAAAGGTGGCTAATGTTGGGCTATAAAGGAACTACAGCACGGTCACATGACTTCACGTCACCAGCGCTAAGCTAAAGGTGGCTAATGTTGGGCTATAAAGGAACTACAGCACGGTCACATGACTTCACGTCACCACCGCTAAGCTAAAGGCGGCTAATGTTGGGCTATAAAGGAACTACAGCACGGTCACATGACTTCACGTCACCAGCGCTAAGCTAAAGGTGGCTAATGTTGGGCTATAAAGGAACTACAGCACGGTCACATGACTTCACGTCACCACCGCTAAGCTAAAGGCGGCTAATGTTGGGCTATAAAGGAACTACAGCACGGTCACATGACTTCACGTCACCAGCGCTAAGCTAAAGGTGGCTAATGTTGGGCTATAAAGGAACTACAAGCACGGTCACATGACTTCACGTCACCACCGCTAAGCTAAAGGAGGCTAATGTTGGCCATGATGACACTTGTTAGCAACCGCCTTGTTAGGAAACACTGAAGCTTCAGAAAATCAAAAAAGTAGTTTTTTTTTTACTGACATAAGAGAATAATTTACAGCAGCTTAACAATTATCAAAGGAAGAAAATGTGAAATAGTAGTAACTGAAATGAACCAGAGAGTAGGTAGACAGTAAAAGGAGTCACTAAAATATCATTAAAAAAACAGGCATTCTCTAATGCCTGTTTGCAGTTGAGTCAAATAGAAGATGTGGCTGCATTTTGAGAATGTACTACGACTAAAACTTGAATTAAAAACAAAATAAATAGTATTCCTCTGGTCAGATTGTGCTCCCTTAGCTTTGGTTACAGGACAATAATTGTATGCTGTAAATCACGTCATGCTGCCTTCACTCCCCCTCTCCTCCGTCTCTCCTCTACTGAGCCTTTTAATCCAATTAGCAGGGCCACCGACAGTTATTTATATGTACATGAATTAGAATTGAGCAGCAAGACATCCTCCCCTCGGGGGCAGATTGGACATTTATGTTCCCGGTCAAATACCTCTGCTGCTGCTAACACCCAGGAGCAGAAGAGCCAATAGAGTGGTGCAGGGAGGGTGTATTTATGTAGTCCGACCTGGAAGTTGCAACTTTAGGCTATAAGGAACTACCACACGGTCACATGACTTCACGTCACCACCCACTAAGCTAAAGGTGGCTAATGTTGGGCTATAAAGGAACTACAGCACGGTCACATGACTTCACGTCACCACCGCTAAGCTAAAGGTGGCTAATGTTGGGCTATAATGAACTACAGGCACGGTCCACATGACTTCACGTCACCACCGCTAAGCTAAAGGCGGCTAATGTTGGGCTATAAAGGAACTACAGCACGGTCCACATGACTTCACGTCACCACCCGCTAAGCTAAAGGTGGCTAATGTTGGGCTATAAAGGAACTACAGCACGGTCACATGACTTCACGTCACCACCGCTAAGCTAAAGGTGGCTAATGTTGGGCTATAAATGAACTACAGCATGGTCCCATGAATTCACGTCACCACCGCTAAGCTAAAGGCGGCTAATGTTGGGCTATAAAGGAACTACAGCACGGTCACATGACTTCACGTCACCCACCGCTAAGCTAAAGGCAGCTAATGTTGGGCTATAAGGAACTACAGCACGGTCACATGACTTCACTCATCACCGCTAAGCTAAAGGCGGCTAATGTTGGGCTATAAAGGAACTACAGCACGGTCACATGACTTCACGTCACCACAGCTAAGCTAAATGTGGCTAATGTTGGGCTATAAATTAACATACAGCATGGTCCCATGACTTCACGTCACCACCGCTAAGCTAAAGGCGGCTAATGTTGGGCTATAAATGAACTACAGCATGGTCCCATGACTTCACGTCACCACCGCTAAGCTAAAGGCGGCTAATGTTGGGCTATAAATGAACTACAGCATGGTCCCATGACTTCACGTCACCACCGCTAGCTAAAGGAGGCTAATGTGGCTGGTGATGACGTTTTAGTCGTCTCATTAGACACTAAATTCACAAGTGGGGTATTTACTGACGTAATTTGTCGTAGAACAAAATCTCTCAGCTTTTGTTAACCCTAGACCTTATTTCAGGCTAACAACCAAAACATATTCAGAAAAACCATTGACTTACGAGGGAGTCATTTAGATGTTTTGGGCTAATTTCCCTCCGCTTTTTTCAGATATGGTCCATTTTAAAAAACTGGTTTTCTCCAGTGAATGGACAACTTTTCCCAAACCCCCCTGACACATGCCATGACATTAGCAAAGCTGGTTTTCCTTACTTTACTGGAGGAAACCAGTTCTAAAAATAGAACATATGGTCTCGTGTGTACAGTGGCCGGCAGGTGAGAACAGAAAACAACAGCCCTCAACATTTCCATTCGGAGAAACGTGCTGCATCTTCAGAAACATCTTCATGTGTTTTGGCACATTTGTGTTTTGTATTTGCATCGTTTATTGAACTGCAGTGCGTTTCTCCTAAAGGGAAATGGCCGTTGTAGCGCGTTAACACCCATTGACCACCCTACTTTTGCTCCAACATCTTGCATATGTTTTTTCCTTTACTTCACTACAGTAAACCAGCTTTAAAAGTGGATCCTATCTGTAAAAAAAACAACATATTTCTTGTAGTCAGAGGTCGCAGTGCTTCTTAGTTGACCTGACACTCCCCCCCCCCCCCCCCCCCCCCTGTGTGGGAGTCTCGCTGTTTGCGGTGTATCCCGATCAATAGAAGAGGAGACTCTGGAGGGGAGGCAGGGTGAGGGAGCCAGCCCAGACAAGGAGTCTTATCCATGTGTGCACAGAGGCTCTTTAAACACACACACACACACACACACACACACACACACACACACACACACACACACACACACACACACACACACACACACACACACACTCACACTCACACTCACACACACACACACCAGCACACAGCTCAGATTAATGGCTAAATCAATCACGCGCATACACTGTTTGCTTGTTACCCTGTATGCTTTCTTTTATAACACAGGTTCAATTTCGCAAGCTAGTGAAGCTCTATCAGCAGAATATGAATTCAGCAAGGTCGTTGGTTCCTCTAAAGGAGGACAGCCTCCCGACCGCAGGACGTCCCTCTGATATTGCAATGTCAATAGTCCCCGTCCAATTCATTACAACGTACAGCTGTCAATACATCAGCTGTTTAGAGCGGCTCGTTACAGAGACCTTCCTCTGACTCCTCGTGTCCTCTGAGGGAACGACACCATGGATTTTACATAAGACAAAGGTAAGATAAGATGTATTTATCCCGAAGGAAGTTGTTGTGCCAGAGTTACAAAAATACATAAGCACAGCAGCATACATCTGATCAAGCCCTCTGTCGGCAACAGATGCATGAAGGGGGATTTAAGAAAGCATTGTGTTAATTTAATCAGAATTAAGGATGCTCCGATCGATATCGGCCGATATTCACTCTCTGCTGATCGATCGGTGCTCTCTGTAAAGGCCGATCAGGAGAGCCGATCACATGACGTACAATACAGTCTGTGCTCAAAACAAGCTCGTCAAAATGGCTTCACCGGTCTGGCAGTATTTTAAGGTGTCCGAAAATGACAATAAAATATCGGTATGCTACGTGTGTGAAGCAGAAATCCTTCAGAGAGAGAGAGAGAGAGAGAGAGAGAGAGAGAGAGAGAGAGAAGAGAGAGAGAGAGCGAGAGAGAGAGAGGAGAGAGAGAGAGAGAGAGAGAGAGAGAGAGAGAGAGAGAGAGAGAGAGAGAGAGAGAGAGATAGAGAGGGAGAGAGAGAGAGAGAGAGAGAAGAGAGAGAGAGAGAGAGGAGAGGAGAGCTCGAGAGAGAGAGACTTCCCGTGTTATTCCTCCAAAGTTAATGTAAACTTGGATAATGTACTTCCCTTTGAAGGTAATAATTATGTTGTTTGTGGAAGCTCCAGTGAATGAGCATTAACTGAGTTTTAAACATCACTTTAAATGGAAGACCCCCATAGGCCCCCCGCCCACTACGATCGGATCGGCCGATACTGATTCCGGCGATCGGCACCAACATTGGCGCATCGGAAGCATCCCTAATCAGAATACTTCATCTATCCCAGAGGGAAATCAGGTTTGTGGGTATTTTTAGAATGAAATTGAAAATTAAAAATTAAAATAAACACACTAATATCTGATTTACTGTGGAGATTTGGGGAAACACGTACAAACCGACCTACAGCCGTTATGCACATTACAAAAAAGGGCTATAAGAGTTATGTTGGATATCTTGAACACGCTAATGTATTATTTTTGAAGTCACACATATTGAAGTTAATTGATCTGGTTCAAAACATAATCTACTTCCGAGGAATTAACAACATTGTTCGTAGACGGAGAGAGGGGGGGTATAATTTGAGAGGAAATCTACATTTACACAATCTGTGGGGTGACTTTATGGAATGGTTTTGAGTTAAAAACAAAGCACGAGCATAATTCAGTTCAAAAGGATGCACAGAAAACACTTTTTGGAAAACTATGAGAATGAAAGAAAGGTGATTGAAGATGAGAAATTATTGTATATGTATGAATAAATGTCAAATGTAAAGTAGGAATAACTTGCATAATGATTTTAAGGACAATCATTGATCAAGTAAGGCAGGGGTTCTCAAGTGCGGCCCCGCGGGCCAATGGCGGCCCTCGGAAATGTTTCTGGCGGCCCCGCGATAGTTAACTGCACACGCTGAAATGCATGCGTTGTTTTTAATCCTCCATGGTCGTATCTAGTAGAATTAGAATGGACATTTAAGAATGGTTAAACTAAACTACTGCGCCCCCTGGGTTGTCATTCCTAA
Organism: Chaenocephalus aceratus; assembly: GCA_023974075.1. NCBI lineage: Eukaryota > Metazoa > Chordata > Actinopteri > Perciformes > Channichthyidae > Chaenocephalus > Chaenocephalus aceratus. Next base: position 117,051 of record JAMFTG010000090.1, on the reverse strand, counting down.
ATTATGAATGACAGCTTGTGGGAAGTTTGCTAGACTACTGGTTGCATGGCAACTAGGCATCTCGCGAGTTGCGGTAATTGGTTAGTAAAATAAAGAAAGGATTTGTTTTGGATTATTTTTGTGTTCCGTTTTTTCTTGGGCGGCCCTCAAATCCAATATTGGGAACCTAAATTGGCCCTCACTCATCAAACTTTGAGAACCCCTGAAGTAAGGGTGGGAATTAATAAGCATGTGCTTCCTCCAACTCCCTTTCGGACACGGACTTATTTTGTATCATGAGGATAAATACTGTATTTTAACAATTCAGTGTTTTTCACATTTTTTTAATTTTTTGAATCTGTTTGAAATAAAGATTGAAATGAAATGAATGAAAATAAATGAGTAAAAATATTTCAGAATCAGTAACAATGTGCAATACAAAAAAAAAAATGATTTGATGTGTCTTAATATAAGAAAGATCAAATCAAGTTCTTGAAGACATTTGCAATCAGAAGATAAGAAATATATGAAATGAAATATCAAAAGTTTTGCGAGAATCCGTTTTTTTATTTAATCAGATACAGAATTTGAATATTTTATTTATCCTTGGGGAATTAGGTGTTTGACATTTGCTCCATTTTAGAATAAAATAAAAAGTACAATGATAAAATAAACAAGTCAAAGAAGTAGTGAATAATTTGCAACAAAAAGTTGAAGAGATAAGATCATATTAACATTTCAACACATTGTACTACAATATGTTCTACTTCCTTTATCTCTTCCTCTTCCTCCTTCCTCTTCCTCCTTCCCTTCTTCATCATAATTGATTAATAGAAGGTGCACGTATTTGTCCTTAAGGTTATCTCAGGCTAAATGTGTGCGTCAAGTTAAAAAAAGTACTATGATTAATTGTGCTTGAATTAAATCAGGGTCTGGAAGTTTTTAATAACAGTTTTGGTTAATCAACCTCAGCCGGATATTTACAGTATGGGGTAATATTAAATATTCATACTTTGATTAGCCAACCTAATATGTAATTTCTCAACAACGCACAGTCATTGTATAATGATTTAATGATTTGTCCTAATTTCATAATTGTAAAATAATAAACGACCCGGATTTAAATGAGTCGGTTAGCCCTCAGCCAATCAGAGAGGCAGCATTAGAACAAAGTGAAACTTCTAATAAAGTCATTTCTGTCTGTAAATGAGTATTAAAGGATTTGATATTTGTGAAATAAATTATAAACAACCTGTTTTATTTGTTGTTTAAATCCAGAGGAACTCAATTGTAGAAAGCACTTTAAAAATCTACGTTGAATATAGATTTTATTAAAGAAAAATAGGGACTTAATCAACTAAATATACACTGATCATAATCACTTACAAAGGTTTATTATTGTTTCTGCACCTCTAAAGGTTACAATGATGGGGTTTAGCTGATAGAAAGGACACTAATCTTAAAACAAGAATCAATTAACATTCTAAAAAAGCAATTTGGTTCAATTTTTTATTAAAAAAAAGGAAATTAATTAGTAGAAAGTACAAAAAAAAGTTTTCAGTTGCTATTTAAGGAAATAAGGACTTAATTAAAGTTAAAAAATGACAGAATCAAGGGGATCGTTTTGCCATGCATCTTTGTAACGATAACCAAATAGATGTTTAATCGCTTACAATGGTTTAGTATTTTTCCTGCACCTTCAAAAAAATTACCATAATGGATTCTAAACTGTGATGACAATGAGACTATACCCGGACAATAATGAGTTTATAGGCACAAAAAAAGCTATTTGTGTATTTTTTTAATCAAGAAAATACATACAAATACATTTATTGGCTCTGCATTCCACACTTCTCCGTCGTCAGTAGTTTTTCACTCGTCTCGCCCCCGTGCTGTGTGTCAGGAGACGATGATGCTGACATTTCCGCAGCTTGCTGACACGACAGAATATCGACACCACTAGCTGCACATTTGCAACCCTGCAGAATAATATCTTCTCCATGTTTCCACCTGCACGACTTCCTGTTAGAGAGCTGACTCTCCCACAATACACAGCATCCATCTCTATTGTTCTTCGACGTTAAACACGTCAGTAAATCCCCCCACTGGTGAGTTTAAAAACAGAGGCTGCTAACAAGTGTCTGAATGAGACGACTAAATGTCATCACGCCCAACATTAGCCGCCTTTAGCTTAGCGGTGGTGACGTGAAGTCATGTGACCGTGCTGTAGTTTCCTTTATAGCCCAACATTAGCCGCCTTTAGCTTAGCGGTGGTGACGTGAAGTCATGTGACCGTGCTGTAGTTCCTTTATAGCCCAACATTAGCCACCTTTAGCTTAGCGGTGGTGAAGTCATGTGACCGTGCTGTAGTTCCTTTATAGCCCAACATTAGCCGCCTTTAGCTTAGCGGTGGTGACGTGAAGTCATGTGACCGTGCTGTAGTTCCTTTATAGCCAACATTAGCCATCCTTTAGCTTAGCGGTGGTGACGTGAAGTCATGTGACCGTGCTGCAGTTCCTTTATAGCCCAACATTAGCCACCTTTAGCTTAGCGGTGGTGAAGTCATGTGACCGTGCTGTAGTTCCTTTATAGCCTAATGTTAATAAGGTGGGGTTGATGTGTGGAGATGATCCTGTGGTTTTGTTAGCGGGGATAGAGACACAGCTTTGCTTAAAGCAGACTCTTGATATGTTGGAGGACAGAAGGATGCTGCAGTGCCTCACCCTCCCTCCCCCCTCTTCTCTGATTTTCTCTCCCCCTCCGACCCCAGTAAAGACTATCATCTCACTTTTGTTTACCTGGCAAGAGATGTAGATCGCCTCCTCCCCCTTTCTCCCCCTGAAAGATATTTCCAAAAGAGTGTGCCCAGACCACAGCTGCCTCTCTGACGCATTAATCACTTGGCTGCCGCCCCCTTCACACACACACTCACACTCTCACACACACACACACACACACACACACACTTATGTCATGGATAGCCTCGTTTGACTCACAACTTGAAGGCATGTACCGCCATTGTGTAATATAACCACGTCAATGCACATGTGACTTGAGCATAGCAGGATCAAACACACACACACACACACACACACACACACACACACACACACTAAGCATCTCCCCACCACTCAAGTGTTCTCCACTCTTCACACCCTCTCTCTCCATCCAGCCAAGGCTCCCAAATGACCCTCCATTTTCCTCGTCATTAGCGACACCAACCAGCATCCTCTCCTCTCCTCTGTTTACTTCTCAGAGTCTTTATTTGAATCTCCACCCCCCCCCCCCCCCCCCCCTCTGCCTCCTCTGAGCTGAGTACTGAACAGGTGGAGGAAAGCGTGCTGCTTGCTCGCTGCTTTAGATCTTACAGGAGATCAAATGTAAAGTGATGTAAGTGCATTGTGGGAGAAAAGTGGAGGATGTTACGCATCCAGCGCGATGAGGCCGAGTCATCATCGCGCTGATATGAACCCCAGCAGGGTTAAAGACATTCTGAAACATTACAGCTGCACTGATGAATATAGACATTGCTCGACTACTATAGAGACAGATATTATCCTCCTATACTTCACTTGATTAAGTCTGGTAGCTGAACTCTATGTGAATCCGTATACTTCCATGTGTGTACAGGACGGTTTGTAGCATTGCAGCTATAGATGAGGCCCCGCCCACTTTACAGTGAAAACAAAGAATCAGTGCTTAGCTGATAACATTGTTTTATCATGGCTAAAAGCGGCTGTGTATTGCATCATCATTTAATTACGTTTTGTCTGAAACCAGAGCCCAGTCTGCTCTGATTGGTTAGCTGGCTGGCTATGTTGTGATGTGTTGGTCGACCGCTTAGAGATGTCCCGCCCCTTAGCCTATCACGTACAATGTGTTGGAGCGCTAGCCAATAGGAGTGCGAGTGTTACAAAGTGATGTTTGGAAAGTAAACAAAGGAGTCCAATGGAGGCGTTTCAGGGGGGAGTGCTGGGAGAGAAACTCCCTCCGTAGGGAACACAGGGATTGTAGCCTTTGCAGACCCTTTACATGCACTAAAGCCAATGAGACAATACAGACACATTTTATCATCGAGAGCCTACTTAGCATACTGCCTCACAGTGTGGTCGCCAGCTGCACTGAGGCCGACAGGACGAGGCTCCAGAGAGTCGTAAAAGCAGCTCAGAGGATCATCGGCTGCCCCTCCCCTCCCTGATGGACATGTTCACCCCCGCTGCCTCAGTAGAGCCAAGAACATTATCAAGGACAGTTCACACCTCGGCTTTCATCTGTTCAACCTGCTGCCCTCCGGCAGGCGCTACAGGTGTTTCACATCCAAAACAAACAGACTCAAAGACAGCTTTTCCCAAGAGCCATCATTGCTCTGAACACCTGAACGTCATACCTCTTAAGCATCCTGCATGTGAAATAAATGGGACTCTGTACCAGAGGTTGCGCTAGACTTTTTCGCTGCCCGTCATTTTGACGGACAGGATCGTAAAACTTCTGTCAAAATCCAGAATTACCCGTTGGCCTTTACACAACTCTGACGAGGGGGGGGGGGGAGAAAGCATGCTCGTGAACTGACACCGGGGGGGGCAGTTCACATGCGCCGTGTTATGCGTGGCTGCTGCACCTCGCGGGAGCGTGCACGGCGTAAAGCCAAAACTCAGACATTTCAATGATCGGCACAGTTAGGTTTGGAAGCGGTGGTGGCGAAGTCGATAGGGACTTGACTTGGCAACTGGAAGGTCACCAGTTCAAGTCCCGGCAAGACCAAGTGCTACCGAGGTGTCTCTGAGCAAGGCACTGCTCCCCGGGCGCCGTACATAATGGCAGCCCACTGCTCCTAACACTAGGATGGGTCAAATGCAGAGAAACAATTTCCCCACGAGGGATTAATAAAAGTCCATTTTATCTTAATTTGGAGGGCATGCATAACACGGCGTAACACCGGAGCCTCGCTGCGGGGAAACTTTCCCGCTGTTCCGAGTTTGTTCTAATCTGTCAAAATGACGGACTGCTTTCAGATTTGTCCGTCATTATTAAAAAAATATTCGGTTAACGCGACCTCTGCTCTGTACATATATATCATTATTATTATTATTATAAATACATACCTACTATTATTATTTATTACATTATAGATTTTATTTGTATACCCCTGGAAATAATTACTGCACTTTATTCCATATTCCTTTATTCCTTATTCCTAAGTGTGTGTTCTGCGTGTATGTGTTGTCTCATGTTGTGATGTTTGTTTTGATGGCACCTTTTGAAAGGGAGAAGCATTCATTTATCTCATTGCACATGTATAATGACATTAAACTATTCTATTCTATTCTACAGGAAAGGGAAAACCCCCCAAAAAATAATAAGGTGTCTTTAAATATACTCGTCTTATTTTTGTGAGGTTTTTGTGAATATTCCTGGATCCCAATGGATGAGCACAGACGTATTATTTTAAAGCAATATTTTCTAAATAAAAGTAGCAATTTCTTATAAAAATCTACGGAGCAAATTATATATATATTATTTCCAAGCCTTTGAATTACCACACATCTGCAATTTACTCCGTGTATTTTACGAGTCAGGTGTTTTTACTTTCTGCACATATTGTAAGTCGCTTTGGATAAAAGCGTCAGCTAAATGTAATTTAAAGTTGTGAGGAACAAACCGTCAAAAAAAGTCATAACAAAGATTAAGAACAGGGATGCTCAAAATACAGATTGAAGTAGAATATTTTTAAATGGTGTGGTTGAATCAATATAGTTCTGATTTGTTGTAATTGTCAAATGTTAACTGCTCTTATTGGCCGCTTTCAGATACCATATTCTGACTTAAAATGACAGAGTGCACACACTAGGGCAGGGGTCTGCAACCTTTTTGACCAAAAGAGCCATTTTGCTCCTTTTTCCCCAAAAATTTTTGTCTGCAAAACATATTTCATAGTTTTTTATTGTTATATCAGACACAAACTACAGTTTTTTTTGCATTTATTAGGCTATTTATTACATGATATAAAAACTGTTAACCTCTAATAAGAAACAAAGAACTCTTATAAGGAGAATCAAAAATAATACACAGGCCTACTTTAAAATAAATTAAACACAGCCCTTGGGGAGTCCTCTGCACATTTGAAGGGAAACAAAATATTATTAAAATGGGCCCACTTTGAAATAAATAAAACATCTAGCTGCACCCTAAAAAGAGATAAAGGTCGGGTAGGTAAGAATGGAGAAACCATCTCGAGTGCGCTAGAATTTGAAAATACACAACCGGAAAAAATCTGCCTCTTCCTTCAGACTTTCTCACAGAGCCCCTCCTCCAACACACACGAACGCACACATGACCAATGAGGGCACGAGATAAGTTAGTGCACAGAAGGAAGGCTGACAGGCAGGTAGGCCATCCAGTTACTTTAGCCGGCTCAGATGATTGGTCGAGCTTTTTACAGCGCCGCGGCTTCCAGAGATACATTTTTGTATGTATTTATTGTCAAAGCATTTAATATAGTCATTGCTATCGGGACGTTAAGAGCATTCCATGGAATATAACAAAAAGTGTTTTCTGAAATAAATTACATACCCCACTGAATTATGACTGAAGATCGTCAGCTGTCTTCCTCTCCCTTGTGTTCCTCGATACGTAAAGGCTGCACCACAACTTCTCTCTACATATCAGACATACCGGTAAACCAGCATCGTTTGCTGTGAAAGCATATAACTCTGTCCACGCAGAATTAAATCCTGTGTTCCTCCGGTACTTTTCTCTGATTTATCCATAGTTCGCTCATCGAGCCGGGGGTCAGGTTATTCGCCTCCAAGAAAAGGCGCTCGCGCGGGACCGGAGCAGGATGTGACGCATATTTTAGTTGACCTAATTAAAACCGTTTTGTTTTTTATTTATTTGTCACAGTATCACCTCAAAATACAAGATACGAAACATTTTCAACCATGCAACAAAATATAAATAGTCCTACAAATACTTTGTTATTTCCTTCTTATTTTTGTCTAAGCTCAAGGGAGCCAGAGCAGAGGGCTCAAAGGGCCGCGGGTAGCCGACCCCTGCACTAGGGTTAGAAAAACTCAAATGAACCCCTTCCATACAGAATCTGACACCCCTAATTTATGGCAGCTCTTATGTTGACGTTACCTCATATAATTCTATAATTACGTGTTCAATTCTTCACTCAGCATTCATGTATTAACATGTTTGCAACAACACTCTCAAATCAACAGCTGTTGCATATTTATCAATAATTACTCTAAAACTGAACAAACACAGCATTACGTCGATCAACATATGATGCAACCGGGTGCAAATTATTTTTTTAAAAGGTTAAAGAAGTACAAGTGCTGGCTTTTTTATTTCCATTATATATTATCATAAACACTACACATTGGAATACACTTCACAAAGCTGTAAAACCTTCAGCCTTTTGTGTTTACTGGCATTGTTGAGATTTGCTTTGCACTCATTACGCTCAGCGAGAGATAAAGGCGTTTTGTGCAGCATGCAGCAGCGGCGCTAGCACAAAAGCCACTTACATGCTCGCTGCAAGCATATAACACATAAAGCTGTAACACCACCTAAAGCTCTTCACACCCCGGTCTTACATAATGTGCCACAAATCCACCAGCACCAGTGGGAGAGGCGCAGAGTGTGTGAGCGGTGGAGGTGGGGTTATTGGAATAGGGTGGTTTAGTATCATTGCTGATGCTTCTATAGAGTGGTGCAGGAATGAGTCCTAAAACCCAGAATCGAGTCAGCATTTAGCCGCCTTTAGCTTAGCGGTGGTGACTTGAAGTCATGTGACCGTGCTGTAGTTAATTTATAGCCCAACATTAGCCACCTTTAGCTTAGCGGTGGTGACGTGAAGTCATGTGACCATGCTCTAGTTCCTTTATAGCCCAACATTAGCCACCTTTAGCTTAGCGGTGGTGACTTGAAGTCATGTGACCGTGCTGTAGTTAATTTATAGCCCAACATTAGCCACCTTTAGCTTAGCGGTGGTGACGTGAAGTCATGTGACCATGCTCTAGTTCCTTTATAGCCCAACATTAGCCACCTTTAGCTTAGCGGTGGTGACGTGAAGTCATGTGACCGTGCTGTAGTTCCTTTATAGCCCAACATTAGCCTCCTTTAGCTTAGCGGTGGTGACGTGAAGTCATGTGACCGTGCTGTAGTTAATTTATAGCCCAACATTAGCCTCCTTTAGCTTAGCGGTGGTGACGTGAAGTCATGTGACCGTGCTGTAGTTCCTTTATAGCCCAACATTAGCCTCCTTTAGCTTAGCGGTGGTGACGTGAAGTCATGTGACCGTGCTGTAGTTCCTTTATAGCCCAACGTTAGCCTCCTTTAGCTTAGCGGTGGTGACGTGAAGTCATGTGACCGTGCTGTAGTTCCTTTATAGCCCAACATTTGCCTACTTTAGCTTAGCGGTGGTGACGTGAAGTATTGTGACATTTAACATTAGCTTTTTACTTACAAAATCATAAAGTACTGTTAACATGTGGAGATTGTCCTGCTGAACACAACATGTACATATTATAAATGTTTGCTAAATTTGGTGTAAAAAATCCCAACCAGGACAATGGAGAAGCTAATTCATGGCCCGGCAAACAAAAACAGTTCATTACTGCACCACGTAATGTTACATAATGCAAAGTAATCTAATCCACAATACTCGTAGGACTTTGGGCTGTCAATACCGCTACAAATATTGGATGCATTTCCATGATATTAATTATAATTATTAATAGAATGATTTTCAATAATTTGGTCTATCCTAGGGTGACCATATTTTGATTTCCAAAAAAGAGGACATGCTGCCCCCAGCCTCGAGATACTTAATGATACTCAACGTTTACTCAAAGATGCCTTATTGTTTTAAAGTATGCCTCCTCTGTATGGATATAACCAAAGACACACCAAACCAAGGTTACTCAACAATCAACATGCTTTATTATGCCTCGAATTATCTCTGACACATCTCAAATGCACAAGAATAACTTAAACATCAACCTGTAACAAAATAATAGCTCTCTTTTCAAGTTTTACTGGACAACAATAAATAACAAAATATATGAAATAGTAGAAAATAGAAAATCCAGCTTTAACAAATAATCTCTTTGTTGTCAATGTAAACAATAAAACAGTAACCTCACAAAGATACTAATCTAATTATTTTAAAAGTGCACTATGCAGTTTTGGATTGACATTTGCATAATTGCCATTAGTGAACATAACATTTGATTAAATCAAACCAAACACATTTTGAGGTACCATGAACCAAATATAAGCCTACTTTAAATGTTTGTAAACACAATTCCAGGCCCTGTCATTGTAAACAACAACAGAGAAACAACAACTTCTCACATATTTCTAGCTTCAAACAGTTTTCTAGGGTCCCAATTTAAAATTAAAAGTTTAAAGTTTCTCTCCCACAGCTACAGATCTTTCCCAGCAGTTTTACATGCAAGACATGTTTTTCAAATGGTATTGCACAAATAGAATCCCCTTCAGTGACTCAGCAGACAGCTGGTTCCTCTCCTCGGTCCACTGGCTCTGCATCAGGGAGAAAACCCTCTCAACGCATTGTGAGAGGAAAGTGCAAAGACAAACGGTGCAGTCTTCAGTAGTTCTGAGTAACATGCAATGCTTTTGGCCTTCTCAAAATATTTGGTCCACTTCTGGTGCACCTGCAGGCCACTGAAGTCCTCGTCACCTTTCTGTGCATCTCTTCAGATTGGTGACCTGGTCAAAACACTTGACATCATCCATCACCCCCCCCCTTCTCTCCTACTTGATGCAGCCTCCACATCAGTCCACTCTGGTGGCTCACTCAGATGCATCCATGTGAATGTGGAGAACTCTTCCATGGGAGTCATCCACTTCTCCAGATGCTCCAGACATGTACTGTCTAGGCCGTGCACGTCAGCACAGAACTGGTTATATTCCTTACTAAGTCCATCACTACGCTTTTGTGCCAGTAGTCCCTTAACTTTAAGGGACATGAAGTTGTTGCTCTTGCGTTCAAGAAGAATGGTGTGGATGCTGTTCATTATTTTCTTTACCTCCAGAATGGAGTTCTTCTCCGTTTCCATGTCTTGAATGTGGGTGTGGAACGCAGACATGAGTGAGTGCATGTGCCACAGGTAGATCTCACTGAATTCGTTTTCAAAAAACGTCTTGATCACTGTGGGTGGTTTTTGCTGCGACAGAAAGAATGCCTTTAAGGCTGGAAACATCTGTATCATCCTCTCAATGCCTGGGAACAATGACAGCCACCGTGTCTTGCTGTGAGAAGGCATCCTTCTGTATTCCATGGCAACACAATCACAGTAATAATAATACCTTACAGTTATTATAGCGCTTTTTCAATGACTCAAAGCGCTTTTACATATACACACATTACACATATATCAATGGTCAGACACTGTGGACAATACCCACAGGAGCAAGTTCAGGTGAAGTGTCTTGCCCAAGGACACACCGGCTTTACAGACGCAGCAGCGGCGGGTTTCACCCCTTGATCTGATGATCATTGCACAGCGCACTGCGCCACACCGTCCATCTTCACGCCTCAAAGTCATCGAGGCGCTTTTACAAGTACACATTGGTATTATACATGTACTGTGGACAATACCCACAGGAGCAAATCCAGATGAAGCGTCTTGCCCAAGGACACAACGGCCTGGTGGCGGCAGGAGCGGGTTTCGAACTGGAGTTCCCCAACACCCCCCCTTGATCTGATGATCAGATGCACAGACCACTGCGCCACCCGTCCCTACAGTACTCCTTCAGGCTCTCAGTGCGCACCGTGTAAATGTGGAAGTACTGGTAGATTTTGAACATGATATTCTCAAGGTCAATATCTATCGCGTCTGCCCCATGATGAACACAATGATTCAATATGTGTGCTGGGCAACCCACACCGATCAGAGTGTTCTTCTGCAGCAACCTCTTCAAATGTGCAAACACATTCTTCCCCCTTCATCACGTCGGATTCCTCCAAAGTTTGTGTTGCAATTGTCGCCCGTAAATGCAATGCATTTTTCAGACAAATAGTTTTTTGCCAATGTTTCAATGAGATATTGTGCAATGGTTTCTGCCGTCTCGTTTGGTGTGTCTTTAACCTCGATTCATTGTGTTTGCATGCCACCCCTCTTCCAGTCAAAGTACTGGATTATGATTGGGAATATTTCCCCTGCTCCGTGGACGCTTAGGGAGTGAGAGTGTGTTACCGTGGTTACTCCCGTCTGTAGAAACACCACCGTACTGGATGTCTTTGAGTGCTTCATGTGCGACATCGATCGAGTGGGGCGCTATAACACCATTGACAATGGCTTCGGTTTTAGTGCACACACTACTGCATTATTTGGCAGTGTCAGAGTCTGGACATGCTTTTCTTAGCAAGGCACTTGTGCAATCCATAGATCTGTAGCTGCTGTGATGTTTCAGTGTGAAATGCAAGTTACGCACCCTCCGCTGCATTTACAGCATCCTCCGTTTTGCCTGTCTAACAAAGAAGTCAACGTTGCCGACAAACGCTCACCTTGCACAGCTTTCCTATGTGTGTCTGTGTCCATGTGCGCTTTAAGATCGCCTGCACCTTTATTGGACACACACGTAGGTGCAAGCTTTGCACACGGTAAAAGTACATTTGCGCTTTGGCATTGTGAATGTGAGCTGCGGTCCGCTCTGTCCCCTTCCTCTGTGTGTGTGTCAGCGTAGTTGTAGAGACGCCCACAAAGCTTCAGACTCAAGGATTACGTCACACACGCAACAGAGTACCGTAGTATTCTGTGCAATGCGCCAGTCAATGTAAGTACGTGCAAACGGTCCACGAAACCCGGACATTTTCATGAATTTATAAACCCCCACCCCGGACGACCCGGACAGGGCGTGAAAAGAGGACATGTGCGGGCAAAAGAGGACGTTTGGTCTCCCTAGTCTATCCCGCAACCTTTTGTTTGGTGCCATCATAACCAACCATTGTTGTTTGCCTAATTCATGTCTGACGAAAAGGGAGCTGAGCCAGAAGGCAAAGCTCTCTGTCTACCGGGCCGTTCCTACCCTCACCTACGGTCATGAAGGATGGGTCACGACCGAAAGAACCAGATCGCGGATACAAGCGGCCGAGATGGGTTTTCTCCGCAGGGTGGCTGGTGTCTCCCTTAGGGATAAGGTGAGAAGTTCGGTCATCAGGGAGGGACTCGGAGTTGAGCCGCTCCTCCTTCGCGTCGAAAGGAGCCAGTTGAGGTGGTTCGGGCACCTAGTTAGGATGCCACCTGGGCGCCTCCCTAGGGAGGTGTTCCAGGCACGTCCAGCTGGGAAGAGACCGAGGGGTAGACCTAGGACCAGGTGGAGGGATTATATCTCTTCGCTGGCCTGGGAGCGCCTTGGGACCCCCCAGTCAGAGCTGGTTGATGAGGGGAAAGGAACGTGTGGGGCTCTCTGCTGGAACTGCTACCCCCGAGACCCGACCACGGAGAAGCGGAGAAGATAGAAGATGGATGATGGATGGATGGATGGATGGATGGATGGGTGGATGGATGGGTGGATGGATGGATGGATGGATGGATGGATGGATGGATGGATGTCTGTCTTCATGCCCATTATCAAAGAAAGCTTTGCTCCGTGACCCCCGGCGCTAGAATGGAAGTCTTCCTCAAGTTGTCAGTATTGGATGGAGACTATTTCATAACCAGTTAAAAAACTTTGCAGTGACTACTCGATACACTAGAGTGTGTTTTCACAGTTGTACTGTATACATAAATATACCCGCAGTATCGGCGACCCGCCTGAGTCTCTGTGAGTGTTTCTATGACACTTTAAAAGAAAGGCAATTTATTAGACATTCCCTCAGATGCTTTATCTTACATTTGAAGGAATCTCAAAGGAGGTTTTCTGCTATCACCAGCGTTAGCTTTGGTCTATTATGCATTACCGGACTGAATAATGCAAAGTCACAGTGGAAAGGCTCTTCATTACAACTTTACAGCAACAAACATTGGGAGATGTAAGACTTCTATCGACGGATGTGTAGCTTATGCTCTGAAGGTGCGTCATTGCAGCATTTGGTATTCCCTTGAAGTCTCAATTCCTTCGTGTCGGAGTGTGAGTCACAGGGGCCATAGGGAGAACAGGGTTAGAACATAACAGTATTCATGAACTGAAATGTGTTCGTATCATCTTTGAAAAAACATTGTTTATCTCATTTAAAAAATATGTTAAATGACATAATACTGTGTTGGTATCACTACGAAAACTGATGAGGTCTGAGCAAAACATAATGTTCCAGTCGAACCCTTAAAAAACTTCAAGGCCATGCCAGTGTGAACATATTCAATCACCTCGGTAATGGCTCCATTGTTGGTAGGATTAATTCACTCAGGATTATGAATTTTAAAAACGGCAGCTGTTGATTTGCAGTTAATGATAAAATGCTAAGCAGTCATGATGCATTGTAATGTGCCACCCACCAGGGCTCTATAAAACGCATTAAAAGGTACACAAACATCAATAATGGAACAAAACAAATGTGTGAGCAACTCTGTAGTTCCAAGGTATTCATCTTTAACAAGTACAACTAATGGAAAATAGATAACATGCTGTTTTGATGCCTTCAGTTGTTAATGTTATGTGCAGGGCAAACATACAGGCCCTGTAATATCTTCCCTTTTTTATTAGCAACACATAAAACATGACCTTTTCTCTTAGAAATTACACACCCATTTATCTTATCTGATTTTGAGTAATAGGTTGTACAGTACTAGCATGCTTTGGTGCTGCAGTATATATTAATAAAGGGCACTGAATGTCTACTAGACACACAATGAGGGACACATTGTGGACCAATGGGATCATCTTTCATCAATTCTGTCCGTCATATGTCTGAGCTTCCCTTCTCTAAACACAGATGAACCAAAGCGCCTCCTTTAAATCCTCGCCATGAGGGATTGTACTGTTTTAAGTGGTCAGGCCATACAAGGATCTTGACCTTTTCTGTTCTGCCTCCAGCTGTCAGTCGGCTGTGCTAACACGGCGAGAGGCTGCAGTGAAGGGTTGTTCTGTGGAGAGATTGCGGTTGAAATGATAGGCATCTCATGCATTAAAGAACATTTTAAATACAGAACTTGGGTCAGGGTTAGGTATAAGGTTGAAAACAAGAAAAAAAGGAATAACCTCACATCACTCCAGGATGATATTTGATGAATGTGATTGTGATGTAATCCAAATGTGGTGCGTTAAGCTTCTTTCTCTGATATACAGTAGCGGTCATTCACTTCCATTATAGCAAAAATGGTTTCGATGTAACTTGGGAATGCATAGTGGTAAAAGTATGAAAGTTGGTGTCCCAAATAATCTCCCCAAACTGCTAATGTGTAGCAAGTTTGGTGTTTTTAGAAGCTTCCTTTCATATAGCTGCCATTGACTCCCATTGAAAAAGGACTTCTATTCTCGCAAAAGTTGTTTCGATGTAACTTGGGAATGCACAGTGGCAAAAGTATGACAGTTGGTGTCCCAAATAATCTCCCCAAACTGCTTATGTGTAGCAAGTTTGGTGTTTTTAGAAGCTTCCTTTCATATAGCTGCCATTGACTCCCATTGAAAAAGGACTTCTATTGTCGCAAATATTGTTTCGATGTAACTTGGGAATGCATAGTGGTAAAAGTATGAAAGTTGGTGTCCCAAATAATCTCCCCAAACTGCTTATGTGTAGCAAGTTTGGTGTTTTTAGAAGCTTCCTTTCATATAGCTGCCATTGACTCCCATTGAAAAAGGACTTCTATTGTCGCAAAAGTTGTTTCGATGTAACTTGGGAATGCACAGTGGCAAAAGTATGACAGTTGGTGTCCCAAATAATCTCCCCAAACTGCTTATGTGTAGCAAGTTTGGTGTTTTTAGAAGCTTCCTTTCATATAGCTGCCATTGACTCCCATTGAAAAAGGACTTCTATTGTCGCAAAAGTTGTTTCGATGTAACTTGGGAATGCACAGTGGCAAAAGTATGACAGTTGGTGTCCCAAATAATCTCCCCAAACTGCTTATGTGTAGCAAGTTTGGTGCTTTTAGAAGCTTCCTTTCATATAGCTGCCATTGACTCCCATTGAAAAAGGACTTCTATTGTCGCAAAAGTTGTTTCGATGTAACTTGGGAATGCACAGTGGCAAAAGTATGAAAGTTGGTGTCCCAAATAATCTCCCCAAACTGCTTATGTGTAGCAAGTTTGGTGTTTTTAGAAGCTTCCTTTCATATAGCTGCCATTGACTCCCATTGAAAAAGGACTTATATTGTCGCAAAAATGGTTTCGATGTAACTTGGGAATGCAAAGTGGTAAAAGTATGAAAGTTGGTGTCCCAAATAATCTCCCCAAACTGCTTATGTGTAGCAAGTTTGGTGTTTTTAGAAGCTTCCTTTCATATAGCTGCCATTGACTCCCATTGAAAAAGGACTTCTATTATAAAAAAAAAAAAAATCGATGTAACTTGGGAATTCATAGTGGTAAAAGTATGAAAGTTGGTGTCCCAAATAATCTCCCCAAACTGCTTATGTGTAGCAAGTTTGGTGTTTTTAGAAGCGTCCTTTCATATAGCTGCCATTGACTCCCATTGAAAAAGGACTTATATTGTCGCAAAAATGGTTTCGATGTAACTTGGGAATGCAAAGTGGTAAAAGTATGAAAGTTGGTGTCCCAAATAATCTCCCCAAACTGCTTATGTGTAGCAAGTTTGGTGTTTTTAGAAGCTTCCTTTCATATAGCTGCCATTGACTCCCATTGAAAAAGGACTTCTATTATAAAAATAAAAAAAATCGATGTAACTTGGGAATTCATAGTGGTAAAAGTATGAAAGTTGGTGTCCCAAATAATCTCCCCAAACTGCTTATGTGTAGCAAGTTTGGTGTTTTTAGAAGTGTCCTTTCATATAGCTGCCATTGACTCCCATGGAAAAAGGACTTCTATTGTCGCAAAAATTGTTTCGATGTAACTTGGGAATGCATAGTGGTAAAAGTATGAAAGTTGGTGTCCCAAATAATCTCCCCAAACTGCTTATGTGTAGCAAGTTTGGTGTTTTTAGAAGTGTCCTTTCATATAGCTGCCATTGACTCCCATGGAAAAAGGACTTCTATTGTCGCAAAAATTGTTTCGATGTAACTTGGGAATGCATAGTGGCAAAAGTATGAAAGTTGGTGTCCCAAATAGTCTCCCCAAACTGCTTATGTGTAGCACGTTTGGTGTTTTTAGATGCTTCCTTTCATATAGCTGTCATTGACTCCCATTGAAAAAGCAATCAGGATGCCGATAGGCGTGATTACCAGAAAAAAGTATTTATCCTAATATAACTTCTGAACGATTGGTGGTGGCAAAATGACATTTGTTGTCTTTGATCGTCTCCTCGACCTGCCTTGTTTTACCAAGTTTCACGGCTCTAGCTTCTTCCTTTGATGTAGCTGCCTTTGACTACCATTATAAAAGGGTTAGAGGTTTAGGGTTGATAACAAGACTTCCATTATAGCAATGGCTGATCGTAATATAACTCCGTAACGCAAAGTGCTACAGATATCAAGGTTGGGGTCCAAAACTGTTTCATACTGATGCGTATGTGTAACAAGTCTGGTGTGCTTCCTTTCATATAGCAGTCCTTGACTTTTGCTTTCTGTAATCTTTATCATTTACATAATCACTTGTTCAGTGCCTTTGCATACATTTGGGTTATCTGAAGTGTCTACCGCCAACAAACTGAAATGAACTGCGTCATTACATTGCATCCATTATTATGCTAAAGAATCCCCAGATATGTAATAAGGCTGTCTTCATACACTTGTTCAGAAAGATTACTCAGAAATCCACTCCTCGCCGTCAGCACAGAGACACACAATCAGACGTCCTCACACACATCTATAAAGCCTCCAATCAAACAGTACTACAATCAGACTTTGGCAAAACACACACACACACACACACACACACACACACACATTCAGGCCTATCACACAAAGGTTAGTTATTTTATCAGCAGGGGCCACACTAACACAAAAGGAGAACATGATTGTACGCTGCTCAATAAGCATGCACTCAGAAACACATGTTCCTCGAAATGTCAAATGAATATGTGTGGATTAGTTGTCGCAAGCAGAGCAGCGAGAGAATGGCACATGAATGTTAAGTATTGAAATCAAGAAATGTCCCATAGTGTGTAAGATTGCTATACGTTGCATCATGCGTCTGATTGAGACATGGTGTGAATAAACGCACCAGAGCGAATACAACATGTGCTGTTACTGCTAATAGCACCACGGGGAGAGCTGTAGTACATACAAAAGATACATTCTGATGTTTGGATTCATATTTAATATTTCCAGCAACGCTTTTGTCCTCGAATTCTGTGTTATTTCCTACAATATACAAATCAAGTGAATGACAGGAGGTTTGATTTTCTGATGAAAGCCTTCCTCACTGTCATGGCGGCCATCTGTTTGTTCCAACTTACCATTTCATATTGAATCAAATGCTGCGGACAGGAAAAGGGGACATGGTGGGAAGGGGTGTCGTTTCTTCCGATGCATCGTTAGGGAAATCGGGCCTCGGGCTAGCTTTGTGCGCCGCGGTGTGGAGTGTGATCGTCTGACAACTTTAATCTAGTTTAGACTTTTTGACATGTATGGCCGAGGGCTGAAGTCTAGCCTCCTTTTCACCGCCATGGGCCAAATGTGCCACTGGCCGTTGCAAACAGTCGGAAATACCAGAAGTGTACAACACTGACTAACTGGAAAAAAATACTCTGTGACAATTTGACCTTATTTATTTGTATTTGTCAACGTATGCTGTCAGGGACCGACTAGTGAGGCAACGAGGACACACGAGTTGTTTAAAGAAACTGGGCTTGTGGTTTAATCGTCCAAAAAATTGACATTTTCCGAATCGCTATTACTTAAGCTCGTCGTGGAGTAAGCACATGTTGACGTTCGGGGATTGTAAAGTTGGCCATCTGTCAGTATTATTGGAATGTTACCTCAAATAAATGCTAATTGTAACAATGTGATTTGCATAATACATAATTCCTTCCGATAATAGGGCTGATTTTATAATCCCCGGTCCCAGCTGTGTGCTTCACTTTTTAGTTTCCCCTGGTTTTACTTTTGTATTTGATACACATCATATATTCTTTACTACATTTTGATCTGAAGTATATCGTCCTATTTTGACTTGTGTATTACCTTTTTTCACTATTGGTTTCATGTTCATGGGGTGGCTGCGGCTCAGTGGGTAGTGTGCTGGACTTCGAATCAGGGGATAGCAAGTTCGAGTCCCACTGCATGTCGTTGTGTCCCAAATTGCTCCTGGGAGGATTGTCCACAGTAATAAGTATGTTAGTCGCTTTGGATAAAAGCGTCTAACAAGTGACATGTAATGAAATGTTATCTTAGTACGACGTGATGATGAACTTATTACTTAGGACTTCTCGGAAGAGGATGCCGATAAAGCTGAGATTTTTGGGGTTTTCTTGACCATTTTGGGTAACTGCCAAGAGTAGTGTTCTGGTCTAGATTGATGCAGATGATAATACTAAGACTCCCACCTTCTTGGCCGGGATATTGGAAAGTCGTGAACGTTAAAGCTTCTAAGAGATGATGGATCAGACATTTACCTCCACATGTTTTGATGGCACTCTTTATTGGTTTGTAAATGACATACTGTACGTTGGATATTCTACCTTTCTAATCCGTCTGCAGTTCTCTTTATATTTTCCGGTGACAGTGACATTTGTCATGAGTCATGACCGAAAGAACGGGATCGCGGATACAAGCGGCCGAGATGGGTTTTCTCCGCAGGGTGGCTGGCGTCTCCCTAAAGCCCCTGTCACACTGTCCCGAAATTGACACCCGATGGACACACGATAAAGGAAATGTTCAAATTCGGCTGTGATCGTAGCAACATCGGGCCGTTCGTGAGGGTATCTTAAGCCATCGTATGACCGCCGGTGGAGTTTCTCAGGCTCCGGCAGCAACTTCGTGAGCGGCAACTTCGTAAGGCACTCGTGAGGGCATCTTGTCAAATCGTGTCATCTTCGTGTTATCATCGGTGCATTCGCCCTCACTCTGATCGGGGTGAATGCCCGATGGCACCGACGATAACAAGATGCCCTCACGATGGCCTTACGAAGGGCAAAATTGACACACGAATTCAACACGAAAATGAACCTTCGCAAGGTCCTTCGGCTATTTTTTGGCATGCCAAAGATTTTGCCTCCGCTCACGAAGTTGCTGCCGGAGCCTGAGAAACTCCACCGGCGGTCATACGAAGGCTTAAGATGCCCTCACGAACGGCCCGATGTTGCTACGATCACAGCCACATTTGAACGTTTCCTTTATCGTGTGTCCATCGGGTTGTTTTATTGCACAACAAAATCATGTTACTGTGAAACTAAAAAGGATATAATATATTATTTTGAAGGACAGTTGACAGGAAATTGTTGTTGTTATGGAAACAACATTACGGAGAAAACGTAATATTTTCTACATATAAAGACGGATAAAGTAAAGAACAAAGTCTGAAGATATCAGTACAGTATCATAGTACTGTAACATAATTGTTTTTGGTACTTTCATTGCAGTTGAACGTCTTAAATGTAATGTAAATGTTGCCTTCGTGTGGTTCGGGGCCATCTTCGTGCGAAATTCACAATTCCATATTCGTGTGTCCATCGGGTGTCAACTTCGGGACAGTGTGACAGGGCCTTTAGGGATAAGGTGAGAAGTTCGGTCATCAGGGAGGGACTCGGAGTTGAGCCGCTCCTCCTTCGCGTCGAAAGGAGCCAGTTGAGGTGGTTCGGGCACCTAGTTAGGATGCCACCTGGGCGCCTCCCTAGGGAGGTGTTCCAGGCACGTCCAGCTGGGAAGAGACCAAGGGGTAGACCTAGGACCAGGTGGAGGGATTATATCTCTTCGCTGGCCTGGGCGCGCCTTGGGACCCCCCAGTCAGAGCTGGTTGATGAGGGGAAAGGAACGTTCGGGGCTCTCTGCTGGAACTGATACCCCCGAGACCCGACCACGGATACGCGGGAGAAGATGGATGGAAGGAGTGACATGTGTGTGACTCATTTGTGATGGAAACATGCAAATGAAGTGGTAGATTTAAACATTTAGAGCAAATGCATTAAGCGCAGCTCAGACTAGCAATTATATATTCCTCCCACCATCTCTAATGTGTTATTATCCTAATGTCTATTCCAGTGATTTATGTGCTGTTGTCACGCAGGACTGTCAGCTGTAAGCGAACGTGTCTCAGTGAGAGGGGTTTTGTTTGAAGGCGGTGTATTGTTAGAGCTGTCCTCCTGCCCCTCACTCTGTAAACCTGATGCTCCAAACACACATTTCATGAGCTGTCTCTCGTCATAAAAACGGTTTATAAGAAGCTTCCAGAAAGCCCTCAATGGGTCTGAAGAAGTAAAGACAGACGTTTTTGAAACACAGCTTCAGCTTGTATTTTACAAAGTCCTAATGCAGGTGTTAGCAGAAGATAGGATGACAAATAGAAGCACTTATATTCAAGACATGCTGTGCCATTAGATGTCAGAAACGTATATATGGTTAACCTTTAAATAAGAACAGATGTACTCCTTCTTACAACACGCCTTTATTAGCTTTCCTTTCACAAATGTTTGCACCTTCAAAATGGTTGCTTCTCTAAAAGATATATATACTTAACTTTTAATAAAAGGAATCGCCTGACCCAGTTATGGCTGCATAAGTATTAATAATGACCTTAAACAGCAGAATCAATCAGAAGTAATTGTTATGTTAATGTAACCCTTCATAATTGTCCGCCTTATCACAATTACCAGTAATTGAGCAACAGCCAAACTGTAACTAAAGATTAAATGCAATGTTTAATTAAGTCTGCAGTTTTTTTATAACAAAACATTTACTCACTAATTTGGATCACATAACTTTCAATAATATACATAATTATAATACAAATGTGTTGAAACCAATGGATGGATGGCAGGAAACAATATTATATATAATAGCCTTCATTCAAAAGCCTTTGCAGACCATGTGCATGCACTAAAACACAGAACACACAACAGGAGAGTGAACACCCAAAAAAGCATTAAAGGGCCTTTTTAATAATCTCCCATGGTAAAATAACAAGTATAGCGAGGCGAGGCGAGGCGAGGCGAGGCGAGGCGAGGCGAGGCGAGGCGAGGCAATATTTCACTTTTCAACACAAGGCAATTCAAAGTGCTTTACAAAAAATGAAAGACATTAATAAAATGGCATTTAAAATCAGTCATTAAAAAGAAAAGCTAATAAAAGAAACATTAAAAGAAAAAGTACATGGATAAAAGTTACAGTGCAGTCTAAGATATGAATAATTCAATTAAACATTAAAAGAAAAAATACATGGATAAAAGTTACAGTGCAGTTTAAAATATGAATAGTTCAATTAAAAGCAGCGACAAAAAGAAAAGTCTTCAGCCTGGATTTGAAAGTAGTCAGAGTTGCAGCGGACCTGCAGGTTTCTGGGAGTTGGTTCCAGATATTTGGAGCATAATAACTGAACGCTGCTTCTCCATGTTTAGTTCTGACTCTGGGGACAGAAAGCTGACCAGTCCCTGAAGACCTGAGAGATCTGGATGGTTCATAGTTTAGCAGGAGGTCAGAAATGTATTTTGGGCATAAACCATTCAGTGCTTTATAAACCAGCAGCAGTATTTAGAAATCTATTCTTTGACAAAAAGTAAATAGACTTCAACACGTAAAAACCACTTTATGGTCTTCAAATGCTAAACAATCTTTGTTTGGTTCCCCATGTAGTCGTATTCAATAGACAGAATAAGTAACGGTTGACCAATAAAACGCGCTTTCCAGGAACAAGCTTTGCCCCCATTGAGATCCCTTTGATGTCCGCCGTGGCACTCAGACGCATTAAGACCTTTGTTGCAAAAAATACTGTTTGAAATGTTTAAAAAAAGCTTTGAAACAGCGGTCGCCCACCCTGGTGTCAGAAGTGCTTTTTCTTTAGCACTTTGACAGTGTCCTAGGTGTCCGTGGCACATGGTTGTTGTTGGCCATTAATTAGCGTGAAGCCCCCCCGCTCCCGGACCATCTTCCAGCGTGTCAGAGTTGTTTATTTCGCACAACGGGAACAATTAAGCCTCTGACAGGGCGTTTGAAGTCCTTGGTACTTCCTCCAAACACAACTTAGCACCCAGCTTGTAACCTTCAGCCGCTGCCTTGAAATGCATTTTGTAGTATGTTAGCGTATTATCATAACCAGATGCCCACCCGGCCGCCCACCTCTCAACGAGGCTTGAATATTAAATACCAGGTTCATTTATTTCGCCACCCAGGGATGCTCATTTGAATCTGGTTTGTTAAGCTGTCTCTCCTTATCTGTCAGATCTCACATTGCTCTTCCTCTCCCACCCCCCCCCCCCTCATCCTCCTTGTCTCCTAAATGGCAGGGATATTTAGGTGCTTGACAACTGAGGAATGCAAATTAAGAGTCGATGTTTCCTGCGTTTTCTTTTCTTACCCCCACCCCCCCCCCCCGTGCCGGTCCTTTAACCTCTTTGAGAAGAATTTATTTGTGATGCTATTTTCGTAATTATGTCGGAGGGAAGTATAACAGGGACGTCATTTGTGCATTTTCTCTCAGCCTCAGCCAAAGCACCTTGTTGTCATCTAATGTACTCTAAACATTAGCAGTTCTTCATTTTTCTTAACTTTTATCTCAAATTAAGAGAAAAAAGTAGTTGACTGGAACCTTTCCGACCTTAATATCTAATGATAACTGGGATATATTATTAGGTTTGACACTGGTGCAATTAAAAACTAATCAAAAGCTGCATCGGCTATTAGAGACTAAATGTACCTTCAAATACCAGAACTAGCTTTTCAATGCTGCTGTTAGATAACCCAGTATCCGCCTCAAAATCCCTCAACTCGACATATGTGGGGAGCCAGGCACACTTGTGTCCTTTCATCCTGGATAATGTATTACATTGTGTCCTTTGGAGCAGATATATGTTTTATAAGTTGTCTTCTCTTGCCTTCGGTAGCTTGATAACATCTATGAACAGCTGGCTGACATACCTAACACTCTGATCAAGATAGCTCAAGACTTTATGTAAACATGCCATTGTTCGTACGATTATGGCATGGTCGGCCTTAGTGGAGGTCTGTGCTTTCTCATTTCTGATTGGCTACTACCAGTGAGAGATATTGTTGCTGCTTAGTGTGTTTTTGGTGAGATGTGGACAAGCTGCTGGTCAGAATTTATTTTTTTATTTGATTTATCCTTTATTTATCCAGGAATGTCCCATTGAGATACAAGATCTAGTATTTGTACACACCTCTACGTATACAGTATTTGAAATGGCAAGTTTTACATTCTCCAGTGTGCTTTTTCCTGGGTGCCGTTCAAACACAGCTAGCTTTGGGTCATTAAGTGGTTTTGCATTACGAGGTTATATAAGTTCTGCAAGTCAGCGTTGTTTTGTCTGTAGGTCTCGTAATAACTGTCACCTATGCCCTTATTTTTCCACCCCTGTGCAATCATTTCCACCAAGTGTCCAAAACAATACTGCAAGATGCAAACAAAAAATATGACATGCCAACAAAAAGAAAATAGGTCTGTGTCCACGTAGCCTACAGCTAGTGTGTATCTCCCAAAGAAAATATGATGCTGGGGGCCGATATAAGTACCCTCTCCCCTGTGAAGCGATCATTTCTAATAAACCACTCAAGGTTTACCAACAACCACAACAATGACTGCGACCCCAAAGCAAAGTCTGAGATGTTATTACTGTCGTTTTTCAAATCTGAGTCGAATACAGCTCGAGAGAATCCATTTTTCATTCTTCAGCCGGCGAGATATTGTTTGTGAAATAAAGAAGTGGAGCAATCTGAGCGGCAGCTGAGGACCGAGGACGGCCGTGACCGATTCCTCTTGTTTATTTCTGTTTATTCTGATGGACACGCTTTTAATAGAGCTGATCCGCCAGCTGCTTCCATTCATTACATGTTATATTGCACCGAATCAACGAAATAAAAGAAACTGTAGAAGTCATTATGTATCTCTTTTTGTATGTGTTTGGTTCGCTTGGGCTTCTTGTGTAATAATACTTGTATAACCTCAACCTTGAAAGGCATATTCAGGCAAAATACATCTTTCTTTTCAGGACAAACTAGGAAATCAGTATGTAGGCTACAAGGATTTCACATTAAAGCCAAGATGATGTGAAAAAACAAACCTTTCAGATCAGATTCCTGGTCATATTGTGCACCTTTGCCCAATGCAAACCAAACATTCCTTGTATTTTAAATCTAAAAACTACAAAACTTCTTCCTACAAAACTAAATATGAAGTGTACACTGTTCATATATTTATATTACTCGGGAATACATTGCAATACAATACACTTTTCGTAGGACTTTTACTTGCTTTGTCCACTCTTTCCTCACCTGTCTTCCTCATTGATTCCTTGTGTGCGTACCATTTCAGTATCCATTCCTCTATCGATCTTCTCCTTTATGTTGTACCTTCTTAAAGTGCCTTTGCTTTCCTTTATTCTCTCACACACCTGTGTTGATCTCCATCCTCTTGTCTTATTCTGTTCAGTGGTGAGTCAGAACCTGGTGACGGACAATGTGTCGGTGGTGGAGGGCGAGATGGCCATCATCAGCTGTCGGGTGAAGAACAACGACGACTCCGTTATCCAGCTGCTCAACCCCAACAGACAGACTATCTACTTCAGGGACATGAGACGTGAGTACCAGACAACATACACTAATGTTGTCATCCTTTATCTAAAGGATCTTTACCCAAATTAAACCAAGACATGTTGAAATCAACTATCTTGACCGAGCATAAACAGCAGCAAAAAAAGTTATGGATTGAATTAATTGCCAAGAAAAGCAGAGTGGACCAAAATCAAAGAGACAAGGACTTTTAAACAGAAGATGCCTTCGTTGTAGGCTGCCAGAATGCTTTACAAGGCAAAACAGAACAGAAGTTACTGATATATATGTACACCCCAGCGCGTGCCCTTCGCTCTGCATCAGCCAAACGACTCGCTGCACCCTCGCTGCGAGGGGGACCCAAGTTCCCATCAGCAAAACACGTGGGTTTGCTATCCTGGCTCCAAGATGGTGGAATGAGCTCCCATTGACATCAGGACGGCAGAAAGCTTACACACCTTCCGGCGCAGACTGAAAACTCATCTCTTTCGACTCCACCTCGAGCGATAGAATGACTAACAAAGAACTGCTAACAGAGCACTTATATACTAATAAAGGACTGGCTCCTCTAAAGCCAGTTGAGTAGCACTTGAAATGATTGGCTCTTTGAAACCTGATGTACTTTATGATTCTGTTTTCCTCAAGGTTGTGTCTTCCTGGTCGACTGTACTTATTGTAAGTCGCTTTGGATAAAAGCGTCAGCTAAATGCAATGTAATGTAATATATAACACACAAGAAAGAAACCGATGGTAAAGAGGTGGAAGTAAAAGGAGCGGGACATAAAATTAAAAAAGGCGGGAAACGCACAAAGACAGGAAGTAAAAACAAACATCACACTGATAGACAGATAAACTGGGATCCTAACAGTGATAACCTCAAGAAGACAAGACAGAAATACATAAATGTGGCAAAATATTAAAATACTAAGAGCCATAGAGACCAATTATCTTGGTTTCAGGTGTTTTTGAAGCTATTTTTACCCAGTTTTTTAAGAAATATGAAATCTTGTGATCTAAGAATATAACTGCATCCAGATGTTGGTGCCATCAAAGTGCAAATGAAAGTTTACCCATAATGCCTTTGTTAATGGAGAAGTATCAATGAATGAGTCAGTGAACATTTAGTTGTGATACGCAGCATCTAGCATGTGCAAAGAATGCGAAGATGCATTCGTAAACAGCTGATCATAGTACTCAAGAACAGATAAAAGTTTTCTACTTGCCTCAAAGGACTAATTTCAGAGATAATTCCCAAACCCCAGCCTCTTGTTTCTTAACCTGTTAAGCCCGAGAGACCCCGGTAACGGGGGCCTCCTGCAATATCTTGCAGAAAACAGTGTCTGAGGGCATGTTCATTTAATAAACTATGAATGTGTTATATCCATGTAACGGAAAGAAACTCATCTAACTGATCATTTAAAAAAAAAAAAACACAATGCTAACGTTGAGCCTCTGAATTAGCAACGAGCGGAAAATGCTAACAGATGACTGCACCGAAATTCACTCACAAAACCTTATTATTTATCTTTGCTCTACATCCAACCGATCGTTTCACATCGTGAGGGGACACATAATCGATGGGTACCTTCATTATCACTCAATTATACGAACTCTCGGAGATAATAACAAGAACACACATCAAAACATATGGAGCTAGTTAGCCAAAAACGGCAAAATGGCTCACCTGTGTGGTAGTCTGGTCAAAAGTGGTCTTCAATGGCATTAAAACGATAAAAACGCTGCTGAAGTCACTTTGAATAATTTCTGATAATCCATGAGCAATAAACCTGCTTTTCGGTTTTAAGATGTCAGACCTAGAGACAGCTTCACTTTGGAGCAAAACTGCTTGCGCGAAGACGCCATGTTATTTTATTTTAACATGAGTGTGTGCGGGACGATTCCCCTTCGATTCTATTGGCTCTAACGGTCAGAAAAATATGTCACATGTCAAAATCGAAGAAGGGGGGCCAGAGATAAGGAAAATCCACCCAAATGACCCCAGAAGAGGGTTTTTTTGCTAAACCTCTCTAAAAAGGTAAAATATCACTTATTTTGCATCAATCTTGATACAGGGTACTTATTATATGTTGTACTTTGGATTCCTAAAGCTTTTAGTCTACTAACCCATCATCCAAGTTTAGTTTTCACTATAAGTACAACATATCTTTTTGACGGACACTATAATTTACAGTTTTTTACCATGTTCAATCTGAATTTTCTTTAAAATAAAAACATCTATATTGATTCTGACTTTTCTACATCCAACTCACAGGTTTATCATTACTTTGAGAAGAAAGATTATTAATGTAACCCTTTTAGAAGGGAAGATATGGTCATTTGTTCTGGGAATGTCATTTTCGAGCCTGAGACCTGAAAAACAGGCTTAGGGCTAAACTGGTTAACAAGATTGTCAACCTGAGGTTTAAAACAAAAGCAGTCATCAAGCCAAACACCGAGGTATTCTTAAGTGTGCTTTTAGATTAAAGTCATTTTATTGTGTTTTCCGAGTGGAGGAAAGCAGCCATTTATATGCATGTTTCATTTGAAGCTGTCACTAAAACAGCCACTGTGAATGTCTCTTTCTTTGTTTTTGCAACTGGCATTTAAGTGTTTATTGTGGAAGAAAATTAGATGCCAACTTATAACAGGCCGTTGGGACTATTGTTAACATTTCTATTTTTGTTTGGCCTTGTTAGAAGTTTTGTTTTAATTTTTTCATTCACATTTTTCAAACCTTTATTTACCCAGGTGTATCCCATTGAGATCATTGATCTCTTTTTCAAGGGAGACCTGCTCAAGTCGGTTCCACATGAAACATAAAAACATAATGTTGGGCTATAAAGTTACTACAGCACGGTCACATGACTTCACGTCACCACCGCTAAGCTAAAGGCGGCTAATGTTGGGCTATAAAGGAACTACAGCTCGGTCACATGACTTCACGTCACCACCGCTAAGCTAAAGGTGGCTAATGTTGGGCTATAAAGTTACTACAGCACGGTCACATGACTTCACGTCACCACCGCTAAGCTAAAGGCGGCTAATGTTGGGCTATAAAGGAACTACAGCTCGGTCACATGACTTCACGTCACCACCGCTAAGCTAAAGGTGGCTAATGTTGGGCTATAAAGGAACTACAGCTCGGTCACATGACTTCACGTCACCACCGCTAAGCTAAAGGTGGCTAATGTTGGGCTATAAAGGAACTACAGCTCGGTCACATGACTTCACGTCACCACCGCTAAGCTAAAGGAGGCTAATGTTGGGCTATAAAGGAACTACAGCTCGGTCACATGACTTCACGTCACCACCGCTAAGCTAAAGGTGGCTAATGTTGGGCTATAAAGGAACTACAGCTCGGTCACATGACTTCACGTCACCACCGCTAAGCTAAAGGTGGCTAATGTTGGGCTATAAAGGAACTACTGGGGCTAATGTTAGGCGTGATGACGTTTAGTCGTCTCATTTAGACACTTGTTAGCAACAGACCTTATTTCAGGCTTATAACCAAAAACACATTCAGAAAACCGTTGACAAGGGAACAGAAAGTGCTGAAATTATGAATCATACCACAATCACCTCTTAAAATACCGTACTTTACTTTTACCAAATGTCAGATTACCTCGCTAAGCTTCATATAAAGTTTGTTAGTGAGAACTTCATCTGAAATAAATCATCTAAGAGTTGTTATGAGGCTGTCAGAATATTAAGTGTCAGTGCTCTGATGTAAATCACTCATCACTGTCCATGTGATTGATTTGGTTTGTGTTTAATTAAAGTCTGCAGCCAGCTGATGTGATCAGATGACACAGATATCAATCCCTGTGAGGAATTTATTGATGTCACTTTCACTGCTTGATGTTGCAGGCAGTCATAAAATTAGAAAGACATTTGACGTATAATTTACATGTGGTTAAAAAATATATATCACATATCATTAGAGTTTAACCCAATCATGGCAAAGGAGCTGGCAGTGAAGCTTGATTAATGTTCTCTTACATTACTTCCACATTCAGGGATCTGCATTAAGTTCGACCCGCATGTCTACGGCAGCATTAACACAGAGGCTAACACGGAAAAACACGGCTCGCTTTCAGCACGTCTGCTTTAATAAAAGCAGCTTGTTATGTATCCCCTAAACATTTAATGACCTGCTGTGTTTATTCTTATCCTGCCCAATTATCATGTCACCGCTCTAATTAGCTCCATTCAGCCGGACACACTCTCTGCTTGTCAGGTTTACATTTCTTTAATTATGTTTTGTAAGCCTCCGAGTGTACAGTGCGGAGTATAACAATATAACAACTTGGATCCTATGACTCAACAGGGACCATTAGTGTAAAGCTGCAGTGCATGTGATCTCTATAGCTCTATTCCCTTAAAAATAATATGATCATATACAACTAATTAGCTTTGGAAAGTTTCTTGAAGATTTGCTAATAAAAAGGTTATAGTATATATAATAATAATAATCCTTATATTTATTTATTGTAGCGCTTTCTCAATGACTCTCAAAGCGCTCCTTACACACACATCATACATGCAATGGTCCTGTACTGTGGACACTGCCCACAGGAGCAAAGTCGGGTGAAGCGTCTTGCCCAAGGACACACCGGCCTGGCGCGGCGGAGGCGGGTTTCGAACTGGAGTTCCCCAACGCCCCCTTGATCTGATGATCAAACGCACAGCCCACTGCGCCACATATATGCATGCTATAGCACAGGGGTGTCAAACTCAATTTCATCGCGGGCCACATCAGCATTATGGTTGCACTCAAAGGGCCGGTTTTAACTTTAAGACTATATAAAAATACATATATATATATATCATATATATAAAATAATGTATTATATTACATCATTGCCTCTGCATTGGATTATCATCGGATAGGGTAATAACTTCATAATTAACTACGTCTGAAAGCAGAAGTCTAGGGCAAATAATTGCAAGTCTCTTCAGTGCGTATGTCCCAAAATGATTTAAAAAGAAAAGCCAAATTCTGGAGAAAAAAGAAATAGAAGTGACATTTTGAAATAAAAATCTGATTTTGAGAAAAAGGAATTCTATGAAAAAAAGCATATTTTGAAGAAAAAAACGCAAATTCTGAGAAAAAAAGTCATATTTGAGATGCATTGTGGGACATGTAGTTTATGGGCAACGTGCTTTTGTAGCATGTAACCGTATAATAAACATTATATTCTTTGCAAGCTCTTGTGGGGCCACATAAAATGAAGTCGCGGGCCGAATGTGGCCCCCGGGCCTTGAGTTTGACACCCCTGCTATAGCATAATAAATGTGTAAATTAGGGTGCTCAAAGCGCTCTGAATAATTATGGAAAGATTGCAGTGTTTAGGATGTTGGTTAACTCCAAAGAAACTTAAACAAAACCACAGAAATCTCAAAATATTAATTTAATTAATCCCAGACTTTGTGTTAAACCATGACTTAAGGCCGATGAGCGTAATGCAGCAAATATATTGAATGAAAAAGGTAAGCAAGCACAAGGTAAGGCAAGACGTATTTATATTGCACAATTCAAGACATGTTGAAGTGGGTCACAAGAACAAGCGTTAAGACATAATACAATAAGAAACATTATAGAAATGACTTTAAAGGGGCCCTATTCTGCTCATTTTCAGGTTCATATTTTATTTTGTGCCACGTACAATGAGTTGGACTGCTAGCCAATAATAGTACAAGTGTTACACAGTGATGTCACTATGTTCAGCCTTTGCAGAACATTTACACACTCAAACCTACAGACCACACGACAAGAGAGGGGACACCCAGGGAGTAGAGGGTATGGAAGTAGCTGCCAGGTGACGGTAGGAAACAGTATATTTAGGAGTACATATGTATATATTGCACATTGTCATATTACAGCGTTGTTGTTATATAATTTAGTATTGAAAAATGAATTAGCAGCCAGTAGATTGTTGTTAAAATGCTTCTACTGGCTCTATATATTTGACAACAGTGATGTTACAGTGTGTGGCAGTGAAGCCTAAAACCAACAGCAGCAGCGTTTTGAAGTCACACAGTAAGTAAATAAGTTACGACTTGAGGGATGAGAAGCTAAGACTGCAGGCCTGTGCACAAACACAGCGAACATGTACTTCTGTATGCTTCTGATCCACCAAAGACTTCATGTTCGCCGCCTCACAAACACTCCTTCTACATACAAGGAACAGGCAGAAGTATTTAT
This sequence comes from Chaenocephalus aceratus, assembly GCA_023974075.1. NCBI lineage: Eukaryota > Metazoa > Chordata > Actinopteri > Perciformes > Channichthyidae > Chaenocephalus > Chaenocephalus aceratus. Next base: position 86,127 of record JAMFTG010000090.1, on the reverse strand, counting down.
CTGCAGAGAGTCGAGTCCCACGAGCTGGCTGTCAAGGGCAAGGTGTGCTTCTTTAACGTTGGGGGGGGGGGGGGGGGGGTCCTTGATCCCCTGTGATCCCTCGCAGGCTTCTGCACTGCTTCATCGTGACATCCACACAACACTGCCACCTTCAGAACATGAATCCACTGCCAGGGTGTCGGGAAGATACTGAGTGTCCTCTTCCAACATGAGAGTAGCATGCTAACAAAGGTATCAACTGTAGCTGTGAACATGACTGACGGGCCTTGACTGACAGCCCAGGGCACGGCAGAGGACCAGGAAGGGGTCTCGGGTGGACGGCCCGGGGGTAAGGCACAGACCATGGAGTGGGTCTCGGGCGGACGGCCCGGGGGCAAGGCAGAGTTCGAGGATGGGCGAAGACCACAGCTCTCAGGGGACCGGGCAGGAGCTTGTGTTGACCGGACAGGAATCGGAGCCGGTGGGACAGGTGTCGGCAAGATCCCCCACGGAAGAGGACAAGGAGTTGGCAGCACCCCCAGCGAAACAGGTGATGTTGAGGCCTCCAACGAAACAGGACACAGGGCTGGCAGGGCCCCCGGCAGAAGAGTAGTCGGTGGGACCCCCAACGGCACAGGACACAGGGCCGGCAGGACCCCCGGCAGAAGAGTAGTCGGTGGGACCCCCAACGGCACAGGACATAGGGTTGGCAGGACCCCCGGCAGAAGAGTAGTCGGTGGGACCCCCAACGGCACAGGACACAGGGTTGGCAGGACTCCCGGCAGAAGAGTAGTCGGCGGGGCCTCCAACGGGACAGGACACAGGGTTGGCAGGACCCCCGGCAGAAGAGTAGTCGGCGGGACCCCCAACGGCACAGGACATAGAGTTGGCAGGACCCCCAGCGGAACCTCCAACGACACGTGAGTAGGGACTTGAGTGGGAACTCGATAGGGGGCTTGAGAGGGAACTCGAGAGGAAACTTGAGAGGGAACTTGATCGGAGACTCGAGAGGTGACTTGAGAGGGGGCTCGAGAGGTGACTCGAGAGGGAACTCGGAGAGGGGCCTCGGAGAGGGGCCTCGAGAGGGGACTCGGGTAGGAACTTGAGAGGGGACTCGGGTAGGAACTTGAGAGGGGACTCGGGTAGGAACTTGAGAGGGGACTCGGGTAGGAACTGAAGAGGGGCCTTGAGAGGGGCCTCGAGAGAGGACCTGTAAGGGGACTTGAGAAGAGACTCGAGATGGGACCTGAGAAGTGTCTTGAGAGGGGACTTGAGAAGTGTTTTGAGAGGGGACTCGAGAGGGGACCTGAGAGGGAACTCGAAAGGAGACTTGAGAGGAGACTCGAGTAGAGACTCGAAAGGGGGCCTGTGAGGAAACTTGAGAGGGGACTTGGTTAGGAACTTGAGAGGGGACTTGAGAGGGGACTTGAGGAGTGACTTGAGGGGTAGCAAGGAGAGGAGACTCGAGAGGGAACTGGAGAGGAGACTTGAGAGGGGACTTGAGAGGGAAGTCGAGAGGGGACTTGACATTGGTCTTGAGAAGGAACTTGTGTCAGTCGGTACGCCGACAGGACACGGGGAGCTGGCGTCGGCTGGAGAGCCAGCAGGAGACGAGGTGCTGGAGTCGGCCGGTACGCAAACAGGCCTCGGGGAGCTGGCGTTGGCCGGTACGCCGACAGGACTCGGGGAGCTGGCGTCGGCTGGACAGCCAACAGGAGACGAGGTGCTGGAGTCGGAACCATGGCTGTGGGGACCGGTTCAGGAGTCGGAACCATTGCTGCTGGGGCCATGACTGGGGCTGGGACCATGGCTGTGTGGGCCGGTTCTGTAGCAGGGACCATGGCTGCATGGGCCGGTTCTGGAGCCGGAACCATGGCTGTGGGGACCGGTTCAGGAGTCGGAACCATTGCTGCTGGGCAAGGAACCGGAACACGGATCCATGGCTGTGTGGGATGGTACTGGAGCACAGTACCATGGCTATGTGGGATGGTACTGGAGCACGGAACCATGGCTGCTGGGTCCGGCACTGGAGCCGGAACCATGGCTGTTGGGGGCGGAGCGGAAGCCTGGACCCTGGCTGTGTAAGCCAGGTAATGGAGTATGGACGCAAAGCTGCGTGGGCCGGTACTGGAGCATGGAGGCACGGCTGCTAGCTTGGCTTTGCGACTCCTTCTCTTAGCAGCCGCCTGAAGGCTCCGTGGACCTCCATAAGCCAGACGAGTTCCAGCATACGACTCCTGGACAGGAGCAGGACCTGGGGCAGAAGCATGGGTTGACTTCAGATGGATCCCACCGAGGCATATGGTGCCAGGTTGGGAATTGGGAGACAGGGAGCTAGCATGCCTGGGGCTAGCAGACTGGGAATCCCACACCGGGATCATGGCTGTTGGAGCACGGGCTGGAATCCTGGCCCTGCGTCTCCTAGAGGCTCTTTGGAGACTCCGTGGACCTCCAACAGGACCGTAGTCGGATCCGAGGAAAGGGTTAGATGCGTCGGACCAGTCCTCAGGACAACTTGTGAAAAGCTGTAACCACTCCGGCAACGAACTCCTCAACCAAGGCATTTCGGCCACCTCCATTCGTGCCCTCTCGAGAATAGCCTCTTTGTCCTTTCTAGAAGAAGTTCCTTTCCACTCGGCATGATAACATTGAAGGGAAAAGTCTAGATCGAACAGATCTAACTCAAAATCTTCCATATCCGCTGGGTCCATATTCTGGTCAGTTCGTTCTGTTAAGATCTCAGGCACTTAGGATGTTGGACCCAATTGCAGACAGGGAGACAGAGGTAAAGTATTGAAAGATACTTTATTTTTCCATGACTGGCAAAAATGAACAAAAAAGGTAACAACCAAAACTCTAGTCGAGATGACAAAAAACAGAGAACAAAAAATGAATGCGCTCACGCAGTGAGGAATCAAAAGCGTTTCATGAGTACCAGGAGCATAGACCTTACCATGACAATAGACAAGACGAACTGACACTGAACACTGGGAGACAGGGGAATTTAAACACAGGGTAACTAGACACAGGTGGGAACAATCAGGGGCGGGGCTGACACTGATGAGCACAGGAGACACACAAGGAGTGACAGGTGAAAACACTCAGGAACTTAGACACACCAGGGAAACTAACGACAGACATGAAAACACAGGAAAAGAGACCAGACAATATACAGGGAGGAAAACATGACAAGGAGAACGGAAAAACACCCACACCCACACATAGAAACGTGACATGACATAATAATCCTGACATTAGAGGCAGATGATAGCTATGTGATGAACATGATGATTCAGCCTCTATGGAGAGAGACATCAAGCATGCTCATTTCTGACGTGGAGCTAATCTGAAGTAAACATTGAATACTGCTTTCTACTCCTCCATCTTGAGACTGTGTGACTCCCTCTCTTGATATCAGCATGTGAAGGACACTGCTCAGGAACTACTTGATGCTCTGTATGTGATGACTCCTTCCCTTCTGGAGAGGATCACAGACACATGGATCCTGAGGTTGAAGCTCAAGCCGGGGACCAGGGATTATTAACATTTTGAAGTATTCAGAAAAAGTATGAATGTTTAGAAAAAGTCAGATTTTTTTGATTTTTGAGAAAAAGTCAAAACAAATTTAGATTTTTGAGAAAAAGTCAG
>JAMFTG010000090.1:0-77500 GCA_023974075.1 Chaenocephalus aceratus | reverse complement strand
ATCTCATGAAAAATGGGAGCAAAAACAAAGTGTTGCGTTTATATTTTTGTTCAGTATATATATTTATATATATATACACGTATTTGCACACATATTTGTATACATTTGTTTTTGTATTCGGGATTGTGGGACACACCTAAATAAAAACACAACAATCAATATAAAATAACAGCCGCTTCAATATTTGAGAATGTGCATTAGTGCAAAATATTAGATTCAGATTAAGTGAAGCCGTTTTAAAGTAACTCTGCCACCCAGAAGATACTCTGCGTTTTCTCTGGAGGATCTCTAACGAGCGGTATCTGTTCCGTCTTCTTCAGAACGGTCGGCTACATGTTAAGTGACGTGGAAAACAGCGGGGAGTCGGACTCTGAAACCGGCTTTGAGCATTTCAATCAGCTCTTGTTGTGTCTGTAAATATGAGGAGGGTCGTGCTGGCTTGATGTGTGGGTTTAAGCACTGGGGGTCAGGAGCCTTAAAAGACCCATGATAAATCATCTGTTCTCATGCTCGGGCTGCAAAACTCTTTGCTATGTCTCTCCGGCAAGCAGACGTTGTGTGTTCGGTGTCCGACAAAAAGCAACTCCAGTATCATCAGTTGGTCCTGTTAAGGCTTTGAAGAGGCATGTCACACCCTCTGTCTGGAACAACTCATAATACAACAATAAATAGAAATTGATTTAAGAAAAACATTTCAAATGAAAACAATATTTTCAAAAACTTTAAACTGGAAAACTATTTTTTTCCAAAATGTAAAAAATACAAAAATTCAAAAATAAATAATGTTACATGGTGTGGTGTGAAGTATGCCAGTTAAAATTAAATAAAAAAGATTTAGAAATATACAAAAATAAATATGATAAGGAATATAGAAAAATATACAAATAAAGTAAGTTACAGGAGGTTTGATATGAATCATGAAATAATACAAAAATAAAGATTTATAACTTGTTTACAGCAAAGCGAGGGAGTGCGGTCGTCTTTCACCAGAAGGCTGTGGGTTCGATCCCAGCCCATGCAGTCAACATGTCGATGTGTCTTGGGCGAGATACTGAACCCTGATTGCTCCCGATGGCCAACGGGGTGTGAATGTTAGGTCCTAGAGGAAGGGGCACTGCTCTGTATGAAATGGAAATGACATTGTAGTATGTAAAGCGCTTTGAGGGGTCTTAAAGACTGGATAAAGCGCTATATAAGTACAGTCCATTTCCCATTTACATTAGTAACAGAACTAAAGATAAAGACAAATAAAGACACAACCATGGCTTCAAATGAATAGCAGCAATTCACAGAAAGTGACATAAGTAACATTTAAAGGTGTCGAGGCATTATACAAATGCCATGACTTTATAGAAATGTATGTTTTTTTCACATAACAAGTTTGAATTGCTAAAACAGTGTCTGTATTTCTCATTAAAGACCTCCACCTGCTACGGCGATGCTACATGTTGCTACGGCGATGCTACATGTTGCTACGGCGATGCTACATGTTGCTACGGCGATGATACATGTTGCTACGGCGATGCTACATGTTGCTACAGCGATGATACATGTTGCTACGGAGATGCTACATGTTGCCACTCTCTGGATTTATCTGGTGACTGCTCGCTGATTCTGGACTTCACGTAGAGTGGGGAGGAGGAGGTTTCTCTCGAGAATGTAATTACCCCCCCGCCCTACCTCATCTCACCCGGTCTGACACCCAATACAAAAACGTTGATGTGTCGCTCAGAAAGCACTAATCACAATTGATTGCAGCCACTTAGGCGCCTCTCATCATCTCTCTGGATGGGAGTTCTTCCTCGGCTGCAGAGGGGAAAGAAAGTGGAGATTCAAATGAGGGTGAGAGAATGAAAGATGAATTTAAATAATGCCGGCAGCTCAGGTGAACGAGATGGAAAGAGGCATTAGAGGGTATATCGATGTTTATTTATTTACCGCACAATCTGATGTCATCTTCCCTTTCTGACACATTCAGAGTGAGATCCCGGACGACCATTTTGCTGTTTTTGAGACTCATAACAAACATCATTCCTGATTTCTCCCCATTGAATATAACCTTGGGATATTTATATACTTATCTCCACTAAAGACGATCAGAACGGAAACAGTAGGAGACTAAATATTGAAAACCGTCAAATAGAGAACTATGTATTGCTCGTATCGACTGTCACTCAGACATGGTGTATTCTGGTGATAGGCCATTTACTGTGAACGCTATTGCAAAGAAATGCATTTATAATAATACAATACAAGGAGGTCAAATAGGTATGGTGATAACAAATTAAATAATGTTCAAAATGCACAACCTACTCAGTAAAAGAAAGGAAGACACACGACACAATTAATAAATGCAAGTATTGAAAACTAATCGTAACAGATTATAAGACTAATTCAAATTGGATGTCCTTAATAGCAAGCTAATTGTTTGTCGACGGAGTTTGCCTCTCTAATAATTCCTGTTTCATATGCAATAAATAACCAGTTTAATCCGACATCCAAATCAATAATCAAAAGCTGCTGAAGTAAACTCATCAGAAACACGTCCAGCGTCTCCGTTTTCATTCATCTTAATCCTTTTTTGAGGCCGTGTGTGTGTGTGTGTGTGTGTGTGTGTGTGTGTGTGTGTGTGTGTGTGTGTGGTGTGGTGTGTGTGTGTGTGTGTGTGTGTGTGTGTGTGTGTGTGTGTTGTGTGTGTGTGTGTGTGTGTGGACCTCTTTAAGTCACGCTGATTATGAGACATCTTTTCCTCCTGGCTCCTCCTGTCCACACGTCAAAGTGTCCTTGAGACAGACTGAACCCTCACACTGTCCCTCAGACTGTGTGTGTGTGCGCGTGTGTGTGTGTGTGCGGGGCCTATGGCATTACTATACTTGTGGGGACCATACTTGCCAACCTTGAGAGCTCAGAAATCGGGAGCATTTCAAAGCCACCGCGGGGGGGGGGGGGGGGGGGGGATCGCCGGAGCTGTATTAGATTAACATGAACATGCTCATTGTAGTTCTAAGTGCACTGTCTTGCAGCCTGTAGCAGCATCCTTGATGGAGCATATGTGGGGCTGAGGGTCGTGTTGTCGATTCTTGTTCTGTTTTATGTGACTATCCGCCTCACCCTCTCAGACTTCAGTTGCGCACGCTACTAAAGAGACGCGTACCATGGAAACCAATGGTTTCGCGTGCGTGCGTGCGTGCGTGGATTGACATGTTTATATTACACGATCAAACCAGGTTATCCATGACATAAGTCCTGTGTGTGGTGTGTGTGTGTGTGTGTGTGTGGTGTGTGTGTGTGTGTGTGTGTGTGTGTGTGTGTGGTGTGTGTGGTGTGTGTGTGTGTGTGGTGTGTGTGTGTGTGTGTGTGTGTGTGTGTGTGTGTGTGAAGGTGCTATCTCTACGCTGAAGTTGGTGGTAATTGGGCGCCTGCTTACAGATACTTCATAAGTCAATATACAAATCCGTTGCCAGTCGGATTAAATCCATTCCACAGAAACATTTCCCTGAGATCTCATAATCCTCTTACAGTACGTCTCGTTCCTAAATAAGGCGTTGAGGTATAAGCACGAGCTGAATGAGTAAATACTTTCTAATACACACTGCAAAGAAACACGGAGACATAATGGCGTGGTCACAAGGACACGGTGCTCAAGGCTCGGAGCACCAATAGTGTTAGTTTGGAGAGACGACGAACACCGTATTCAGAAACACTGCAGACAGGTATTTTATTATTATTATATTTCACTCCGCTGACCTTTAGCTGCTTGCTCTCTCTGCCCTGCTCCTCTTCCGCGGTTCTCTCATATCTGATGGCAGCACAAGGACATCACAGATTGTCTGACAAAGGTAATTGATAGTCTTGAAAGTCCGTCCAAACTCTGAGAGGCTGTACATTATCTGACCTGTCACTTTTTACAGCTGATAGTGATGAGGCTCATTTAAAAGCAGCGATAAGAAGGTACAGTAGAAGGAGACTCGAGGGGACGAAGCAAAGTCAAACTTCTCCATTCAAGTTACTGAGTTCATTAACACTTGCCGTGCTGATGACTTGAATGGACCTCGTCGTACGGTGGACGACATGCAAACACTTCCGTTAGATAAACACGCTGCCGTTTCATAAACGATGCGAATATAAAACAAAAAGACATGGAAACGAGGAACATGTTCGAACAGGATTATATAACAATGCATCAGGACAAAAGGAGAGATAGTCTTTTCCCTGAAACGTGTCCGAATCTCTGAACACAGGGGGGATACACATGAATGTATAACAGACATGGAGAAAGTGGATTTTGCATAATAGGTGACCTTTGGCGCTGCATAAACTACGCTGCAATACAAAACACAACGGAAACTAGGGGACGCTTCAAAGCAGCTGGGAACGGAGCGGTTGACCCCCCCCCCAAAAAGCCTACATTAATGTAATCAAAGGCAGGTCTTTGTCTAACAGCAAAAACCGACCCTAGTGAAATCTGCAGTGAATCTATATATGGTCGACCCGCTATATTTGAATCTGTGAGAATTAAATTCAATTAATTCATTAGGATTAGAGTCCGACCTCTGATTGTAATGAGGCTAACAGGCTTTTGATGAGCTACACTAATCAGGGGTGTTATTCATGTGCCGCAATAAGGAGCTTCGTTGTACTCGGATAAAAACCCTGTAAGCTGCACGAATGGAAACCAGCCATTGTAGTTTTGATGTGAGGAATTGGTCATTTGCATCAACAATTCGCAGATTTCTTGCAACGACTTTTCCTCGCATGTTCTAGGCAGTGGTTCCCGACCTGGGGGCGCCAAAGATCGCAGGGGGGGCGCCAGGCCTCAGATGATTTGAGGCCAAATATCATATTTAGACTTTTTTTATATATATATATTATAAGCATAAAAAGACAGAAATGTATAATTCTTTAATAGAAATGTTTCTTCTGCCCGTAAACTGTCCAAATCAGGTTTGTCTGGATAAGCGCATTTTTAAAACAGTCATCGTCCATGCCGGTTTCAGCTGGATTATTTGTCAGTTGCTCCGATCAGATCGGTCTCCTCCATTTTGTAGATTATGTACGACTTTTGAATCCTCATAAACATCGGCAATATCCGGCTTACTTTGAGCGTGTGTTTTCAAAACAGTTTAATCCCTTTGTGAATTGTTTCCACTTGCGCCGTCCTTTCATTTCTTCATACAGCGGGAATCCAGATGAATGAATCCTGAGTCCAATAACCATCAAAGTCACTCCGATAGAGCTCCTTGATTACGCTTTCATCCCCTTTAACAACATACTGCACATCCATCCAGTTTGTGACAGCAGTTGTAGCATTTTGAGACTTTTAAACTTTAATTACCCCCCCCCCCCCCCTTATGTGTGGGGGGGGCGCAACTTCCAACAGGAGTCATTTGGGGGGGCTCTTGGGAAAGAAGGTTGGGAACCCCTGCTCTACGGTATTTCTTGTTTTAAAGAGGCCCTATTGTCGAGTCGGACCCCTTAAAGGGTTGGAGTATCAGAAACCGAGAATATATGTTGAGATTGATTTCTTAATAGCGGACGCAGACTTCTTTCCGCCTCTTTTCCCTTAACAAAAAGACTCCAGTCGTCCTCGTGGTGTCGTTGAAATGTGTCTGATGTTCTTGTTTAATGATGCACAAAATCAATTGTGGTGATTAGTATTCCCGCCTCCTGTTTCCATCGCTCTCTATTTGACATTAGACGCACATATTGCTCGGCCATACATCTTCCTATCTGTGAAATTACGTTTTGTTTCTGAGGGGTCGTCTGCGTCGGAGGGTTCCGTGTTCAACGCGTTCAGCTTTGAGAGGAAAGAAAGCCACACCGAGCCAGAGGATGAGTACACGGATCTGTAGAAAAGCCCGGAGAGTCTGTCAATCAGCGGGTTTATCAGCACATCAAAGCCGGGTCTGCTTTCATCTGCTCCACATGTCATCGCACATTACAGCTGAGAGCGCTTAGGTAGATGGGCAGACAAGGTAACGCCAGATGAAAGAAGCTCCAGATGAGGAAGAGATTTATGGGTTATCCTCAACTCCACTGCAGTCCGACGAAAGGCCGAGGCTAACACTTAGCATGTTGTTAGCATTCACATCAAAGTGTGTCTGGTGCTTTGATTTCCTTTGCCTCTCGTTGCAGCACGGTGTGTTACATCACTTTGTTAAATTATTATTAGATTGAGGTTGTTTTTTCTCCAAGAAAGTGCTTTGAAGAATGTTTGAAGTTGTGTTGCACTTCAAGCTAAATAGAGAGTGGCGTCATCTGAATAAAAACCTTTAAAAAACTGGAAAATGTGTATTTTATAAAAAAATTAAAGTGAACGCTCGAAGAAAGCAGGACTTCTGAATGTGGAAATAAATAAGAGATCCAGCACGTGAGATGAAGTATTAGTTCCACCTTTACGAGCTGTGATGAACACATACGTATCAGTATGTAGTCTCTCTACTTTAAAGAGTCCTCTCCTGCTGATGTTCAGGTGTATATCAGTATGTAGTGTCTCTACTTTAAAGAGTCCTCTCCTGCTGATGTCAGCTGTATATCAGTATGTAGTGTCTCTACTTTTAAAGAGTCCTCTCCTGCTGATGTCAGGTGTATATCAGTATGTAGTGTCTCTACTTTAAAGAGTCCTCTCCTGCTGATGTCCAGCTGTATAGTATGTAGTGTCTCTACTTTAAAGAGTCCTCTCCTGCTGATGTCCAGCTGTATATCAGTATGTATTGTCTCTACTTTAAAGAGTCCTCTCCTGCTGATGTTCAGGTGTATATCAGAATGTAGTGTCTCCACTTTAAAGAGTCCTCCCCTGGAAGGAACACTGGGAGACCATGTACATGCACTAAAACCTACTTAACACACAACTTCAAAGGGAAAAACCCCAAACAGCAGAATAGGGCCTCTTTAATAATGACCTCTGAGAACTTCGTCCACTGTCCGAAGAAGTGTTAAAAAGTGAATTTGCAGAAGTAACAACTCTCATATCGACATATGTCTTTTAACTTCTCTTAGCAAGCACTCTGTGTTGACTGGAGATGATAAAAGTGTTGTGTCACGACTGATGACCCAAAGCAACCCCCCCCCCTATCCACCAGGAGAGATCTGAAATCAGAGCGTAAAGAAATGGCAGGTGACTGAAGAAAAGTTAGATGTGAGATATGTCTGACTAGTGTTCTGCCCTCGATGCTCAGACACAAACAGAGAGCAGATGGTGCAGCATCACAGCGAATAGCTCAGCTGTGAGAGTACGATGTCCACGTGTTCAACCCCAACAGCCAATCACTGCTCAGCGTGTTCAACCCCAACAGCCAATCACTGCTCAGCGTGTTCAACCCCAACAGCCAATCACTGCTCAGCGTGTTCAACCCCAACAGCCAATCACTGCTCAGCGTGACAGAACATATATGATGACGTTTAGTTTGCCCGTTGATGTTTGGTCCACGAAGTTGAGGGATTGTACAATTACATTTGTCAGAGTCGGAGAGCAGAGGGAAAGGACCCGAATGCAGAAGACTGTCGCTTCAAATAAAAGTTATTTATTTATTTATTTAACAACTGAACGAAACACCAGAACTTAAATGCACTCAAGACTAATCGCAAGGACAAGACACAGGTGGGGAGGGAAGAGAAACTCAGGGGGTGCGTTTCACTTCGGTTAAATGGATTCCTTGCGTCCCTCACTTGCGTCGTTTCCCTGCGTCTAGTCCCTCCCACCAAGGAAGCAAGGAGAGACGCAAGGAAACCACGAGAAGCAGGGAAATGAGTTTTAAGAGCAACGGGACATCCTTTCCTCCGGGGCGTCACGGGAAGAGACGTCCGTTTGTGATGACGCCGCACAGCTGATCGTCTGACAGCAGCTCTGTCCCCGTTGTTTCCACACACACCCCCCCACCCCGCCACACATTACTGACACACACATTTGTATCATCTGTTGTAGACCCCAATAAATAAAATAAAATAAGAACTCATTCTCAAAAAAGATAAACGCCATTCTTAAAATGTATAAACGAACACTAGTTTGATTAATATTGATTAGAGAGCACAATAGAAATAAAATCATTGAGAGAAGAAAGAGAGATATGTTATCTATCAAAACCAGTTAGATTAACATTCATTGGATTGGACACTTTGGCACATTAACATTTTAATAGCACTTAACGACTGAATGGAAATGACAATAAATGAAAATGTGAAACGAAAAAAGCGATCATGAAAATGTTTCCAATAAATGAATAAAATGATTGTGTCCTCGTTGTTGTTCAGATATATCTCATATTTGTAACGAAATGAAACATGAATTGAAACAAAACACGGTATAAACTGAGCAGTGAGTCCCGTGAGGTTCATGTGTTTTCTTCAGTCCGCTGGGAAACTGCTCTCATGTCAAGAAGCATCAGATCAGTGCATGCACTGCATCGTCCAATCAGTGAGCGATACACAGTAAGGGGGCGGGGCGAGTGTCTGAGGATTTCATCGGAGGATGGTTTGGTGGTTCCTCGGTTATCGCTCCTCGTTCCTCGATCCTCTCTCCTCGCTCCTCGCTCCTCTCCTCCTCGATCCTCGATCCCTCCTCCTCTCTCCTCTCTCCTCGCCCTCGCTCCTCTCTCTCGCTCCTCGCTCCTCTCTCCTCGCTCCTCTCTCCTCTCTCCTCGCTCCTCGCTCCTCTCTCCTCGCTCCTCGCTCCTCTCTCCTCGCTCCTCGCTCCTCGCTCCTCGCTCCTCTCTCCTCTCTCCTCGCTCCTCTCTCTCGCTCTCTCCTCTCCTCCTCGCTCTCTCTCCTCGCTCCTCGCTCCTCTCTCCTCGATCCGCTCTCTCGCTCCTCGATCCTCGCTCCTCGCTCCTCGCTCCTCGATCCTCTCTCCTCTCCTCGCTCCTCGATCCTCTCTCCTCGCTCCTGCTCTCGTCCTCCTCGCTCCTCTCTCCTCGCTCCTCGCTCCTCGCTCCTCGATCCTCGATCCTCGCTCCTCTCTCCTCGCTCCTCGCTCCTCGATCCTCTCTCCTCGCTCCTCGCTCCTCTCTCCTCGCTCCTCTCTCCGCGCTCCTCCGGCAGAAATAAGGCACTGGGACGTTACTCAAGACGGCGCAGACAAATCTCTTCCGGTGGAGACCGAGACCGAGGAGCGAGGAAATGAAAAATAAGAGAAGTGAGAAGGGCACCAGGTGAACACAGTCAGGTGATCAAACAGGAAGTAACAGCAGACATAACGCAGGACACCAAAACAGAAAACCTAACAAACGGGAAAGAAAACGAGTCTCAAATACTTCAGTCAGAATCAGACTCGATTGGAGATACTTAGCTCACTATGTACGGCTGTTACACTGAGCATTATGTGTACATCCGGGTTGTGTTAATATGCCATATCATTCAATTCAACACTGAAAAAGATTTTAACTTTAGTATTTACGGGTAATGTACGATGCGTACGTCTGCGTCCTTTATGTTTAAATACACCAAATAAATGATGTCTTGTCCTCATTCCTTCAGCACAAAGCTTTAGCGCTGTTACGCTGTGCGTGTATTCCGTGTGAGTGTTATCATTATCTTCAGTACGTACGTAATTCTACGCATCTGCATTCTTCCTGGATGTGTAAATTATAACAACAGACCTCTCTCTGTCCTCCCCAGCCCTGAAGGACGCTCGCTTCCAGCTGGTGAACTTCTCTGACAACGAGCTGAAGGTGTCGCTGTCCAACGTGTCGCTGTCGGACGAGGGGCGCTACGTCTGCCAGCTCTACACCGACCCCCCCCAGGAGGCCTACGCTGACATCACCGTGCTGGGTACACACACACACACACACACACACACACACACACACACACCACACACACACACACACACACACACACATACACACACAGAGACACACAGAGAGAGACACACACACACACACACACACACACACACACACACCACACACACACACACACACACACACACACACACACACACACACACACACACACACACACACACACACACCACACACACACACACACACACACACACACACACACACACACACACCACACACACACACAAACCACACACACACAACACACCACACACACACAGAGAGACACACACACACACACACAGAGAACACACACACACACACACACACACACACACACACACACACAGAGACACACAGAGACACACACACACACTCACAGAGAGAGACACACACACACACACACACACACCACACACACACACACACACACCACACACACACACCACACACACACACACACACACACACACACACACACACCCACACAGAGAGACACACACACACACACAGAGACAGACACACACAACACACACACACACACAGAGAAGAGACACACGCAGACCACACACACAACACACACACACACACACACACACACAGAGACACACACACACACACAGAGAGAGAGAGAGAGAGAGAGAGAGACACACACACACCACACACACACACACACACACACACACACACCCACACACACACACCACAACACACACACAACACACACACAATACACACCAACAGATCACAAGGACAGCAGTTATAGTGAAGTTTGGAACAAATATATATATATATATATATATATATATATGTGTTCCTACGTATGTTTCTTCTCAGAGTGTTTGTTGAATGACTAATAATAAGAATGAGAGAGATGTCATATTTCACAAAATAACTAATAAACATTGATTGAAATAAGCCGTACAGATACACACATAGGTACACATGTATTATTGCAGAGTTACACAATTGTTTTAGTCGTGTGCAAAAGTGCCCGTGGGGGAAAAGTACAAATACCACAATGTAAAAATACTGCATTTCAGGTAAAAGTACTCCATTGAGAATGGCACTTACTGTTAGTAAAAGTATTTAAGTATGATTATTAAAATGTACTTAGAGTATATACAAGTAATGATTGCAGGAAAAACTACAAACATTTAAAAAAATTGAAAGCAGCAAATCTTCAGATTGAAGACGCTGTGAAAAGCTTTTGAACAAAGTGCCGTCAGTGAAGCCGCTCATTGACTCAATAACTGTGAGCGGGGTAGCAGGAGTGTTCGATTGATCGGCTATCGTTACCATGGGAACTACTTTCTAGGAACTACTTTCTGACGGAGATTAACTCAAGCAGAAAGCGTAGGTTTGGGAGCAAATTAGCCCACATTATGAAATTACGTTACGATATTGTTACAATGATAGTTTGTGTGATAGAATCGCAATCATACACTTGAGGCCGTTCTTGAATGTCATTATAGGTACGACAGTACAGGCGTACGGACCTCGCCACCACCATATGGCGGTGGTGGCGAGGTCCGTACGCCTGTACTGGAGTACCAATAACGACATTCATAGGGACAACTTACGCAATGACAATAAGTTGAATCTTCTTCTTCATTGTTTTAGTTACTAAGAGAAATTGCTGGATTGTTTACTCTTCATCAAATCATCATAATCTAAAGGTCTTTCCTGAGTATTGTGTCAACATCTGAATTTAAAAAGTAAGGACTCTATACATTTGTAGAATAAATCTAGCGGAGTAAAGAGTACAAAATGTAGTGGGGTAAAAGTATAATGTAGTATACAATGAAAATACTCGGGTGAAGTACAAGTACCTCAAATGTGTACATGTACTTTCCATCACTGATAAAGACTGAGTGATATCTGCACAATGTACGGCCGTCACTTTCAAAACATAGTCTAGTGCTCAGGGAGTAAATGTTATTCCGCCTGTGTGTGTGTGTGTGTGTGTGTGTGTGTGTGTGTGTGTGTGTGTGTGTGTGTGTGTGTGTGTGTGTGTGGTGTGTGTGTGTGTGTGTGTGTGTGTGTGTGTGTGTGTGTGTGTGTGTGTGTGTGGTGTGTGTGTGTGTGTGTGTGTGTGTGTGTGTGTGTGCGTGTGTGTGTAAACTAAGGTTGTACCCGAATATTCGTTCGTTGGAGTACTATTCGGGTTTCAATTTCGTTATTCGGATATTCCCTTTGTTTGTTTTTTCCCGTTTTTTTTTCAAATTGAATTTATTGAAATCTCCAATATCAACGTAAGAGC
This sequence comes from Chaenocephalus aceratus, assembly GCA_023974075.1. Lineage (NCBI taxonomy): Eukaryota > Metazoa > Chordata > Actinopteri > Perciformes > Channichthyidae > Chaenocephalus > Chaenocephalus aceratus. The sequence continues at coordinate 65,458 of JAMFTG010000090.1, read as the reverse complement.
TTGTGCCTCTTCGGGGGGTGCTAACACTTAACCATAAACGTTATTGTTTACTTTCTCTGTCTTTATATGTAGATATTACTTTCCTCCGTTAATCTCCGTCAAGTTGTTTCCATAGCAACAGCGCTAACTGTCCTTCAAAATAATAATAATAATAAAATGTGTGTCAGTCCCTCCAGGTAACCCCATCATCGAGGCGCGTGACGAGGTTCTGAGCGAGGGCAACGAGACGGAGATGACCTGCACCGCCATGAGCAGAAGCCTGCCGCCAGCATCAGATGGATGAAGGGAGATAAAGAGATGCCAGGTACACACACACACACACACACACACACACACACACACACACACACACACACACACACACACACACACACACACACACACACACACACACACACACACACACACACACACACACACACACACACACACACACCACACACACCACACACACACACACACACACACACACACACACACTCCCTTAACACAATAAGGCACAGAGTTAAAGTTCCCTTCATAATTATCACTTGATCCGTCGTCTTTTTCGATCTGTTATCTGAACAAAGAATGAACCAGAGAAAATGAATTATGGGCTACCTTGAAGAAAATTAAACGGCATCCACTGTTCCTCTCGTTCTGAAAATGCATCCTGTGGCTTTCCTGCAATTATCTCCTTTTATAAGTTGTAATCAAGGTGACATGTTCTCCCCTCAGCATTGTGAGGGAGTGATAAGCAAAGGACTCAGCTGCTTATTAAAGTGAAGGCAGTCCACTGAGCGGAACAGAACATATCAGCTGCTCAGAAACCAGTGTTCACTCGGTGTATGTCCCCTCACACGTCTGACCTGTATCTGGGTAAGGTGCAAGGCTTGATTGCCATGTGCTCAGCAGCTTCAGTGTAGATATGGCAATGAGAAACCGAAGTCACAGGCTCCTCCAACAGTGCAACATATATATAGGACTAGAAAGAGTGCAAGAGAATGTTTTGAGATGTGCAAGTAAATACAAATAAAGTAGAAATAGTGCAAGAAGAGTCTATACACGTAAATGGAATGTGATATATAGATAAATACGTTGCAAGATGCAGACGGATTTGTCACTACGGAGTCGATGTTATTACATTACATTAAAGGTGGGGGAGGTAAGTTGGAGAAGCAGCTCGAGTGCGCTAGAATTTGAAAATACGCAACCGGAACAAATCTTCCACTTCCTCACAGAGCCCCTCCCCCAACACACACGAACGCGCACATGACCAATGAGGGCACGAGATAAGTTTGTGCCCCGATGGAAGGCTGACAGGCAGGTAGGCCATCCAGTTACTTTAGCCGGCTCAGATGATTGGTCGAGCTTTTTACAGCGCCACGGCTTCAAGAGATGACATTTATTTATGTATTTATTGTCAAAGCACTTAAGATATTCATTGCTATCGGGATGTTAAGTGTTTCTGAAGTGAATTACCGTCCCCACCTTTAATGTGTGTTATATCCAGTTACTGAAGGAGGAGGTGGGGGTGTAATTACAAAAACAAAAAGGGTAGTCTGTAGAGTTTCAGAATATTTTTAGATAATTGAAATGCAGTCGTCAATAATCCAGAACAAAGGTCATCATGAGTTTTTGCATAAACTGTGTTTGTCTAATCTTAAATGTCTTCATGTTGCCACTGCAGTTCCAACTATGTCAAACATGCACACACGTTAATGTGCAGCACCAGTCAAGAGTTTGGACTAGATTAATACTGAAGACATCACAACTATGAAAGAACACATATGGAATTATGTAAACGAACGAGTTTTAAATAATCCAGAATATTATGTATACCTCACGAAGCCAAGAGTGAGCAAAGCTGTCATCAAGGCAAAAGGGAGCTACTTCGAAGAATCTAAAATATAAATCCTATTCTGGTTTGTTTAACACTTTTGTATGTGTTCTTTTAGAGTTGTCACGTCTTCAGTTTTAATCTACAATGTAGAAAAGAATAACAAACGTGTCCAAACCTTTGACTGAAACTATATATAAACATTTCTACTTTAAAAGTTGATTATCTCTAACTGTTGTTAAGAATCGTGGAAAAAGGTAGGACCCAAATGCAGACTACAAAAGGTAAAGGTTATAAACAAAAGCGAGCTTTATTGAAAAGCTGAAAAACACAAAAACATGGCATGAAAAACACAGGTAGCCCAACACACAACACTGACCGTGAGCAACAAGGAGGGAGACAGGGGAGACTAACAAGAAGCGTGACGTGAAGGCAGGACAGCAAACAATGAACCGACACTGAACACAGGAAGAGACTAAATACAGGGAGGGGTATTCACGGGACGAGAAACAGCCGGGCAGGGCAGGAGAAACACAAGGGCAACAGGTGAACACAATCAGACACACCAGGGGAACTAACGACAGGATAACAAGACACAGGTGGGAACAGAACAGCGAAACAAGACGGACTAAGCTCGGTGGAATAAGGGAAAGGGGTTAGTTAAGATAAGATAAGATGAACCTTTATTAATCCCGAGGGGAAATTCAGTTGTTACAAAGCAGCAACAGGGTAAGTGTGAAAAAACAGGACAGCAAAGATTCACACAGATTCATAACATCTAAAATCAAGAAAATCAAGAAGATAGTAATAATAAAAGACTATAAAATAGGAGATGAGTAAAATAAGAGTAAAATAACTGTAAAATAACTGTCAGCATGTGTACATATTTGGTCATCTAAGTTATAAAGTACGGAATAAGTTAAAGTGAAAAGTGAAAATGGACATCTGTACACATAGTGACATATCATATAAGGGAGGAGAAACAAACAATGAACCGACACTGAACACAGGAAAAGACTAAATACAGGGAGGGGTATTCACGGGACGAGAAACAGCCGGGCAGGGCAGGAGAAACACAAGGGCAACAGGTGAACACAATCAGACACACCAGGGGAACTAACGACAGGATAACAAGACACAGGTGGGAACAGAACATCAAAACAAGACAGACTAAGCTAGGTGGAATAAGGGAAAGGGGTTAGTTAAGATAAGATGAACCTTTATTAATCCCCGAGGGGAAATTCAGTTGTACAAAGCAGCAACTGGGTAAGTGTGAAAAAACAGGACAGCAAAGATTCACACAGATTAATAAAATCTAAAATAAATAAAATCAAGAAAAATTTAAATGATAATAATAATAAAAGACTATAAAATAAGAGATGAGTAAAATAAGAGTAAAATAACTGTAAAATAACTGTCAGCACATATTTGGTCATCTAAGTTATAAAGTACGGAATAAGTTAAAGTGAAAAGTGAAAATGGACATCTGTACACATATCATATAAGGGAGGACAAACAAACAATGAACCGACACTGAACACAGGAAGAGACTAAATACAGGGAGGGGTATTCACAGGACGAGAAACAGCCGGGCAGGGCAGGAGAAACACAAGGGCAACAGGTGAACACAATCAGACACACCAGGGCAACTAACGACAGGATAACAAGACACAGGTGGGAACAGAACAGCGAAACAAGACGGACTAAACTAAAACCGTGACATGACATTAGGATTGTGACACCTTTAGCATGCATAGCGCGTTTCTACAGTAGTTTATTGCCATGTATGTAAATGAAGCCTTTTTAGGGTCAGTTTCTTTCTTCCTCTGCCGGCTGTTTCCTTTTAGTGTCTGCATCAATGCGAGTTGCTTTTCTTTTCTAAAATGAAGCTCTGAATATCTTCCGTTAGAGCAATGTGGGTGTGCAGCGGTGGTCAGAGCCGGTTGGCACTGTGACAACTTTCATGCCTTCATCAAAGGTGGAGGAGCTTCAGAGGCCGAGCGGCGAACAGGCCTCCTGCCAGCAGAGCTGCGCCTCAGAGCCAGAGCTTTGTGAAGTCTTTGGAACAAAGGTCCTAATCAGAGGCTGTGTCTCCGGCCCCGAGCGGCTTCACCTCCACACCGCATTAAACCCTGCGTGCTCAAATCTGAGAACGACGCAGCGTGCCAAGGTCAGGGATTGTCTTAAAACTAACTGTTAGAAATTCCCGACAATTAAAAAGAAAGTGTGTTTTCCAGCGTCTCTGGCCACTCTTCAGATCTCTCTGTTTTATTGTGTGTGGGAAACGTGAAGCATGTACTAATCATAGTCTTTAGAAACCTTAATGTGACCAGATGTAATAATAATACATGATCGTGCTTTTCCTAATGCTCATTATTATGCTATTATATTTAGACTAGATGTGGGAAGTCAAGTATTTAAATGCTTACCAGTGTGTACAAGGAAGGCTTGGCAATGCCGCTCTAAGCATTGAACAGTTAAAGGTCATGTTCATCAAGATTCAAAGGTTTTATGTGACATGCTCAAAGCTACGGGGTAGAAATGGCAATGACCCGAGCTCCTCCAACGATGCAACAAAGAAATATAATAAAAGACAGAAGTGCAAATAAAAAATAGAGGAAGAAGTCTATACACACGTAAATAGAATATGATACAAGAACAGAATGTACAATTAAATATTGTACAGTAAGATAACATTAAATACGGTTTGTTACAGTGCTAACTATTTAGATTAATAAATAAATTGCAAGATGACAAACAGATGCATGTTTATGGAGGCATGAGAAGCTCCTAAATGTCGTAAACAAATGTCCAATATCTATTGTGTCGTTACAGGAAATGACAAAGTGAGTGCCTCTAAACACAGCTATAGAAACTGAGTATCACAGCGATACTTCAACATAACATATTTAAGCAATAGCTCACGACAGGAGCTATTGCTTTTATAAAACGGTTACCAAGTGTGGCAATATGAAAGAAAAATACACACTCTAATTTAAATAGTTTTTATTAGTAAATAATGATGTTCAAAGTAAAATAGTCCCTCCGTTGCATTCTGCACGAAACATAGTGTGAGGTGGTTGCTAGGCAACAACACTAACAGCGAGCGAACATATTAGACAGAGAGCGTTGATCCATTATTTGGCTGTTTATTTACATTAATGTGTTTGTTGCTGTTTATCGTGCAGCCACTGAAAACCTGTCCAGCATCAGTAGCATGGCTTACGAGGTCACTTGTATAGGTTGAGGTTGTAGGCTGTTGCTTGGCGTGGTGAGAATATTGCTCCACTTTCTCCGGTCCCCGAGATTGGGCTTCCAGCAGCTCTGGAGAGAGCTTTCGCACCTGTGGCCACTAACGGTCATAATTTCTCTGCTTTGTTTCAAGACCCGCATCAGAAAGCTTTTGAATGGTGCTACTTTTCCAGTTGGTCTACCTGCTCTCCACGTAGCTCTGCATGTCGTCGTTTAGGTGCTTTCTGGAGATAGGCACTCCTCAATCCACTCCTCCATAGTAAGACCCCCCCGGAGGTCGAAGTTAACCTGAAATGTTTCCATCTTAAGCTTTGTTAGTTAGACGTAATGTAACAGTTGTAACGGTTGTAGCTTTTCTCAGACGCGGAGGGATACATGACTTGTGAAAAGTAACTACAATTCTACCCGTGGTATACGCTGATTATATCACGGCTAAGAACCAATCAGATTGCTTGATTTGACTTGTCCGTTTTATAAATGTATTACTAATGCTGTCAAAATTATCGCGTTAACGGCGGTAATACATTTTTTGAATTAATTGCGTTAAAAATATTTAACGCATTTAACGCATGTGCAGAATGGCCCGCCCCATACGGCCACCAGTGGCAGCGCCAGGGTATGGCTGGGGTAGGCTACACCCAAGAAATGGCTTAGCCCCACCATGAAAAATTATGTTAAAGTAAGCAAAATAAAGTCTGCCAACTCGCGGAGTAAATTGCACATACAGCAGTTAGTAAGATTGATTTCAGTAGCCACTTGTCTGGAAATACCGAAGACCAGAAACGGTTTTGTAAACTTGTGTCACGTAGTGATCGTCTTCTTAATAGAACATCTTTGATAATGTCTTCTGGCCAATCAGAATCAAGATAACGGCGTGGTGTTGTTGCAGGAAGTCCCGACGGAGAATACTTTTGCTGAAGTACAGGTAACACATAACAGGTTATGTGCGTAATCTGAAATGCGTACCGTCACTTGTGTCACAAAGCGCATTTGCGGACGACAGAGTCGGTCTCCGTGTGCACAGACAGGGCTGCTGTTAACGTCGGTCTGTACAACGGACTTGTGCCAAAACTACGCCAACCGGCTGCGGAGGGAGACTCCCCCCTTCACTGGAGAACTGCGCTGAAACAGCTGATCACAACGGTCACGCTCTGTGGTCACGAAGTACTCCACTATCCCCCCCCCGTCGACTTTCCTGAAGTACTCTCCCGTTGATAGAAATCAACGCGTAATGAATTAAGACCCCACGGTTTGATGACTGATAGGTGTGTGGGCTGTCTTTCATTTTGACATGCAGAAAAATGTTATAATAAACATACATACTGTATGTGAAATGGATATATCCGCCTTATTTCATTTATCTTTCCATTCCCACAACAATATACATAAATAAATGGCATATTTTGGACATAGTTCGAATAGTGATTAATCTGATTAATTAATTTTTAAGCTGTGATTAATCTGATTACAATTTTTAATCATTTGACAGCCCTAATTTATACATAATCTGTATACTGAAGAAATACTGATAAACTATTCAGGGTTAACCACATCATCTTCTTTACTTTTTGCAATGCTGCACTTCAATATATAACATTTTGAATTGCTCATCTTTAAAAGGTTGAACTGCTGATGTTTTTATTTTTATTTTTACACACCTTCTGTCTTTGCAAATACAACTTAAGTTACGCTGCTGCCGTTTAAAATGCAAGCTATTTAGTCATTTTGAAGTCATGTTGTGAAAAAGGGAAGCTGGTGATGCTTAAAGTATGGAAGACAGAAGGAGTGCAAGAGGATGACAGGATGGAAATAAGAAGAATGGCTGAGGGTGCCAGAGTTTTTGACACCAGGGCAGAATTACTTAAATTACCTTCGGCCGTGGCTTCTTGCCTGGAAGACTTATTTCTAATTAAACTCCCCCAGAATTAAATTTAATTACCTGGAGTGATAATCAGGCTCTTTTAAATATCATTTGAAGGTTGCAATTGTCATGCTTGCCAACCATCTTTCCTAATATGCACAGACTCATTATCTCTCTATTATCACCTCGTCTTTTCTCTTACTATCACCCCCGTTGTTTAGCCATGTATCAACAAATGTCCAGGCCTCGATGAATCCTGGTGGGAAGTAGTGTAGTACAAATACTTTGTCACTGTACTTAAGTACATGCTTCTGGTATCAGTACTTTACTCCACTGCTTATTCTTCTGACGACTTTTTACTTTGACTTCTTATATTTTGAACCCAAATACCTGTACTTTCTACTTCTCACATGTTGAACTCAAATACCTGTACTTTCTACTTCTTACATTTTGAACTCAAATACCTGTACTTTCTACTTCTCTCATGTTGAACTCAAATATCTGTACTTTCTACTTCTTACATGTTGAACTCAAATACCTGTACTTTCTACTTCTTACATGTTGAACTCAAATACCTGTACTTTCTACTTCTTACATGTTGAACTCAAATACCTGTACTTTCTACTTCTTACATGTTGAACCCAAATACCTGTACTTTCTACTTCTTACATGTTGAACTCAAATACCTGTACTTTCTACTTCTCTCATGTTCCAAACAGCTGGTTCCTTTAGTCTGAATGTGTGTTGGGGCGTGATCATTATTCTTTAGAGTCACTGCGTGCCTATTGGTTGGAACACGATCCGTGTATCCATCACTTCCTGGTCTTCTCTAAAGAAGAGGGACCAATGGAAACGTTGTCATGTTGCCGTTGGTCACCATGGAAACATTCATTAGCTAACAGTGACATTATTGTTCTATTAATATAAAGGGAGGTCAGGTACTCTTTAAAACAGCTGCTAGTTATGGGTACTTTTTACTGAAGTACACTTCAAAGCCTCTTTACTTTCACTTGAGGAAAGAAGTTTAGTCAGTACTTCTACTTTTACCAGAGTATTTCTTAACACGAGTATCTGTATTTCTACTTGAGGAAAGGATGTGTGTACTTTTGTCATCTCTGGACTGCAGTGAAAGTCAAGAAGAAGGGAGTTGTATCTCTGCAAATCAAACATGTTTTATCTTCTGAGACAAAAGAAAGGAAGACGGATGTTTAAAAAAATAATAGGTTGACTGACAAGGACCAGAACAGCCATTAGCCTCGAGTCTTACGAGACGACCACGGGGCGATTTCAATTATCACTCCTCTTCCCCGGCAGGATCACCCTACAAGTTGATAAAAGAATATTTTGGATAAAGTAAAGCGATTGAAGTGCGGAGACATATCTTTTATTTAACTAGACACTGCTCCCTCACGGCTCCGCACACAAATGTGGTTAAACGATAAGGAGTGAGACGTAGAGGAGGCGCAGGGAAAGAGGTTTTATTTGAGGATCTACACAGCAAGTGCCACTTGATTTCAGAGACGTTTGCTTTTCCTATTTTATCTTTTCTAGTTCTCTTTTACTCATAATCATCCCCTGCTAGATACTGTCTTTCTAGTTTTATAGAAAGAGATTGAATCTAACGCAAAACAAGGGCACCAGGACTACTGCACTGCATTAATCCATTATTATTTAACTTGTCCATATTACACAGAAGTCTACTTGTGTATTTGCACTATTTAGCAATAGCAAAGGGTCAGGACATGTCAAGGAAAGCTGTCAAACAACAAGGAGAAGCCTCTTTTGTAGAAGCTTAACTTCTACAAAAGCCTGCTCTATCAGCTACTCCTTGAAACTAGCTCCCGATTAGCATGTTAGCTTTTAGCTTGTTAGCTTTATTTGTATGTCTGTCTAGCCCTGCACACAGTCACCAAGTGTCCAAATGTCATGGTAATGTCGTCCATGATAATACATTTATAATATTCCTTGTTGTGTAAAAGGTGTTTGTTTATCCGTTGTTGTCCTCCTCAAAGAAAAACACTAGCATGGCACTAGCATAGCACTAGCATAGCTTGTTACATTGCTAACTCATGTACTAATGTCGAACAGTTCAGCATTACATTATTTTGAGCATCACGACCCCTGTGAAATGACTCTTTTCAGTTTCATAATGTAATCAATTTGCTTCAATAATATGTTGGAGGTCTAGACCAGCTGAATGATTGCATTATTTAATCCCTTTTCTAGTTAGCAATGAGCTAACAAAAAATGTGCCGGCTCAGCTAACTCAAAGGGGATAACACAGCAGCAAACTGATAATACACATGTGTTTATTATAAACTATATTTCACCTTTATAGTATAGTTCTTACAGTCATACTTATATATAAATATTGATATATTAGTCCTTCTCCTACCTCAGTATGCATGACTTCCTCCTCTTTTAGGAACTGCTCTGTACTACTGTGCAATGGGATCGAGGGAACTAGTGTTTCATTCCTGGGAATAAGAGGAACATAATGTATTTCATTATTTGTTCCCATATCTCTATAAGAATGTAAATATATGTAGATGTGTATGCATAAAAGTATGTGATTACCTCAGTGAATAGATCTGCTGTGCCATGTCAAAACAATATTGCAGTCCTTCCTCTAAAACATGTACTGTATGTGCTTTATTTATCTTGACTGCATCACGCACACTATTCAGGGTTCAATAATCCTACATGCTAACACGGGGAGACCATGTGGTTAAATTGCTTTGTGGAGGGTAGCTGCTGTACGTCTTGAGTGTGGTGCCTCCAGTGAGTGGGCTTTGATAGAAAACAATGGGCGTATTTGTTGTGATGCATTGTGGGTTTTCCCTTAAGAGCGGCATTGTTAATACTTGAACAGATTAATATTTGATGCAGCACATGTGTAGTTCTGTCAGATGTCCATCATATGTCTCCTGGAGGAGTGGACAGCAGACACTTTTTAAGCTTGACAGTGCACAGCAGGAATAATTAGTTTTATCTCCACCCAGCACACATGGATGCTGAGCTAGTCGCTGCCCTGTGGTCATGTGAAGATACCTCAATGCTGGCGTGGAGGAAACAAGGAAATCACATTCACCTCACAAACGGAAGTTCAACATGTTCCACTCTCCTTAGTTTCAGCGGTAGCATTTGTTTTATATATTAGCACTCGGGGATATGCTTCCTGTGCAAATGGATCCACAAATAAAGACTTGTTTGTCTGGTAGTGGCAAATCATCTGGAGTACATTACCATTGATGGTTCGTTGGGGTAACTGTGGCTCAGGGGGACAAAATGGACGTCGACCAATCAGACGTTAGATCCTGAGTCCCTGGGTCCTTCTCACTTCGGTTAAATGGATTCCTTGCGTCCCTCACTTGCGTTGTTTCCCTGCGACTAGTCCCTCCCACCAGGGAAGCAAGGAGAGATGCTAGGAAACCACGAGAAGCAGGGAAATGAGTTTTAAGAGCAATGGGACGTCCTTTCCTCCGGAGCGTCACGGGAAGCGACGTCCGTTTGTGATGACGCCGCACAGCTGATCGTCTGACAGCAGCTCTGTCCCCGATATTTTCACAAACACCCCCGCCACACATTTACTGACACAGACATTTGTATCATCTGTTGTAGACCCAAATACATTAAATAAAATAAGAACTAATTCTCAAAAAGATAAACGCCATTCTTAAAATGTAAAACGACAAAAGCGATCATGACATTTTTTACAATAAATGAATAAAATGATTTGTGACCCCGTTGTTGTTCAGATATATCTCATATTTGTAACTAAATGAATTATTAATTGAAACTAAACACGGTATAAACTGAGGAGTGACTCTCGTGAGGTTCATGTGTTTTCTTCACTCCGCTGGGAAACTGCTCTCATGTCAAGAAGCATGAGATCAGTGCATGCACTGCATCGTCCAATCAGTGAGCGATACACAGTAAGGGGGCGGGGCGAGTGTCTGAGGATTTCATCGAAGGATGGTCTGGTGGTTCCTCGGTTATAGTTCCTCGCGCAAAAATAAGGCCACTGGGACGCTACTCAAGACGGCGCAGACAAATCAACTTCCGGTGAGACCGAGGCCGAGGAGCGAGGAAATGAAAAATAAGAGAAGTGAGAAGGGCCCCCTGCAGTCAACATGTCCAAGCATCCTTGGGTTAAATACTTGATCCCAAAATTGCTCCCATATGTCTAGGGCAGGCGTTCTCAAAGTTTTGATGAGTGAGGGCCAACTTAGGTTCCCAATATTGGATTGAGGGCCGCCCAAGAAAAAACGGAACACAAAATAATTCCAAAACAAATCATTTCTTTATTGTACTAACCAATTACCGCAACTCGCGAGATGCCTAGTTGCCATGCAACCAGTAGTCTAGCAAACTTTCCACAAGCTGTCATTCATAATTTAGGAATGACAACCCAGGGGCGCAGTTTTACCATTCTTAAATTCCATTCTAATTCTTACTCGATACGAACCATGGAGGATTAAAATACAACGCATGCATTTCAGCGTGTCACGTTAACTATCGCGGGCCGCCAGAAACATTTCCGGGGGCCGCCATTGGCCCGCGGGCCGCACTTTGAGAACCCCTGGCCTAGGGTATTGAAGTTTATTGGATACAAGTGTCAGCTAAATGTAATTTCACATTGTTTTTACACGTATTCCTTCGATATACGATAATACTTTAATGGTCAAATCAAGTCTGGCATTCGACTTGCATCACAGCAGCTCCATTTGTAACATCAACACGGACACATGTCAAGACATACCATCACAATCACTGAGAGAAATATGCGGGGAAAAGCCCCTCTGGCATGCAATTGATCTGGGATTCAGCTCTGTATTTACCGTGAGGATTGACTGGTTGTTTGGACAGAATTTAAAACCAACAGATGTTTAAGATTTAACTTTATTTCAATACATTTCTAATATTCAAAACAAAAGATCCTGACAACTTGAACACAGACCACTGTTTCAGGCATCTCAAATACTTTTTGGTTTGAAAAACTTCCGATGCTTTCATGAATCTGAAGCCTCTCGTGGTATTTATCCGAGACAACCTCCTCCCTTAAACCTAGCCCATCATAACAAGCCACAGTACAGGAGTGGGTAGAATTTGTTTTTCCCACATATTTTGCAGCCAAAAATCGAAACTTCTAGACAGATGTTCACCTCCAGCCGCATTCGTCTTGGCAGTCTCTTTCACTTTTGTATGCTCCCAGTTTTTGTTTTATTGATCGGCTACAAACACACCTGCAACAGTGTGTTAGGAAGTAAGACAAAGGGGTAAAAACAATCAATCTCTCTTTGCGCCTCTGCCATGCAGCGCTGTCTGCAGCTATTCCTCTTATTTTGTATGACTGTGATGAGGTATCCTCTTCATTGCTATTGAGAATATATTGTCCATTTAATATTACAGAGCAGCCACTAATCAGAGGTTACTTTGCTGGCTTCAGATCTACTAGTTTTCTGCTAAATCTGTCTTTATATTACATTACATGTCACTTGTTAGACGCTTTTATCCAAAGCGACTTACTCAATACTGTGGGCAATCCCCACGGGAGCAATTTGGGGTGAAGAGTCTCAGGGACACAACGACATGCAGTGGGGTTTGAACCCTGATCCGAACACCAGCGCACAACCCACTGCGCCACACGCCTTATATAACGTTGTATGTGTCACAGCCTCTGACAGTATTGCTAGATAATTCACCTTCTCTGACTATTTTCAAGGACAACCTCTTTACTTCCTCTCCACACTTTGTTCAAAGGTCAACGGAAGAAAGACACTCACATTGCAGCCAAAGAATAGCTGTCTTTATAATGCCTTCGCATCTTTTAAAACCAATGTTTTTCTCCCCCGGCAGCCTTCAGTCCAAAGGTTCCATCTTTTCGTCAAGTAAAACTTAGTGAGCCTTCAACAAAAAGTTGTTCAAAAAGTACTGCCAGAGGAACTAAGGATGCATAACACAAAGGTTCAGTGCAAGCTGGGAAGAAATCCAAAATTAAATTTAGATTTCCGAAAGTTTTTTGTTGTGAAAGATAACGTATGTTCACTGTAAAGCTGGCCGACACCTCCTGAGCTCAGTTTTCATTATGTGAGTGTAGTGCTGAAAAGAAACTGAAAATCAATTGAGCCCTAAAGGAAGAAGCCAACCAACCAGCAGAGACATTCAGGAGATTAAAACAACAAGCGGTGCTGTGTTAGTGTTTGTGTTTAAATTAGAAAGTATGGATCAACATTTGGGAACTGCATGAACAAGGGAAGAATGGAAGTTACATTTCTGTCTAAAAAGTCTGCATGGAGGTTTTCTCCCACAGTCCAAAGACATGTATAGATTAGGTGAAATATAGATTTGATATTGCCTGTAGGCGTGAAAAGTTGTTTTGTGTCAATCCTACGAAAGGCTGACAACCTGTCGTGGTCGAACGACAACAGCGTTCCTAAAAGGCCTCCATGCTTTTCAATCAAATCAGGAAGTTCTTAGTGCGGTATCCAAATGTTGGCTTGGGGTTGTTTTCGCAGCAAGCTCAGCATAAAATATCAAGGTATAAAAGTATGCCAATGTCAGTTCTGCCAAAGTCTCCTTTCGTTAGCATATTAATCCAACTTTGACGGGTCGTGAACATATTTTTTTCAAGGCGTTTATACCCCAAAGAATACAGATAACACCTACAAATTAAGAAGGATCATCACATGGACAGAAGACTAATGCTATCGACAAAATAAGGACACAAAACAAAAGGGTTAGGTAAAGGGTTGGTAACCATAAAAAAGAGATGATCCTCAGATAAATCCCAAATGGTAAAGGGTGGAGTTATAACATTTTGTGTATTGGATGATGTCCTCCATCTTCTAATGTGTACCGAGTTTAGCGCCTCTAGCTTTTTGCTTTGATATATACCATTGACTCCCATTAAAGCAAAAACAGGATAATCCTACACAAATCAAAAGTGCTAAGGTGTAGGGCCTTGAAATGTGGTGTCAGTAATAGACTCCTCCTGCTATTAATGTGTGCCAAGTTTGGAACCTGTAGCTTCTTTCTTTGATATAGCTGCCATTGACTCCCATTGAAGCAAAAACGGGATAAGCCTCATATAAATCCAGAACGCCAAGTGGTAGGGCCATGCAAGTTGGCCTCAATAATAGTCTCCTCCTGCTATTAATGTGTGCCAAGTTTGGAACCTGTAGCTTCTTTCTTTGATATAGCTGCCATTGACTCCCATTATAGCAAAAACAGGATAATCCTATACAAATCCAAAGTGCTAAGGTGTAGGGCCTTGAAATTTGGTGTCAGTAATAGACTCCTCCTGCTATTAATGTGTGCCAAGTTTGGAACCTGTAGCTTCTTTCTTTGATATAGCTGCCATTGACTCCCATTGAAGCAAAAACGGGATAAGCCTCATATAAATCCAGAACGCCAAGTGGTAGGGCCATGAAAGTTCGCCTCAATAATAGTCTCCTCCTGCTATTAATGTGTGCCAAGTTTGGAACCTGTAGCTTCTTTCTTTGATATAGCTGCCATTGACTCCCATTATAGCAAAAACAGGATAATCCTATACAAATCCAAAGTGCTAAGGTGTAGGGCCTTGCAGTCAATAATAGTCTTCTCCTGCTATTAATGTGTGCCAAGTTTGGAACCTGTAGCTTCTTTCTTTGATATAGCTGCCATTGACTCCCATTGAAGCAAAAACGGGATAAGCCTCATATAAATCCAGAACGCCAAGTGGTAGAGCCATGAAAGTTGGCCTCAATAATAGTCTCCTCCTGCTATTAATGTGTGCCAAGTTTGGAACCTGTAGCTTCTTTCTTTGATATAGCTGCCATTGACTCCCATTATAGCAAAAACAGGATAATCCTATACAAATCCAAAGTGCTAAGGTGTAGGGCCTTGCAATTTGGTGTCAATAATAGTCTTCTCCTGCTATTAATGTGTGCCAAGTTTGGAACCTGTAGCTTCTTTCTTTGATATAGCTGCCATTGACTCCCATTGAAGCAAAAACGGGATAAGCCTCATATAAATCCAGAACGCCAAGTGGTAGGGCCATGAAAGTTGGCCTCAATAATAGTCTCCTCCTGCTATTAATGTGTGCCAAGTTTGGAACCTGTAGCTTCTTTCTTTGATATAGCTGCCATTGACTCCCATTATAGCAAAAACAGGATAATCCTATACAAATCAAAAGTGCTAAGGTGTAGGGCCTTGCAATTTGGTGTCAATAATAGTCTCCTCCTGTTATTAATGTGTGCCAAGTTTGGAACCTGTAGCTTCTTTCTTTGATATAGCTGCCATTGACTCCCATTGAAGCAAAAACGGGATAAGCCTCATATAAATCCAGAACGCCAAGTGGTAGGGCCATGCAAG
Source organism: Chaenocephalus aceratus (assembly GCA_023974075.1). NCBI lineage: Eukaryota > Metazoa > Chordata > Actinopteri > Perciformes > Channichthyidae > Chaenocephalus > Chaenocephalus aceratus. The sequence continues at coordinate 50,171 of JAMFTG010000090.1, read as the reverse complement.
TTGGCCTCAATAATAGTCTCCTCCTGCTATTAATGTGTGCCAAGTTTGGAACCTGTAGCTTCTTTCTTTGATATAGCTGCCATTGACTCCCATTGAAGCAAAAACGGGATAAGCCTCATATAAATCCAGAACGCCAAGTGGTAGGGCCATGAAAGTTGGCCTCAATAATAGTCTCCTCCTGCTATTAATGTGTGCCAAGTTTGGAACCTGTAGCTTCTTTCTTTGATATAGCTGCCATTGACTCCCATTGAAGCAAAAACGGGATAAGCCTCATATAAATCCAGAACGCCAAGTGGTAGGGCCATGAAAGTTGGCCTCAATAATAGTCTCCTACTGCTATTAATGGGTGCCAAGTTTGGTGTTTTATATTTTTTTCTTTTGATATTGCTGCTATTGATCATCATTAGGGTTAGGCCGAACTTTGGGACATCACTTTTAGAAGTAAAGGCTAGTTAAATACTTTTATATCACACATGTACTGCTGTGATTAAGTGTGCTTGTGAAAGTTGGCGTCAATATAATCTCTCCCTGCTATTAATGTGTACCAAGCCATTGACCCCCCATTCTAACATATTCAGAAAATTATCATCGTTATGGTTAGGCAAGTGTATTCATAGAGCACCTTTCAACACAAGGCAATTCAAAGTGCTTTAGAAAGATGAAAGACATTAAAGGTGGGGTAGGTAAGTTTGAGAAACCGGCTCGAGATACACTTTTTGTTATATTCCATGGAATGCTCTTAACATCCCGACAGCAATGCATAAATTAAATGCTTTGACAAAAAATCCATAAAGAAATGTCACCTGTGGAAGCCGTGGCGCTGTAAAAAGCTCGACCAATCATCTGAGCCGGCTGAAGTAGCTGGATGGCCTACCTGCCTGTCAGCCTTCCATCTGGGCACACACTGCCCTCGTGCCCTCATAGGTCATGTGCGCGTTCGTGTGTGTTGGGGGAGGGGCTCTGTGAGGAAGTGGCAGATTTGTTCCGGCTGTGTATTTTCAAATCCTAGCCACTCGAGCTGCTTTCTCCAAAATTACCTACCCCACCTTTAAGAGCATTAAGAAACATATTATCAAATGGAATTTAAAAACACTCATTTAAAAGCAAAGATAATAAAACATGAATAGCAAAAGAACATGAATTAAAGTGACAGTGCAGTGTGAGATACACACATCTGAAATGTTTAGCTCTGACTCTCAATCATTGCTAACTTTTTAGCAGACATAGTTTTCTTTGACCTCCCTTTCTTTCTACTTTCTTTTTTAACTTATCCTTTAGTTATTTCAAGTGTTTCATGCTAAACAAACCCCCCTTTGGAAAATTATTTTAGTTTTCGCCCAAACTAGGGTTTGAAATAGTTAAACACTGTTATATCACACATGTTCTGCTGTGATTAAGTGTGCTTTTGTTTGTCTCCAATAGGTAAGCCCAAAGTGGAGCTGACCTACGACAAGATGTACACCGTGACCAGCCGGCTGACCTTCACCGTCAGTAAGGAGGACGACGGCGTGCCGGTGGCGTGCATCGTGGACCACCCTGCCGTGAAGGACTTCCTTGCACAGAAATACCTCGAGGTTCAGTGTAAGTACTTCTGGTATGCCGTAAATTAGAAATCAGCGTGGATATTTTAAGCTGCCATATGCAAGTTTTCCAAGTGTCTCATCAGCTCAACTCCACAAATTGGACTGTGATACAGAAGAGCGTTCCATCGGCACTAATTAAACGGCATAAATTTGCTACTTTTCCCAACTAAAAGTTTGCTGTATGGCCTGTCAGTGAAGGGAAATCATCTCAACGCGCGGGTTACACAAGGAGAAGGTTGGTCTGCCGCAGAGTAGAGTGTTCCATCTCCACTAATTAAATGACATCAATTCCCCCCCCCCGCTGAACTGTCGGTGCATGGCAAAGTCATTAGAGGGAAACCAAATCAGAGCAGGATGATGTAAATATATAAAATTGTGCATTTGTGAATATGTTCCAAAGAAATATACTAATGCATCAGGTTGTGTTTGCTTGTTGTTAACATGAGTAGTCATTATGTTGCTGTTGCAGTTACTTGATATTATAACATAACTTTCACAGTATTTCCTGACATTAAAGCCTACGATAATATAGCAGTTCAATCCAGTTTGAGGTAAAAAGTTAATTAAGAAGGCTGCTTTTATGCTATTATGTGCATAATACATAGGATTTTAAGTGTGCACTAACCAGGTGCAGAGAATTAAACTCTTGACTGCGCACAAAAGAAGGAATTTACATCTTTGTGATATTGAGTGCTTCTGAACTCCTCCAAAAATTGGCCATAAGTGGAAGCAGGCGTGCACTTTAATCAAGTGTGTGCACATGAACACCTCAGTCTCTCTTTGCAAATCCTTTAATGAAAAGAGCAGAAGAGAAGTCGAGGGAAAGGTATTTCTTAATGGCCTCCAAAATCAAACCGCTCTATTTATAGAATCTGCAATGATCTCTTATACTATGATGAAATGTCATGTAAGTAAAATATTGTACAAAGTAATATTGGTAAATATATAAAAAATGATAACAGAGGTAAACGACAAGTGAAATACACCATATCCAACCAAAACAATTGATAACAAAATATTGATTGTCACTTAGGCATGGTATGTGGGATGCAACAACAACATAAACAAATACACTTTGGAATGTTTCTAGAACATTTAGAGAACCTTAAAATACTGAATATGACATTCGGAAATTATGTTTTTTCTCGTTTTTGCACATTATTTGTGCATCTGGCCTCCGACGTTTACGTTATGATACGTTACGATACGTTATGATACGATACGTTACGATACGTTACGGTACGGTACGTTACGTTATGGTATGTTACGATACGTTACGATACGTTAAGAAAGTTAACGTACGTTATGATACGTTAAGATACGTTACGATATGTTGCGATACGTTGCGATACGTTGCGATACGGTACGTTACGATAAGTTACGGTACGTTAATATACGTTAAGATACGTTATGATACGATAGGATATGTTAATATATGTTATGATACGTTATGATACGTTAAGAAAGTTAACATACGTTATGATGCTATGATACATTAAGATACGTTGCGATACGTTGCGATACGTTGCGATACGTTACGGTACGTTATGGTACGTTAAGATAAGTTAAGATACGTTATGATACTATACGTTACGATTACGATACGATACGTTGCGATACGTTACGATAAGTTACGGTACGTTAAGATAAGTTAAGATACGTTATGATACGATATGTTATGATACGATACGTTACGATACGGTACGTTACAATACAGTACGTTACAATACAGTACGTTACAATACGTTGTTATGATACGTTATTATTAGGGCTGTCAAGTTAACGCGTCTAATTATTTTAACGCGATTAACGCATGTGTATTTTTTTTCCTCGGCCGCCCCGTAGTTTCAGAGCGCATCGAGTTTAAAATACCATCTACAAGCTGATGCTGACAGCCCCGCTCCTGCCGCCTGCTTGTGGCAGACCACACTTCCACGCTCACCGGCAGGCACCGACTGGCCATCGGGAGGACCGGGAGGGTGTGTGTGTGTGTGGCACGAGCGAGCGAGAGAGAGAGAGAACGTGCACACCTTACGTGCATTGTTGTTGTTAGCATCTGGTGCTAGCTAGCTGCGCTAACGGATATAAGGAGCTGTTTCAATGCAAACAGAGGAGCGACATTTTGCCACAACTGCGCCGAGCACTTGACTTGATGCAGGAAGCAGACAGCGGGACATTGTAGGAGAAGTCAGCACACTCAGCACGGATAGTGCAACATGATTGCAGCGTCCAGGCAGTTCCCGTTCGAGCATATGCCTTGAGTTGCACATAGCTCCAACGAACCATCACAGTGTCTCTCCACACACACACACACACACATGCACGCGCACACACACACACACATGCACGCGCACACACACACACACATGCACGCGCACACACACACACACACACACACACACACACACACACACACACTGTATTGTATGAGAGGGGTTCCAGGTTGAATTGAGGTGGATATTTGTAATGTTCAGAGGTTGTTATGTTTAATCATGAGAATATTTGTCATTGATAAAATGATAATAAACAAACATTTGCATAAAGCATATTTGTCCACTCATATATAAGAGTATTAAAAACAAAACTTAAAATATCCCTCTAAGGTACATTTAGAACAGATACAAAATGTGCGATTAATTTGCGATTCAATATTTTTATCGACTGACAGCCCTAGTTATTATACGTTAAGATAAGTTAACATACGTTAAGATACATTAACATACGTTATGATACGGTTATGGTACGTTACGATAAGATACATTATCTGTGGTGAGTGCGCCACTCTTACATTTCTAAATGTAACTCCCATGGTCCAGGGTTATGTTTTTATTGCTAAAATGTATAACAGTAAAGAATATCAATGGGCATTGGAGACAGATATTTGCAACACCTAAGTTTGCCTTAGATATATATATATGAATACTGGACTTCTCATAGCGATGGAATCCCTGCCGTGTGGCGAGTAATTAATATGCCAGGCCTTTGTAATGCGGAGCTTTAGATATTTTTATTGATGCAAAATAACAGAATGTATGTCTTTCATGCCCCGGTAACCTTATGTATTTAGCCTCTGGCATGTCCTAGCATTCGGTTTAAAAAAATAAAACTCTTCTGCAGCCTTATGACCTTTCCCCGGGAGAGCGAGAGGAGGAGATCAGATCATCTTCAGAGGCAGCGTGGCATTTAGTCGGCCTCTGATAACAGAGAGAGAGACTCTGTGCATACTGCATCAGCCAACAAAACATTCAAGTTTAATATTATATTCTGAGTATTATCCGTGGAACATTATAACCTATTGTGTGGAACATCTTCTAGAACATCCTAATTGGAGATTGTCTTCATTTCTTTGACTTCTGTCGTGCTCCTTATTATCAGGCTCTTTAAGTGACTGAGTTTCCTGAAGAGCAGCGCTTGATTTACAAAGGATGTTTCTTTTTTCCTTACTCTAAAAATAGCAATTTGGCTGATTTGATTGGAGTTAATTGGAAGTGTACTTATTGAATTAGCCAGAGGTGTTAAAGTACAATCTGCTCAGTTCAGGGTGTACCTCGGTTTTGGAGTCATGGTTTTTAGTACAGAAAATATAATAAAAGAAACACAGTAGATCATTTATGAGTTCATTTTTTCATTGTAAATATTAAAATACTAAATAGTGGCATTGGACAGAAGCCCCGAGATGCAAGGTAAAAATAATGTACGCAGTTTCTGTTGAAATCTAAGTTTAGGTGGTATTTTTTTATTGCTAAATATGAGAGTTAGAGTAGCTGATGTTTTATTTGTTCTGTTTGTGTTTCTACAGACACATTAGGTCCTTTGAACAATATTGAAACACATTGCAAGTATTTTCTAACTGATTTTGTTCACTATTTTAGTTGAGTTTGAGAAAAATAAAGCGATTTTTGAACATTAAAGCATGGAAACATGTCACAGTAGAGACACTACATACTGATATACACCTGAACATCAGCAGGAGAGGACTCTTTAAAGTAGAGACACTACATACTGATATACACCTGAACATCAGCAGGAGAGGACTCTTTAAAGTAGAGACACTACATACTGATATACACTTGAACATCAGCAGGAGAGGACTCTTTAAAGTAGAGGCACTACATACTGATATACACCTGAACATCAGCAGGAGAGGACTCTTTAAAGTAGAGGCACTACATACTGATATACACCTGAACATCAGCAGGAGAGGACTCTTTAAAGTAGAGACACTACATACTGATATACACCTGAACATCAGCAGGAGAGGACTCTTTAAAGTATTGACACTACATACTGATATACACCTGAACATCAGCAGGAGAGGACTCTTTAAAGTAGAGACACTACATACTGATATACACCTGAACATCAGCAGGAGAGGACTCTTTAAAGTAGAGACACTACATACTGATATACACCTGAACATCAGCAGGAGAGGACTCTTTAAAGTAGAGACACTACATACTGATATACACCTGAACATCAGCAAGAGAGGACTCTTTAAAGTAGAGACACTACATACTGATATACACCTGAACATCAGCAGGATAGGACTCTTTAAAGTATTGACACTACATACTGATATACACCTGAACATCAGCAGGATAGGACTCTTTAAAGTATTGACACTACATACTGATATACACCTGAACATCAGCAGGAGAGGACTCTTTAAAGTATTGACACTACATACTGATATACACCTGAACATCAGCAGGAGAGGACTCTTTAATTAATGATAGAGACCTAATTAGTGGTTGCTAAGCTAACTCAGACAGTGATGGGTGCAAACTCCCTGTCATGTCTTGTGGTTCGCCAGTTGTCTTTTTCTACAAGCCATTATATAATCCAGCTACATATTTGTAGGACATTATAAAGAGCCAAGAATTAAAGCGTACTATGGTGGTGTTTGTTTACTGATGATATATTATCCTGATAGACGAGGTGATTTACATTTCAATCACTCACTGTGTGGGCAATTTGCTAGTAGAGCGGAGTGCATTGTGTGCTAAGTAAACAGCTAAAAAGGCCATTGTCAGGGGATAGCGTAATTAAATAAGCGTGTAATGTTTATGTGTATGAGCGGAGCGGGCTGTTTTGCTGCGTCGACTCGCTGCTTTTCCCTTAAGGTCGCCAGGCTGCACGGAGATGGATAGTGCCGTCTCGAGTGCTTATGAGGTGAGGCGCACAATAAAGCAAATAATTCAGTTAGCGTAATGATAACGGCCTTCTTGCATACTGTAGACACTAATTCATTCCCACCGAAGAGGCAGGAGGCGGATCTGGCTGTGCAGCATTGTGTTTACCCATCAGGCAGAGACAAGAAAGCGCCGACATAACTACTCGCGGCTATCAAAACAACTTACAGATGCCCGGCGTCCTTCATGTTTATTACTCCGAGATGACAAGGTCGGCTGCGAGAGTGAAGAAAAGTTGCCGTGTAGCGCCTGCAGTGGGAAACAAAACCAAAGGCTTGCCGTCTGAACATGCCCACTGAGCAGAAGACTTGGCTTTTCGCCCGTCTGCTGTCCATCACGGAGACGGAGAGGCGGCCGCGGACAGGGTGTGATTTAGACAGATGGATGACCAGACACGTGTTGTTTGTTGCCGAGAAGGTCGGACGGCAGTGTGAAACTTTACAGCCGGCTTTTGAAATCGTAACTCAGGCCTCGTGTCTGCAGGCTGATTAGACATGTACGCAGCAAACTGTGCATTCAGGATTTAATACTGGGGGGAAACAAGAATAACAATCAGGGAAGTGTAATTACGGCACAGTGACTCAGCAATCAGTCTGCTCTGAGATGAGTGGAGGTTTGAACGATTTCTTCGTCATCTCACACAAAGCAACACATTTCTTTGAGAAGCCATTATAGCAGGGGTGGGGAACCTTTTTCCTCTCAAGGGCCATTTCAATTTTTACAATATCCTCAGAGGGCCGTACAAGTTATTGACCTCTGCTTAAAAAAAACTAAAATCACAGCCCATTCATTTCATTCTGTGCAAAGAAAAAGCAACCTCTTAATCCAGATATCTCACCATGACTCGCGTATGCATGCACGTGCAGTGTGTGGCGTGCTCCCCTGGGAAGATTTTTTTTTAAATGTTGAAGTTAAAAGCATCAATCTGGTGCACTTTGAGAGCAACATTAGGAGATCTATGGACACATCTCTCAACACCCAAACACATCTGTAAGCAGATTTTCTTTTAATTTATGGATATTTGACAAATCACTCCCCTTTCAAACTGTATTCTTCTTTATTAATAACTGTCATATAGTATTTTATACCCGTTTACTTTATTCTCTTATTTTTTTTATAACTATAATGATCATATAAAGATGTGCCTTTACCTCACTGGTTGTAGAAAAAGCTTCTTATATTCGTTAGCATAGCTAGCTAACCAGATGCTAACGATAACAACACAGTTATTGACTGTCTGATCAGTATGACAGATGAGCAGATCGCCACTGGGCTTTCCACTAAAGACACAGACACGCAGAAACTGCGGCATGTGTACGGACTTATCGGTACTGCAATTTCTGAAGTGCTGGAGTGGCGTTCTGGTGCTCTCCGTCAGAGCTGCACCCCTGTCAGTCGAGACATATACCACGTGATGACACGTTAGGCTCGTGTTGTGTTCAAGGACCCTGACCTTGGCCAGGAAAAACAGGCACTCGCTTGTTTAATTTTTTTGCGGTCTAGATTTCTTTAATTTTTTAATTTTTTGCGTGTGTTTATAAATTACCTCGAGGGCCGTACCAAATTGTCTCGCGGGCCGTATACGGCCCGGAGGCCGGAGGTTCCCCACCCCTGCATTATAGGTTGAGGCTTTTAATATATTGCAAACAATGTCAGCTATCATTTTGGATCTTTTTTTAATGAACTTTGATTGATTTTATACAGAAATTGACAGCACAAAAAGGTGTTATAAAGTACATCCAAACATATAATACACAACAACATCAAAGACAACAACATAAACAGTTGGCTCGAATAAAACATTTGTAAATAAGTTAAGAAAAATAATAACAACTAAACACAAGTCATTTTGTATCATTTCAACACAGATATTCATCAAAATGACTAAGTACAACCAATGTAATGTTAATGTTGTCTTGTTTTGTGTTACTGTATGTTTAATGATCTAATTCAATTGAATATATAGAAGAAAACCAACCTTTTTGTGAGTTATCCGATGACATTGTCTTTGGTAAAATACCTCAAACCTTTTGGCGAAATTCCGACAAAGCTTTTGATAAATCAGTTAGAAAACGTATTAAAAAAAATTCTTAACAATTTCAAAAAGTCATGTACAAGGGCTGATATAATAATACCATACCAGAAAATAAAAAGAAATGTCATACAAGTAATAACCCTAACTCATTCATAAAGAAGAATGAGTGTATCTCTGGGCCCATAGATCTCGGCCTCCGTTACGGGTAATATAGCAATAAAACATTGCACAGGAAGCAGGGGAATATATGTAATGTATGTAACTACTTTGTCTGTCTCTGTTTCCTGGTTTTATTCTGAAAAGTGTTCCCTTTCCCCATGTCTGTTGCTGATTGTGTGCACCTGGTGCCCTGTGGTGTCTCCTCCCCCTCACCTGTGTCTTGTTGGTTGATTAGGGTGTGTGTGTGTGTGTGTGTGTGTGTGTGTAGGCTTATGTTTCCCTGTCTGTTAGGAGGCTGGTAGAGTGTGTGTGAGATCCTTGTGGCTGGTGACTAGGCACGGGAAAAGCAAGATTGGGGCTGTTTCCCGTGCTCAAGTTCAATAAATGCCCACGCCGGGTTATAATTCTGGACGTTCTGCCTCTGCCTCCTTGCTTGGTCGGGCCGCTCAATTGTCAGCGTCACACTCTCAAACACTACCTTGATATAGCATGTTCCCTTCGTGTCTGATTTACTGGTTGGACGGTTAAAAGCTGAAACAGATATCAGGACTCTTGTTTTGCTTTCCGTTCTTCTCTCTCTACATGGTAACACAAAACTCAATCCCTTACTCAGATGACAGATTGAATAAAAAATTGCATTTTTGTCCAGAATAAAGGATCATGCCTCACACCAAGATGAGAACAGAGCTTTGATAACACCAGCAACAGTCGGGGAATGAGAACAATAGAAACTCGTCGGTTGCAAAGAATAGCACAGCAGAAACTGTCAAAGCACCCCGCTGATTGTCAAAACAACATTCTTACAGTTTCTCTCCGCCTGCGCTACAGCCAACACTGCCTTTTGTTTTGTGTGATAGTTATCAGGTATTTGGATATACTACTTGTGGGTCCAAACCACGCCTGTCATTCCCCAATGCGTTGCCTTGTGTTTTGGTGTTGGGGTTAATTTACGATTCCATCAATATTATACCCAAGGTAGACCCAACCCTGCTGAAGAATGATTGATGAAATTGAAGAGAGGGTTGGGGGTAAAAAGGCAGCGGTGGTCAGATAGATGTAAAGGAAAAACACCTTGAATTTATTCTGTTGTTAACATCATGTCAAGTCGAATAAATCCAGACCCAGCAGAGGTGGTGTGAAGCTCAATCGTAATAAAAAAATAATGTTCCTGTTTCTTGAACTGCTTTATTCTTTAACTTCAGCACTACTGGGGCGGGACATGTTAATGTTGTTGTGTTTACTACTTAAACATATAGGGACTATTTATGTGAGCTGCACCGTGTATTCTGTGTGAAGAAAATGAATGATGGATAAACAAATACCTGATTACCGTGAAAAAGGATGCGGGGATGATGTGTATGCAGACCCTGGAGTTAGCATCTCCCTGGTTCCCGCTACAAAAAGCCAATGGATTTGGATTTTTTAATAAAATAAGCTATACGGCAACAAACGTTGATGATACTTTCACGTCTTGTTTAGCAGGGATATTCTCCACATATTAACAACACTTTTAGAGTTTTGAAGTAAAAAGTGAACGTTATAGGAACTACAGCACGGTCACATGACTTCACGTCACCACCGCTAAGCTAAAGGTGGCTAATGTTGGGCTATAAAGGAACTACAGCACGGTCACATGACTTCACGTCACCACCGCTAAGCTAAAGGTGGCTAATGTTGGGCTATAAAGGAACTACAGCACGGTCACATGACTTCACGTCACCACCGCTAAGCTAAAGGTGGCTAATGTTGGGCTATAAAGGAACTACAGCACGGTCACATGACTTCACGTCACCACCGCTAAGCTAAAGGTGGCTAATGTTGGGCTATAAAGGAACTACAGCACGGTCACATGACTTCACGTCACCACCGCTAAGCTAAAGGTGGCTAATGTTGGGCTATAAAGGAACTACAGCACGGTCACATGACTTCACGTCACCACCGCTAAGCTAAAGGTGGCTAATGTTGGGCTATAAAGGAACTACAGCACGGTCACATGACGTCACCACCGCTAAGCTAAAGGTGGCTAATGTTGGGCTATAAAGGAACTACAGCACGGTCACATGACTTCACGTCACCACCGCTAAGCTAAAGGCGGCTAATGTTGGGCTATAAAGGAACTACAGCACGGTCACATGACTTCACGTCACCACCGCTAAGCTAAAGGTGGCTAATGTTGGGCTATAAAGGAACTACAGCACGGTCACATGACTTCACGTCACCACCGCTAAGCTAAAGGAGGCTAATGTTGGGCTATAAAGGAACTACAGCACGGTCACATGACTTCACGTCACCATCGCTAAGCTAAAGGTAGCTAATGTTGGGCTATAAAGGAACTACAGCACGGTCACATGACTTCACGTCACCACCGCTAAGCTAAAGGCGGCTAATGTTGGGCTATAAAGGAACTACAGCACGGTCACATGACTTCACGTCACCACCGCTAAGCTAAAGGCGGCTAATGTAGTCTGATGTAGACACTTAGATTCAACAGTTGGGGTATGTACTGACATATGTTATGTTGTACACCAACAAAAATGTCTTCAGCTTGTGTTAAACACAGACCAGATGTCAGGGTTCAAACCAAAAACGCATTCAGAATACCATTGGGTTAATGTTCGCCAACTAACCCAACTGCTGGGTTGCACAAAAAAAGATGTCATCACTGCACCATTCTAAGTATATGCAGAGGGAAGATGTGTAATTCATTACCTGTTCTGTTATGCCAGCATTTAATTTTCTTTCTATCTTTACTTTCAGACAAACCGGAGGTGAAGATCGTGGTAGAGTTTCCTCAGGGTCTGACGAGGGAAGGAGAGAACCTGGAACTCACGTGTCAGGCCAAAGGCAAACCCCAGTAAGAGACACACACACACACACACACATTGTTACTAATTAAAATATGCCAAGGGTAGAGAAAACACATTTATTTATTCATTGAGATACCTTGACTTCATTTTAAGGTCTGCATATGTGTGTCCCGTTGCTGTGCTATGAATTGCTGTTGAGAATAAACGTTTTCAGCAGCACGTTGCGAGTGAGTTCAAATGAGGATGTACACAAATACAACTCCAGCAATCAGGCATAACAAATATGAAGCAATTAACCTTTTACCACCAAGTTCTGTTGCAGGAAATATGGTAGAGCTAGGAAAAACACGAAATGAAAATAATCCCTAAATCGAGTTGATCCTTGTCTTTATGGTCACGTTTGTAAAAATTGAAAAAGATGAACAATTGTGTTTTGAGAAAGTTCTGATTGACTTGACGTCGGGTCAACATCAATTTAAATTGATGTTGAATGAGCAAAGACAAGTTGTTTTTTTAGGAATGTGAAAGGAAACTTTTGAAGTATGTAAGGTTGTATTTGTATATTTCATTTTAACTAGAAAAGGAAATACATGTTTTTTAAATAGATAGATTGATAGCAATGGTTAGCTATCTAGTTAAAGCTAACTTTAGCTCGATAGCTTATTTGGCAGATAGCTAATGTTTGGGTAGGTAGGTAGGTAGGTGGGTAGGTGGGTAGGTGGGTAGGTGGGTAGGTGGGTAGGTGGGTAGGTGGGTAGGTGGGTAGGTGGGTAGGTAGGTAGGTAGGTGGGTAGGTGGGTAGGTAGGTGGGTAGGTAGGTAGGTAGGTAGGTAGGTGGGTAGGTAGGTGGGTGGGTGGGTAGGTAGGTAGGTGGGTAGGTAGGTGGGTAGGTAGGTGGGTGGGTAGGTGGGTGGGTGGGTGGGTAGGTAGGTAGGTAGGTAGGTGGGTAGGTAGGTAGGTAGGTGGGTAGGTAGGTGGGTGGGTGGGTGGGTAGGTAGGTAGGTAGGTAGGTAGGTAGGTAGGTAGGTAGGTAGGTAGGTAGGTGGGTAGGTAGGTGGGTGGGTAGGTAATATTTGATGGCTAATTTGATAGCTAACATTCACTTGATAGATAGATAGATAGATAGATAGATAGATAGATAGATAGATAGATAGATAGATAGATAGATAGATAGATAGATATGACGGTTGCCTTCACACAAGTAAGTGTTACAAAGAACTCTGACTAAGGGCCCAGATCTTTTTAAATGGCCATTCCTCCAAGATACATTACATGTATTACATACATGGGCGACTGTGGCTGTGAGGGAGTGCGGTCGTCTTTCAACCAGAAGGTTGTGGGTTCGATCCCAGCCCATGCAGCCAACATGTCGATGTATCCTTGGGCGAGACACTTAACCCTGAGTTCAACGGTGTGTGAATGTTAGGTCCTAGAGCAAGTGGTACTGCTCTGTGTGAATGGGTGAATGACATGTAGTATGTAAAGCGCTTTGAGGGGTCGTAAAGACTGGATAAAGCGCTATATAAGTACAGTTCATTTACCATTTACATAATCACTGAATTGAATGGCTGCTATTTTCTCTCCAATGCATGTCTAAGGGGGGGGTTTTCAAAACTGGCCTGTAATTATGAACCACATCAGAATTACTGTGATATTTTCATCAGGTGTTTAATTAGCACTCCTTTAAATGCGGAGGACGGAGCAGAAAGGGGCCGTAATGACAGTGAGCGGGTCCTAATGTCCCGCAGGAGGAACGTCAGAGGAACAGTGGACTGAGTAGGTTGAAGGCTTGAATAGGCAGGGTGTTATTTTTGAGTAATGAGTGCTTATTCTCACACAGTATCCAGGGAGACTGTGTGAGAATAAGAGAGTATGTTGATTGAGTGGAGGTGCTCGATTTGAACAAATGAAGTCAAGGTAAAAAAATTTAAAATAAACTGAGCTGAGCACAAGGAACATTATCAAAGTGAATCTCTCCCACTGACAAAAATGAACTTCCAATGGCCTCAGTATCATTTTGAAACGTATGTCTTAATAGAAAAAGGACCATGCATGAAAACCATATTATTAATAAAGCCACATTTTTGCTCATAGCTAATTTCCATCTGCTGTTCCAGTGGAGGGAGACACATAATACTCGACAAACCCTTAATACATTACATATTCTCTATCACACACTTATTATTACAATTCACTCAAGAAAGCCTCAAATTAAGCTCAACTTAAGGCAGATGTTAAGGTTGTGCCCTTTTCTGTTTTCCCCTTTGCATCAAACGGCCATTTGACACTCATTAGGCCATTATTCCACATGTATCATCTGAAACCTGAATGTTGTTTTGTTTGGATGACGGCTGTTTGTGTTATGAGATGTAATGGGGTGCAAATGATGCCATTAGAGCACTCGAGTGTGAGAAAAACAAAACAAGAGCTTCAGGAAGGAGAGCTGACGAACTGTCCAAACATCAGCACGGTCGGTATCAATCGTATTCGTTTGTTGACAAGACAGCTCAAATTTGAACAGGACAATACAATCATCAGATGAGACTGGAGTTATGAATATACATTATAAAACAGTGATTTGAGGTACTTGGGGATGTGGCTTTTCAACAGGTGTGTAGTGTGTATACAACGTTCCTAGACCACTAGTCCATGTCCACAAAGCGCATTTTTCTGAGTTTCAATTGGTGATATTAATTGAAATGATTTCTGACAACTGTAATCTGTCATGTCAACATATACAGTTTTCTTACCCCTAGATGCACGAGTGACTGGACCCTACACTCGTCCATAAGTGGGTCAAAAAGGACCCGTATTACAATAATATGTGTGTTTATGCCTTTTTTGTCATTTTGGTTAAGAAAAATCACTTATCACTATTTTGGTTAAAGGTGGGGTAGGTACGTTTCAGAAACCGGCTCGAGATACACTTTTTGTTATATTCCATGTAATGCTCTTAACATCCCGATAGCAATGAATATCTGAAGTGCTTTGACAAAAAATCCATAAAAAAATGTCATCTGAAGCCGTAATACTGTAAAAAGTACAACAAAGATGGCCTACCTGCCTGTCAGCCTTCCATCGGGGCACACACTGATCTCGTGCCCTCTTTGGTCATGTGCGCGTTCTTGTGTGTTGGAGGAGGGGCTCTATAAGGAAGTGGCAGATTTTCTCCGGTTGTGTATTTTCAAATTCTAGCGATCTCGAGCCGGTTTCTCCAACTTACCTACCCCACCTTTAACACTAGAAATATTTAATATTGAATTTTTCACTATTTAGAATTTTAGAATTTTTTTTTACATTTTTAAAAAACAACGAAATTCCATAGAAAATGCATGCGGGTCATGTTTGACCCACTTATGGAAGCTTGGGGTAGTAATACAAGAACTACAATTTCTTAAAATTTGAAAAATTGAAATTTAAAATTTTAATAGCACGATATCCAAAACATGTTTTTTGAGGAATAGCTGGAATATGAAATGATAAAAAAATGTAATTACAAAGATACTCTAATTAAACCACCTCACCGGGTCAAAAAATACCCACGCACCCATGCATCTAAGGCAGGGGTGTCAAACTCAAGGCCCGGGGGCCAAAACCGGCCCGCAACTTCTTTTTATGTGGCCCGCAAGAGCTTGCTAAGATTATAATACGTTTATTATACGGTTACATGCCGAACATGCAGAAGCGCGTTGCCCATACACTACATATCCCACAATGCATCTCAAATATGAATTTTGTTTAGAATTTGACTTTTTTCTTCCACATTTCAATTTTTTTTACATTTTCAAATTTTGTACAGATCTTTTTTTAAATCATTTTGTGACATGCGCACCGAAGACACTTGCAATTATTTGCCATGGAATTCTGCTTTCAGACGTAGTTAATTATGAAGTTATCCAATAGTAATCCAATTCAGAGGCAATAATGTAATATAATACATTATTTTATATATATTATATATTTATATATGTATATTTTATATAGTTACAACCGGCCCTTTGAGTGCAACCATAATGTTAATGTGGCCCGCGATGAAATTGAGTTTGACACCCCTGATCTAAGGGTTACACCTAAAAAGGTGTTGAAGTTGATCTCACAGTGTGTTTCATGTGGTGATGACTTCTTTTATTCAAGGCAGTGTTTATTTGCTTCTTGACAGAAGTTAAGGGTAAAATGTTGAAGGTAAAAAAGGAAATGCTTTTATTTTGAAGTGCAAGTATGTGTCCTGCTTTTGCTCCTTCCTGTTATGATATGTAAATGAATACGAGTATGTTCTTGTTGAAAACTGTTACATTAATCAAAAGTAAACACTTTCAGTTAGGACAAGATTTGCTTGGTTCTTCATTCGAAGCTTCTATTACACAACCCATGTGGTGATAAATGACTTCTTAAATAAGCTAAGTTCATGTTCTTTAGCATTTCAACAAAGTAAAAGGAAAAGCGGTCTTTTTGGCCGAGGAAATAGAAAGTGGTTCAAAGCTCTGATGGGAAATCAAATGATTAGAGTGTAGGAGGAAATCAATCATGGTCTCACAATGGATTTGAATGGCGACTTTCATTGAGTGGAAATAAAAATCCTTAATTCTTTTCAAACTTCTACTTTATCCTTGTTAGCAAGAGTAGTTTCAAAGAACAGACACAAATCGAACCTGTAAGCCAAGCCATATCGCAGAATAAAAACATGTTATTCTGGAGCAAGGTGAGCACATGAATGGACGGAGCATTTTCAATGTAATAACTTGTGGACCTTGAATCTGTTCTGCCTTGGGATCCATTGTAAATTTTGTGAAAACAAGTTGAACAAAAAGCTGCTGTCTTTTGCGAAAGAGCTTTTCAAAACCACATTCCTAGCTGTGAGAAACTCAAAACACATATCTTGGTTAGGTCATATATTAAGAAAGTTAGCGGTGTTATTAAATGCTTGGATGTTGTTATTGAAACGGTTTGCTTTCATAATGCAGTCATGTTGCAGCTTATGCTTTTGTCTTTTATTGTATGTATGCTCACTGCATATGTATCTTTACAGCATACAGCAGTAACAGTCTTAACATTATTTATTTGTACATTCTGTGTCATGCAAATGGCCGGATTCAAGGGTTGTACATGAAAGGGTCGGTCCCAGTACTCAGCTCAGCCGCTGCAGGTGAATTAAGGGAAAGAAAACAGGACCATTGCATGAATGTGGGTTTTTCCTGACCCAGATTTCACACCGGGTTGCAGTCGAACTGACACAAATAAAATCTCAATCACCATTCAACATGTTTTAAGCAACATTGCACAACTCTAACAACTTGAAATGTTGACTTTATTTAATAGTTCTACAGTCAGCATAACATGTCTGCGTGTTGGCTTCATGCTGTACATTGTTGAAAGCACTTTGGCATTTTACAAATACATTGTAAAATGCTGAATAAGCTCCATAACTCAAATGCATTCCTAGGTAACGATAGGTTTGTTTCCTCTAACGGCAGAATGTTGATTCCCGTTAGAAGGTGCGGCTGCGAGGTATTGTGTCCGTTTCTCTCACGCATCATCAGCTCAAGGACATAATAAAGGAAGCATTGAACCATCCAATGGTATCCAAACTGGAACATCCAAACAGTTCTTATCATAGATGAAACTTTGGGACAACTACTGTTGGGGAAATATTTTTCCAAGACCCATAACTTTGACCCAGTTTATCAAGCTGTCCTGACTGAGCACACGCACCTGTAGCCTGGCTGCTGTGCTCTCAGGGTTCTGTCTCCCTGCTCCTGCCTGTTGGCGTCAGCTGATAGAGGTGTTATGGTTCTATCTTGTTATGCAGCAGGTTGATGATTCTCTCTGAACTAGCTAAACACATCTGGGGTAGAGTTCTTCAGAATTGACGAGGCAACTCTACCGGGAAGTCAGAACCTCTAACTCTTGGACTTGTCTTGTCAATTCTCCGGCCGAAGCTCCAAATAAACCCATCAGTGTTTGACATCAAAGCTCTCCCCGTGTCTCCTTTGCGTGGGTGACTCCTCCTGCATTGCTACACAGAAGTTTCTCCCACAACCACGACCCAAATCAGAAATACATTCTCAACCCTAATTCAAAGTTACGATGCGTCAAACGTCTGAGTCTCAAACTCGTTATCATCCTCTGAAGGGTAGAAGTACAAGCACCACAGTGTTCATACTTGGCTTAGAGACAAGCTCACAACCCGTATTCATTTGATTCAAAATACAATCAATACAGTGAGCCGGGAATTGGAAGTCATGTTCATTAGAGCTGCTGAGGGTTGTGCCAATAGCACCGGGGGCCCGGCTGCCGGCGGCCATTTGTATTCCAGACGCCCTTCTCCTCTCCCCACTTTCCTCTATCTGTGTCATCTCCCTGCTTCCTTCCCCTTCTCAAAACATCCAATCGTCCTATTTCTTTCCCAGGTCATGTCTCTCACTCCATTTGATTTCCATACGTATGGTTTATTTACATTTCATTTCATGTGGACAGCACTTGTTATAGACACGGCACGCTCGTTCAGGTTCTCTACAACAGCCATTTAACGCACTTGTGCTTTGTTTGTTTTCAGCTATTGGCTTCCATTTCATATTTTCTTTTTACTGGATATTACACAGTTGTTCCCCTATCCTATTGTCTTTCTCCCTCCACACCAAATGTTTTTCTAATGGAGGGAAACAAGTTAAAAAAGCACAGCAACGAGAGACCATCAGCTCTCGCTCAGGGGAAATAACAGTAGCTGGCAGCGGCCATTGAAATTGCAGCTGTTTTGTCTCCTTTCTTTTTCCTCCTACCCTCTGTGGCTCTGAGCTCATTGTCAAACAAATCTGTCACCCCGCTATAAACCTCAGTCGAGGTATAAAGGGAACAAATACAGACGCTTGGTAGGAGCCCACCTACACAGCAGCAGTTATAGGTGTACGTGGCAAGGATGCAAAGCTGCTCCAAACGTATTGTTGCTTTTAAGTGTACAATTAGGGAGGAATGTTATTATAATATGTATTGGTTTTTTAATGTCTTAACTCTATTTGATAAGCAAATTGAGGTACAGCTGTTTACCTTAAGGACAGATGAGTGGTGTATGTGAAAAGATATGTACTATATGATGGGAATATGGCTATAGGGCATTGCAAGGATGTTATGATGCAGTACTGATGGAGAGATAACTCTTCTTGGTAGAGCCAATATCTGAGTAAAACACCATTGCCAGAAGCAAATGCACTTACTGGGCAATCATGACTTTGTTGAAAGGGTAAGATAAATGTGCACTTTACTTATATAAAGTTAAATATTGATATAGAAGTAAACAAAGAAGCAAAAGGTGATGGCTGTATGTGAGACAGATGGAGCGTGGGTGGGGCCAGAGAGAGCTTTGAGAGGCCGAACAACAGATGGCAGAGTTCACCTGCAAGAGAAAACAATAAACAAAGAGGAGAAGGACGAGGGCATTGTTTTTTATTCCCTCAAAATAACTTTAAAGCAAGATACAAAACAACAACTGGTGATTATGATCAATAACATCTACAGGATACACTTATGAAAGGAAGTTGTCAACCTCGTCTGAAATAAAATCTCTATTTGTCCATGAAAAGGTTTAAGGCGATATAATGGGATGTAAAAAAGGAAGGTTGGTTGGTTGGTTCGGTTGTTTGTTTGTTTGTTTGTTTGTTGGTTGGGTTGTTTGTTTGTTGGTTGGGTTGTTTGTTTGTTTGTTTGGTTGTTCGGTCGGTCGGTCGGTCGGTCGGTCGGTCGGTCGGTCGGTCGGTCGGTCGGTCGGTCGGTAATTGTCTATGGATATTAATTCATAAGATTTCAGAACAAGGTCATAGGATGAAGTTCTTTGTCACCCTTTCATGTTTCCTCTGTTGCCAACCGGAGGCCATGATTGTTAGAATACGTTCATTTGAATGCCTTATACATTTGGTCATTACATTACATGAACTTTGTTGAAAAGTTAGACCATTCATTGGGAAAGTTGTCAATCCTATCTCAACTATTGGCCAAAATGCCACAACTTTTTTGTTTGTATTTTTGTATTTGGGATTGTAGGAAACGGTATTTTGATCTCTCTGTCTGTACACACAAACTGAAAGATTGACAATAAAGTTGACTTTGACTTCCGGTTGGCAACAGAGGAAACATGAAAGGGTGACAAAGAACTTCATCCTATGAACTTGTTCTGAAATCTTATGAATTAATATCCATAGACAATTACCGACCGACCGACCGACCGAACCTTTATTTCAAATATTCATAGAACCTCTGGTTACAGGTGCGAACCAAATGACTGGGGAAAGTTACAAATATCTGAATGTTGCAAGGCTATCGAAATGTAGGGTAGCAGAAATGATGTGCAAAGTGCATGATGGACGTTTTTGTTGTTGACAGGAATGAAAAGCAAGTGATGCTCATTGATCTAGGAGGTGTCAGGAACATTATCTTGGAGGATAAATCCTTTTGATTCTGATCAATTTAGTCTTTTCTTCATTTCCCCCTTATGATACATTTTCTTTGAACCAAAAGATCCTGCATGATATAATGAGACAAATGTCAAAAGAGGTCCATGTCTCCCAGGGGAAGAAAGCTCTCCGATGTGGTGATACCCTCTGGAGTGCTGTGCCCTGCAGAGGTCAGATTTGACATTTTTAGCCCCCATTAATGCTAGGCGTCTAACAATAGCAAAAGTGATCCAAATGTTTTTAACTTTTTCAATTTTCCTTCTTTTGGGTGTAATGAACTTTGCAGCCCTCAGGCCAGTTCTTTAAACTTTTAATTTGGTTTCTTAATGGATCACATAACCTTTCACTCCCAGTTTGAATGTTTGTCTCGGGAACTAACGGGTTGCTCTGGTTTTCGTTCCCAGGCCTCAGCGGGTGAACTGGGTGAAGGTGGATGACGACGTGCCGTCCCACGCAGTCATCACCGGAGGCGATCTTTACATCGAAAACCTAAACAAGACCTACAACGGCACCTACCGCTGCGTGGCCTCCAACACGGTGGGGGAGTCCTTCGACGACTACATCCTCTACGTATATGGTAAGCACGTCTAACCCTAACCCTCCATCACTCTCCCTTTCCCTTTCTGCTTTTTTTCTGAGAGATTGGTCCATTAAAGGGCACCTATTATGCCAAATCCACTTCTCCATGTCTCTTCTAACATGTGTCCCCTCTTCTTCATGTCTCTTCTACATCAACATGTGTCCCCTCTTCTCCATGTCTCTTCTACATCAACATGTGTCCCCTCTTCTTCATGTCTCTTCTACATCAACATATGTCCCCTCTTCTTCATGTCTCTTCTACATCATCATGTGTCCCCTCTTCTTCACGTCTCTTCTACATCAACATGTGTCCCCTCTTCTTCATGTCTCTTCTACATCATCATGTGTCCCCTCTTCTTCACGTCTCTTCTACATCAACATGTGTCCCCTCTTCTTCATGTCTCTTCTAACATGTGTCCCCTCTTCTTCATGTCTCTTCTACATCAACATGTGTTCCCTCTTCGTCATGTCTCTTCTACATCAACATGTGTCCCCTCTTCTTCATGTCTCTTCTACATCAACATGTGTCCCTCTTCTTCATGTCTCTTCTACATCAACATGTGTCCCCTCTTCTCCATGTCTCTTCTACATCAACATGTGTCCCCTCTTCTTCATGTCTCTTCTACATCAGCATGTGTCCCCTCTTCTTCATGTCTCTTCTACATCAACATGTGTCCCCTCTTCTTCATGTCTCTTCTACATCAACACGTGTCCCCTCTTCTTCATGTCTCTTCTACATCAACATGTGTCCCCTCTTCTTCATGTCTCTTCTAACATGTGTCCCCTCTTCTTCATGTCTCTTCTACATCAACATGTGTTCCCTCTTCGTCATGTCTCTTCTACATCAACATGTGTCCCCTCTTCTTCATGTCTCTTCTACATCAACATGTGTCCCTCTTCTTCATGTCTCTTCTACATCAACATGTGTCCCCTCTTCGTCATGTCTCTTCTACATCAACATGTGTCCCCTCTTCTTCATGTCTCTTCTACATCAACATGTGTCCCCTCTTCTACATCAACATGTGTCCCCTCTTCTTCATGTCTCTTCTACATCAACATGTGTCCCCTCTTCTTCAAGTATCTTCTACATCAACATGTGTCCCCTCTTCTTCATGTCTCTTCTACATCAACATATGTCCCCTCTTCTTCATGTCTCTTCTACATCATCATGTGTCCCCTCTTCTTCATGTCTCTTCTACATCAACATGTGTCCCCTCTTCTTCACGTCTCTTCTACATCAACATGTGTCCCCTCTTCTTCATGTCTCTTCTACATCAACATGTGTCCCCTCTTCTTCATGTCTCTTCTACATCAACATGTGTCCCCTCTTCTTCACGTCTCTTCTACATCAACATGTGTCCCCTCTTCTTCATGTCTCTTCTACATCAACATGTGTCCCCTCTTCTTCATGTCTCTTCTACATCAACATGTGTCCCCTCTTCTTCATGTCTCTTCTACATCAGCATGTGTCCCCTCTGTGGAAAGAGACTCTGAAAGTTTCAGGAACAAAGCTTTTCTCTCTTTTTGATCCATTTCTATAAAAACCTGTCTGAAAATGAGCTGATCAGATTTTGGCCACTTGATGATGTCATAACGATGTGTTGTCTTGTGTAGCCATTAGCCAATCAGCAACCAAGGTCACCCCCCCCCCCCCCCCCCCTTATCACCTGAATCTCCTCTAGAGCTCCATTGAGTTCTTTGTAACCAAATGTCTCTCAGAGGGGCGTGGGGAGGGGCTCCGTATTTTCATCTAAAGTAACAGACAGAGAAAACAGGGCTGAAACAGAGGGGATTATGGGTAATGCTGCACTTATCTGTTTGGTGTTTCAGCCAATCAGAGACAGGCTCTGGATATATCTGAGCCCTGTGATATATTGATGAGAAACAGTGTGATAGGGGACCTTTAACATTAACACCAGAATCATTCATACTGTGTGTTGACTGGTGGGCGGCGGTGGCTTGGTTGTCCACCAATCGCATGGCTGGATGTGTTATTCCTTAGATCCTGCAGTCAACATGTCGATGTGTCCTTGGGCAAGATATTTAACCCCAAATGGCATGACCAGAGTGTGAATGTAAGTCTCTCTGAGCACCTCTGTGTGAATGGGTGTGAATGCTGATTTTAAATGTAATTGAGTGGTCGATTGAAGATATTTCAAAGATGTATGATTCCTTAGCACTGGTGCTCCTTGCTTGCAGCTGGAGAATACTCAAGGCTAAGCATATTGCAATATACTGACGTTGTAATAGGTGCTGTGTTGTACTACAGGTGCTATATACTTTTAATCCTCCCCTATTTCCGACTGCACTCTTAAGCTTTGATGTAACCCTAACCACTGCATATGGATTCAGAAAAACGCATTAAGACGCCAGCAGTAGGACAGAACATGCAGCAGACTGTTGTTGCCTCTGATAAGCGTGCACACTCGCGATTACTCCATGTGGATTACATTTGATCTCCTCACCAGAGCCTGTGGCAACACGCCCACGCCACAGCAGCTCCTTGAGATGTTTTTGAACACGGAGCTATTTTCACTTCCAAAGAGGAGGTCATGTCCTCGGTGTTGTTTGTGTCTCTGTGTATTGTTAGGGTAATGACCTGAGGAGGAGTTAACATTCTGCCTTTGCTTATGCTTTGTTCATCGGGGATTTTGAAGACTGGCCGTGACTTTTAGGGGATTTGATTTGAACGTTGGTAAAGGGACTTACAGCATATCACAGCCGTGTGCAGAGAGCATGCAGACGGTCAGGGAGAAGATCAACGGGAAATATGTTTAAAGTCAGTTTGATAAAATGGACTTATTTCAGATAGTTTGAAGATATCACTTGTTGTTTGTGTTGACTAGTAAACAAAATCCAGTGGGGGACTAACATTTCAAAAATCCCTGCTACAGTAGCAACCTTATTTTTGTTGTCATTGGAACCAAAATGTGAAATAAGTTGCCAATAAGAGTGAAAATGTATTTTCCAGGAACTCAACCCTAAATCCACAATTATTTCATTCCTAAAAGTTATCCTGATCCCAGTCTTCAAATGTATTTATTTTCAAATACTAGAGAACAAAATGAATTCAATTTAAGTCGAACGTTAAAACCTTATTTGCACACATTCACCATGTGCATGATATATAATATTAGAATGAATACAAATAGGTAAAATAGGCATGATAAGCAAATAAATACATCCAACAACTCACAACAGATAACCCACTCAGTTAAAGTAAGAAAGGCATAAGACGAAATGAATAAATACAACAAAATAAATGAAGAAATAAGTCAGTGTAAATATTAAGACATTATAAAGAAGACAATACCAATCAAAGGGTGTTTTGCTGGATGTATGGGTACAAAAAAGTTATAACTTGCTGATGTCAAGTCAATCTTGTTTAGCTTGAATTAAAACCACACATTTTCCACAAAGGGCCAACTGTACATCACGACGACCCTCTTTAGGCCCTCAATGTCGAGAGGAAAAACCATTAGCAACCAGTTTTGTTCATGCTAAACATAGCCGTCGATCAATAAGTGCGCTGTGTATGACCAGCCTCCCTCTAACCCGAGGTAATCCTTCAATGCCTCCACCTACTTCTATCAGATGTACTCGTATTTTCCACTTCCTGTTGTTGCATCCCCGTCTTTATCTATACTTTCTCCCATCCTCACAAGCATTATCTTAGCTTGCTTTTATTCTGTTGACACCACTGACATCTCCTCCCTGAGCAGGGCATTAAACTCTAATGTGCTCATTTCCCCCGGCCTGAAATGACTTCACGATCACGTCTGGTTCACCCTGAGACCGCCGAGAAATTATTTGGCTGCTATTGTCAGAGGGAATTAGCAGAGAGAAAAGGCTCATTTCTTTATAAAGAGAGTCTGAAAGCCTGACGGACACCAGCTGAATGGATGTTATTTACAGCAGAGAGAGGCGCGGTGCTAATGATGAGTGCAATAAAACAACAGCGTTACCGTTAGGAACCGTTAGAAAGCAGGAAACAGCTCAGTGCCACCTGCTTTATTACAGCTGCTCTATTACGGCTGCTCCATAACAGTGATGGAGGGAGAGTTAACATGGCTCACTCGAAAAAATCTGCACTATAAAGTGTTTTGCTGCAAATACCAAACAGATCATTCTAGCCACGCCTCATATCCCTCTATTTCACTTCCTGTTTCTAAAGTTCTGATTTGGGGATAAAGCTTTTTAAAAATAAAATGTTGATAAAAAATAAAGAAGGAGGGGGCTGAGCTCATGCGGGACACGGCAGCTACCGTCTAAACTAAATGCTGCCGTGATGAAACGCCATATCATGGATTATCAAGGCTCTGAAACAGTCTGGAGCTCAAAGGCTTTCTCTCTTGCCGGTTACACCACAAGGTGAGTTCCTTTCTACTTCCTGCTTCTTCACACACATGCTCTCCAGCACAGGTTAGCTCTGAGTGTTAGCGATGCTAATGTAAACACCGACCATATTACGTCCAAAGCAGTCGGGCATTGTTTCTGATAGCAACGTTTCTGATTGGCCCGTGGGTCCACATTTCAGATGTTACGTCATATCGGACGCAAATCTGGATCAGCTCCGTTGTTCCCCGTTTTTAGAGATTTGGGTACGGAGGAAAAGAGAGAGGGTTTTATTTCCTGACGCTGCGTGAGTTCCCTGACACACCGGGGACACATGTTGATGTATAACAGACATCAAAAAGTGCATTTTGCATGATAGGTCCCCTTTAAGTACATTTCAAATATAAATAAGGAGGAAAATAGTAGAAAAATATGAAAGAATTATTTTCTTTCAAATGTTTGGGCATTTTTTTTAATTGTTGATTTAAAATTAATATGATTCAGATATTTCTTTTATTTGCTTATTCTTTTCTTTTTGTAATAATTAAGACATCATTCCTAGTAGGTAAACAACTTAATAAACATTGTTCTGAAGTGTTTAATGTTTTGAAAGTGAAGGATTTAGTATGAGTATGAAAATTGAAAGTGAGATTTAAGCTAGGGGAATGATAAGCAGTGTGTGTGTGTGTGTGTGTGTGTGTGTGTGTGTGTGTGTGTGTGTGTGTGTGTGTGTGTGTGTGTGTGTGTGTGTGTGTGTGTGTGTGTGTGTGTGTGTGTGTGTGTGTGTGTGTGTGTGTGTGTGTGTGTTCATATGCAAATGAACCCCAATGTTGCTCTCGTTTGTGCGAGCCATTATCCACAACTTTGCATGTGCAAGTGTGAATTTTGAAGGTAATTGTAGCGGCTTTTTGTGAGCCTTTCTCCTCGAGCCTAAACAACAAAATCCCACGGCGAGGGCTTCAAGTCGCCCATCTCTCTCCCATCTCTCTCCCTCCCACACATCCCACCACAGGGAGAGAAACACAAAGATAAACACAGTAATGCAACACGTGGGTAACTAAAAGCCTTGCACAAATCACACACACACACACACACACACACACACACACACACACACACACACACACACACACACACACACACAGCCATTAAAAGCACAGAAGGCCTCCGTCCTTTTACAGAAAGTCTTTTGATGACTTTGATGTGTCCATGACTCCCACAACACTAATGCTGACTGTAATTCAGCAGCAAATCAGGCCGACCTCCGCCTCGCTAATGGGAAGAAGGGATGTTGTGGCTGAGCTGTCAGGAGCTCATACGCACATTATTTACCACACACACACACACACACACACACACACACACACACACACACACACACACACACACACACACACACACACACACACACACACACACACACACACACACACACACACACACATGCCACCTCCTGCTTCCCCATGCCCACCTCTGAATATGTACCCAAACAGAAGCAGGGAGGATATGTAGACCAGAGTAAGAAGACATATTACTTAAGTAAAATAAGTCATACTAAAGTAAATGATAAGAAAAACTATCTTTTAAATAAAAGTGATGCATTCGAACTTTAGTAAAAGCACTAAACCCAATCACCTGAAACTGCACATGGCTTTGCTAAGTGCTAAATACCAGAATCATGTGTTCATCACAGCTGGTAAAGGTGGAGCTAATTTAAATTACTTTAATACTCCTGCCAATTATATTAACCTATAATAATATGCTGATGATGATTTTATTTTTGTAAGCTGTCAGATAAATACATTTAATGGTGTAAGGCTAAAAAGTAAAAAAAATAGGATTCCATAATGTTGTTAAGTACAAGCATAAAGTAGCATAAAATACAAATATTTTAAAGTACAAGTACCTTAAGGTTGTACTTTAAGTACAATGTACTTCATTACATTCCATCACTGCCTCTAAAAAGTACAATATTGGCTTCCAAGTTAAAATACTCCCAAGTCGGTAGTACAACATGTTACTTAATTACAGAAGTAGTATTAGCAAAACAACATTAAAGTATAAGTACTCATATGTGTTGTATTATTCCAAAATATAATAATATTGTGTCCACGGCTGACGTGATATATTAACCGGACTGCTTTCTGCGGATTGATCCTCCTTAGCAACGGTCTGTTCTCCTTAGCAACGGTCTGTTTTCGAAAAATAACAGAATTATTAGCAAAACAACATTAAAGTATAAGTACTCATATGTGTTGTATTATTCCAAAATATAATAATATTGTGTCCACGGCTGACGTGATATATTAACCGGACTGCTTTCTGCGGATTGATCCTCCTTAGCAACGGTCTGTTCTCCTTAGCAACGGTCTGTTTTCGAAAAATAACAGAACTCCGGAATGTCCAAATCGACCAATCAGAATCGCTTATGCAACTAAGCAGTGTTAGAAGTAGTGATGGCGAGTCTGTCTGACACTCTTACAGTTCCCTCACTGCCTCTCACTTCACGGGGTGAGAAAACAAACATTTTGAAGTGTTTCCAAGTGCCGAGGGTCTTTTTCTAGTTGTTTACAGGCCGCCACTTGCTCCTCTTATTGCTCAGCAGCATGCCCAGTGACCCTGTAGCTCTCAGTACTTACTCTACACTTCTTCTTCTTCTCCATTAAGTCGAGCGGTACTTTCTCCACAAGTTAGCTTCTTAAGTGGCATCCAGTATTTTCTTCCAGGAGGTGCAAAGTGTCCCAAAAACATCTCCCTCGAAGCTGCGAGGCCTCTTAGTTTTCTAAAATTGCTCTTGAGTGGAAGAGAAATTGCTGGTGTAAAATGTTTGGAGGAGGAAAAGTCATTCATCACTCTCAAAACAAATTTGCAAGTTTTAAATTCGGTCTCCGTCTGGTGAATTTTAAACACTTTGGGTTTCTTCCATTTCTGTCTCTGCAGAGGGATTTGAGCATTTCTGTCATATTCTGAGCGTCAGAGCTTTATGTCGGAGCGGCTTGTCCTCTCGCATTGATTGGATTTGATTGCACCCAAACTACCACTCAATGTTGACCACAATACAAACTGTATTTATGTCCAAAATGGATATTTACTGCGGAAAAATGCTCGTTTTGTTGTTAAATGTTGTTTAGCTCGTTTCCCCCTTAACACTAACACATACTCTACATATTTATTTGACAAGCTAAAGGCAGTTTCTGTTTCTTAATACGTTAACTTTATCAGTAAAGCAATAATCCTGACTGGAAAATAAAGAATATCTAATGTAAAATACTGAGTTACAAGGGGGGGGTATTGGAGGCAGTGGTGGAATGTAATGAAGTACATCTACTCAAGCATTGTATTTTAAGTATTTTCAGCACGAGTTAAAAACTGGTTTTTCCATGAATCAGAAGCGAGGTACCTCCTCCCCAGGTAATATGTGGTGCAATTACCTGCAGGGTTTTGTATTATCTCTCCTTAAACTCAGCAGATTTGGAGGCAGTGAGTCGGCGCTTCATGCAGTCCTGCTCCGTTGATTCAGAGCGGGAACGCTGATTCATAATCCTCACCAGAGACACGCCTGGTGACTCAGCGGGGGGGAAGCACTCTGAGAATCCTCTTGCTGTGGTCCTGTGTCCTGGATCCTCTATCCTGAGTTCTGGATTAAGTCGTGGACTTCGGGTCGTGGCTGAACCGGTCTCTGCGGTCCTGCCTTGGGTCTCGTCATGCTGCTTCCCTGAAGGCTTCCACAGGACTGTAGCTGACATCCTCGTGGATTCATCTTCTTATTACAGACACGTGCATTTCCTAACATTCGGTCTATATGCTGTAAAATGTATTATCTCTTCGATTTACACACGGCATCTATTGCACGTCTGTCCGTCCTGGGAGAGGGATCCCTCCTCTGCTGCTCTCCCTGAGGTTTCTCCCATGTTCCCTTTAAACTGTGGGTTTTCTCTGGAAGTGTTTCCTTGTACGATGTGAGGGTCTAAGGACAGAGGGTCTGAGGACAGAGGGTCTAAGGACAGAGGGTCTAAGGAGAGAGGGTCTAAGGATAGAGGCTCTAAGGACAGAGGGTCTAAGGACAGAGGGTCTGAGGACAGAGGGTCTAAGGACAGAGGGTCTAAGGTCAGAGGGTCTGAGGACAGAGGGTCTGAGGTCAGAGGGTCTGAGGACAGAGGGTCAGAGGTCAGAGGGTCTGAGGACAGAGGGTCTAAGGTCAGAGGGTCTGAGGACAGAGGGTCTGAGGACAGAGGGTCGAAGGTCAGAGGGTCTGAGGACACAGGGTCTGAGGACAGAGGGTCTGAGGACAGAGGGTCGAAGGTCAGAGGGTCTGAGGACACAGGGTCTGAGGACAGAGGGTCTGAGGTCAGAGGGTCTAAGGACAGAGGGTCTGAGGACAGAGGGTCTGAGGTCAGAGGGTCTGAGGACAGAGGGTCTAAGGAGAGAGGGTCTGAGGACAGAGGGTCTAAGGACAGAGGGTCTAAGGAGAGAGGGTCTGAGGACAGAGGGTCTAAGGAGAGAGGGTCTAAGGACAGAGGATCTAAGGACAGAGGGTCTAAGGACACAGGGTCTGAGGACAGAGGGTCTAAGGACAGAGGGTCTAAGGAGAGAGGGTCTAAGGATAGAGGCTCTAAGGACAGAGGGTCTAAGGACAGAGGGTCTGAGGACAGAGGGTCTAAGGACAGAGGGTCTAAGGTCAGAGGGTCTGAGGACAGAGGGTCTGAGGTCAGAGGGTCTGAGGACAGAGGGTCAGAGGTCAGAGGGTCTGAGGACAGAGGGTCTAAGGTCAGAGGGTCTGAGGACAGAGGGTCTGAGGACAGAGGGTCTGAGGACAGAGGGTCTAAGGACAGAGGGTCTAAGGAGAGAGGGTCTAAGGATAGAGGCTCTAAGGACAGAGGGTCTAAGGACAGAGGGTCTGAGGACAGAGGGTCTAAGGACAGAGGGTCTAAGGTCAGAGGGTCTGAGGACAGAGGGTCTGAGGTCAGAGGGTCTGAGGACAGAGGGTCAGAGGTCAGAGGGTCTGAGGTCAGAGGGTCTGAGGACAGAGGGTCAGAGGTCAGAGGGTCTGAGGACAGAGGGTCGAAGGTCAGAGGGTCTGAGGACACAGGGTCTGAGGACAGAGGGTCTGAGTTCAGAGGGTCTGAGGACAGAGGGTCTGAGGTCAGAGGGTCTGAGGACAGAGGGTCAGAGGTCAGAGGGTCTGAGGACAGAGGGTCTAAGGTCAGAGGGTCTGAGGACAGAGGGTCTGAGGACAGAGGGTCTAAGGACAGAGGGTCTAAGGTAAGAGGGTCTGAGGACAGAGGGTCTGAGGACAGAGGGTCGAAGGTCAGAGGGTCTGAGGACACAGGGTCTGAGGACAGAGGGTCTGAGGTCAGAGGGTCTAAGGACAGAGGGTCTGAGGACAGAGGGTCTGAGGACAGAGGGTCTGAGGACAGAGGGTCGAAGGTCAGAGGGTCTGAGGACACAGGGTCTGAGGACAGAGGGTCTGAGGTCAGAGGGTCTAAGGACAGAGGGTCTGAGGACAGAGGGTCTGAGGACAGAGGGTCTGAGGACAGAGGGTCTGAGGACAGAGGGTCTGAGGACAGAGGATCTGTGTTGTTGTATTTGCTGTAAAGTGTTTCTACTGTAGGCTATTATTTATTATTTATTATATGCACAGCACTTTGGCTCCACCAGACATCGTTTATAAATGTGCTGTATAAATAAAACTTGATTTGATTTGAGAGTCAATACGCTCCAGTTCCGTGACCAGGAGGAGAACATGAAGCATACATCTGGATATTTGTATCGTTTTACTGCTAACCTTTTAATGAGTTGTTGTCGCTGATGATCCCAAACATCTGCTGGACCCTCGCCGTTCATGAAGAGATACAAACAATTCGACAGCACCGCCCAGCTGCGGTTTGAGGCTCTAAAGTGTGGGGAACCAGTGGAGGAGCGGCCATCTGTGTTTCAGCGGAATTTATAATTATGCTTTTTTACTTAAAGAGGCCCTGTTGTGCTTTTTGGGGATGTTCCCTTTCCTTCAGTGTGTTCTTTGGGTTTTAGTGCATGTCAATGGCCTGCAAAGGCTACATTCCCTGTGTTCCCTCTAATGGGAGTTAGTCTCGACTCTTTAAGGACAAGTACGCTTGGTCTCTGTAGATGTGGAAGGCCGCCCAAAAGCTAAGGGTTGATCCAGGTGTTTTTGTTCTTAATTGGCCGTTTTGGCTTTTGCACCGCTGAGGATAGGGATTCCCCCGCCTAAGTCCTATTGATGGTAGGGGTGTAACGGTATCCGTATTCGTCCCGTACCGTCACGGTTCGGACGTCACGGTTCGGACGTCACGGTTTGGCACATGCAGTCACACGACGAACACGCCTTTTGTTTACGAGTGGGAAAAAAGTCTGTCATTCAGGGCAGCATCCACTACACTATATATACTCCAGGGGGCGGTATTTCGCCTAAAAGCTGTTTGCCAGCCGCCCTTTAACAACAAATGAAGAACAAGAAGAAACACAACAACAAAACGAACTAAATACAAGAAGAAGAAAAGTTAGTATGGCGATTTCAGATAACACACAGGAGCTAGAACCCACCTGCTTCTTTTAAATCAGCTGTGTGGGAACATTTCGGGTTCCCTGTGGACTACAATAACGATGGAGTGCGAGTGGTGGATCGGACGAGGACGGTGTGTCGGCGTTGTTCTACAGCGGTGCGGTATGCTAATGGGAACACACGCCAAACATGCTAAATCATATCAGAAGGCATCATCCAGATTAGCCAATCACCGGAGCCCGGCAAAAGACAACAGCTGTTCAGCAGCTGATCCCCGCTGCTTTTAAGAAGCCAAAAGACATGAGAGCCGAGAGACCAAAATAAATAACGGAAGCTTTTGGCATATGTTTTTAACGACTTTGCGCTCTGGAAACACTTTCTTATTATTTATGATGTAAGACATCCTTTTTAGTTTTACAGCTTGATGAAACCTTTTAGTTTGACATCAGCCATTATAGATAATATGGCCATCTGAGTGTGTGGTTTGTTTTTAACTGTTTAATACAGTTAATTATTCAAAATGTCAGAGTTCCTTATTTTGAAACTGAAACTTGCACTACTGTTCAAAAATAAATAACAACAAACCTGGAATTATGCATTTGGGACTTTTTTTTTGCTTTTTCTTGTTGTACCGAACCGTGACCCCCAAACCGAGGTACGAACCGAACCATGACTTCTGTGAACCGTTACACCCCTAATTGATGGTACTGCTTTGTTTACTTCCTGAACATAGTGACATCACTACGTAATACTCTCGCTTCTATATCTAGGGTTAATCCAGGTTTTTTTGTTAGGCCATTTTGGCTTCCGCACCACAAAGGATAGGAAGTGAACGGGTCCCGCCTCAAATGCTTTATCCATGTCTTGTTATATATGTGGGCGTCCTAGTTGTTGTGGTTGTTAATAATAAAATAATAAGACATTACATTGATATAGCGCTTTTCCTGGTGCTCAAAGTAAAAAGTTGTTGTTGGGTCAGAGTTCCGATTCAGCCAGTCCCCTAGCGGATCACTCCCCCCGGCATCGCTCGGTACTGCCTTTTGTTTTGTCGAGGTTGTCTCTGAAAGAATTGGATTGTTGTTAGATTAAAATCATCTCAGAGTTTGGATCCAGATCACCTGAAGGCCTTCATTAGCATTTTAAAAAGTGCTTCAGGCGGAGTTCTGAGCAGCTTCACGGACCTCTCCGCCTTGTTTTGGAATTACTTAAACTCCAGCACATGAAATAGATTTCTAAAATAACAATTATGAACAGTTTGTGCAGCAACGTGTGCCCTCAGGGAAGACGTATTTCCAAAGGATAAGCAACCTCCACACCCTGAGGGAAGACATCTTGCTCTACAGGCGTCAAGAAAACGTGTATTATGTATTTATCAGTGTGGGTTTGGGGTGAATTGCATTTTTAGTTTTATCTTTTCACCCTCTGTCTGAAACCAGAGCCCAGTCTGCTCTGATTGGTTAGCTGGACGGCTGTTATCTGTCATTGGTCAACCGCTTAGAAATGTCAACACCAATGTGTTGTAGAGCTGAGCCAATAGCAGCACTTCCAACGAGACATCCCTATGGAACAACAACACATTGTACGTGATGGGCTTAGGGGCGGGACATCTCTAAGCTGTTGACCAATCACAACAGAGCAGGCTGTATGAGAAAAATAAAGAGCTTTTTGAACATTAAAGCATGGAGACATGTGCCAGTAGAGACACTACAAACTGATACAATACATCTTAGTATTACTTTACTTTACTTCCTAACAGTTAACCTCTCCTGCCTCCTCTTCCCTCCTCTTCTTTCCTTCCTATAGCACCTGTATGTCACTAACGTGTGTCCTTCCTACCTATCTTTCCAGCACCTTTTATGAATGCGTGTTCAGCCGTTCCCAGGCAATCAGAGCAGCATGGGGGTGTTTAAGCATCAGCACTGCCCGCGGCTTCATATCAGTGCAGCTGCCACTTCAACAAGGGAAATGTCACTTTTGATAACTCCCTCTGGACATTTCCAGCGTAGGGAGTCTCCCCCGGATAATGAAGTATAAAATGAGAAGCCGTGGGAGATATTGTCCCCGCTTTAGGGCTGTTTTTATTTGTGATTGGTCCCTCCTTCTGTTGTTGTGCAGTACCATTTATGTGTTGTTGTGTTTTCAGTTTCTTCATCCATATTTTATTTTTCTCACCAAGTTTTCTCCTTGGCGATATTAATAATGCACACACACATTTGTTTGTTCGTAAATGCACAACAATGAACAACAGCAGCTGGTGTTCAGAGGATCGTAAATGCTAACAGCAA
The DNA here is from genome assembly GCA_023974075.1 of Chaenocephalus aceratus. NCBI lineage: Eukaryota > Metazoa > Chordata > Actinopteri > Perciformes > Channichthyidae > Chaenocephalus > Chaenocephalus aceratus. The sequence continues at coordinate 16,235 of JAMFTG010000090.1, read as the reverse complement.
TTAGCAAGATGCTAGGTTATTCATTATTATGTTAACGTTATTTGATTAGTATTTCATTCATTGTTTATATAACTTATGACAACAATATTAGCATTGTTGTCATTTATGATTTAATATTATTTAGATATTACTATTACAATTCATGTATACGAAAATGACAACAGGGGCAGGGACCACAACAATAAATATAAAAAATAAAGAATGTTAGTAACAGAATATAATAGAATTAGGTGAAACTGCAAAATATGAAAAGTAATGCATTTTAAAATATATATAAATCGTGAGCCCACATAAATAAAAAAGAGTGTATATCCCCGAGACGTCTGTACGAGCAGATGATGGGTCGCAGTGAGAACAGTCACCGATTCATTCAAAGGTCTGCAGCTGCCCTTTAAATCACACACACACACACACACACACACACACACACTGCTGCTAGTCGTACATCAGGCAGATAGCGTCGCCTCACACTGACTTTACTTTATCGTCATGGCTTTTTGTACTCATTTGTTTCCCCCTGTGTTTGTGGTGTGTGTGTCCTCTCATCCAGATGCTCCCACCACTACCCCTAAACCCACCACCGCCTCCACCTCCACCACCATCTCCTCCTCCATCTCCCCCCTCGAGGCCAACCAAGGTACAGTATCCCCACACACACACACACACACACACACACACACACTCTCTTTTATCTGTGTGTGAGTGTGCACCCTTACCCAACACACACCCTTCAATCGCTTCATATGTCTTCATGTCCATGTCCAGTGCCACTCACCATCCATGGGCTATGCTTCATTTCTGTTATCCACCTTTTGTATTTGTATTCATTGTTTCAAATGTTATTCTATATATAACTTGTATTCAAATCAAATCAAGCAAACACAAGCAAAGTGCACATACAGTCCTAGCAAAATGTAAGAGCGTATTATGCTTTTTAAGGGTTCCCTTTCCTGTAGTGTGTTCTCTAGGTTTTAGTGCATGTCAATGGTCTGCAAAGGCTAAAATCCCCTGTTTCCTCGATTGTAGTCCTTTGTTTACTTCCTGAACATAGTGACATCACTACATAACACTCTCGCTTCTTTTGGCTAGCGCTCCAACACATTGTACGTGAGCCGGCAAGCTAACCAATCAGAGCAGACTGGGCTCTGGTTTCAGACAGAGGGTGAAAAGAGGTGCTGCAGCACAGACAGTATGAGAAGGATAAAGAGCTTTTTGAACATTAAAGCATGGAGACATGTAGAGACACTAAATACTGATATACACCTGAACATCAGCAGGAGAGGACTCTTTAAAGTAGAGACACTACATACTGATATACACCTGATCATCAGCAGGAGAGGACTCTTTAAAGTAGAGACACTACATACTGATATACACCTGAACATCAGCAGGAGAGGACTCTTTAAAGTAGAGACGCTACATACTGATATACACCTGAACATCAGCAGGAGAGGACTCTTTAAAGTAGAGACACTACATACTGATATACACCTGAACATCAGCAGGAGAGGACTCTTTAAAGTAGAGACACTAGATACTGATATACACCTGAACATCAGCAGGAGAGGACTCTTTAAAGTAGAGACACTACATACTGATATACACCTGAACATCAGCAGGAGAGGACTCTTTAAAGTAGAGACACTACATACTGATATACACCTGATCATCAGCAGGAGAGGACTCTTTAAAGTAGAGACACTACATACTGATATACACCTGAACATCAGCAGGAGAGGACTCTTTAAAGTAGAGACGCTACATACTGATATACACCTGAACATCAGCAGGAGAGGACTCTTTAAAGTAGAGACACTACATACTGATATACACCTGAACATCAGCAGGAGAGGACTCTTTAAAGTAGAGACACTAGATACTGATATACACCTGAACATCAGCAGGAGAGGACTCTTTAAAGTAGAGACACTACATACTGATATACACCTGAACATCAGCAGGAGAGGACTCTTTAAAGTAGAGACACTAAATACTGATATACACCTGAACATCAGCGGGAGAGGACTCTTTAAAGTAGAGACACTACATACTGATATACACCTGCACATCAGCAGGAGAGGACTCTTTAAAGTAGAGACACTACATACTGATATACACCTGCACATCAGCAGGAGAGGACTCTTTAAAGTAGAGACACTGCATACTGATATACACCTGAACATCAGCAGGAGAGGACTCTTTAAAGTAGAGACACTACATACTGATATACACCTGCACATCAACAGGAGAGGACTCTTTAAAGTAGAGACACTACATACTGATATACACCTGAACATCAACAGGAGAGGACTCTTTAAAGTAGAGACACTACATACTGATATACACCTGAACATCAACAGGAGAGGACTCTTTAAAGTAGAGACACTACATACTGATATACACCTGAACATCAACAGGAGAGGACTCTTTAAAGTAGAGACACTAAATACTGATATACACCTGAACATCAGCAGGAGAGGACTCTTTAAAGTAGAGACACTACATACTGATATACACCTGCACATCAGCAGGAGAGGACTCTTTAAAGTAGAGACACTGCATACTGATATACACGTGAACATCAGCAGGAGAGGACTCTTTAAAGTAGAGACACTACATACTGATATACACCTGCACATCAGCAGGAGAGGACTCTTTAAAGTAGAGACACTACATACTGATATACACGTGAACATCAACAGGAGAGGACTCTTTAAAGTAGAGACACTACATACTGATATACACCTGAACATCAGCAGGAGAGGACTCTTTAAAGTAGAGACACTACATACTGATATACACGTGAACATCAACAGGAGAGGACTCTTTAAAGTAGAGACACTACATACTGATATACACCTGAACATCAGCAGGAGAGGACTCTTTCTCAGAATTCGGCTCCTTAAATATCTCCAAGGAGAAAAGTTGGTGATTTATTTGCTTACAAACAGAAGTTTTCTTTCGTAAAATGTCTGACAAATTAAAAATTAACACTATCAATGATTGACTGATTAACAAATAACGTGCGAATAATCTCCAGCATTATATTCTTCCTTTTAAAGTGAGCGGTATTCTCTGCAGGGCGCATTATCGGCAGAGCGTGAATCAGCCGGGATAAAAACGCCCGAGGCGCAGAAGCCATCAATCAGCCGGCACAGATACGCATTCTCTTTAATGCAATCCGATGTGATAATCAAGCACAATGCCGGTGATTTCTGCGGACTCGGGAGATTTGTTCCGATTGAGCGGTCCGTCAGAGAGGCTTTGATTGCTTCTGGAGCTCGGGATGATTTCTGACTCCAGGCATAAAGTGATGTTTTCTATCTGCCCTTCCTTTGGAGAATTACACTCACAATAGTTCTGCTTCTGAAAGAGCAAGATAACATTAGCTTGTTGTAGATGAGGGCCCTAATTTTCAAGTGTTATTGTTCTTCTCCGCTGCCCCCTGCTCTTCCCAAAAACCAACCTAGAGGATGATCCTTATAATTGACTTTGTGCATGAGAGATGAGCTTCATCTAAAAGGCATTTCTTGTTCATGCAGTCACGACATGTTTAAAAACAGTTACCGCAGCATCCATGGTTCATCATCTTATTGGTCTGCTTTAAAGGGGACCTGCTATTGGATTTTTAGGTTCATATCAGTATGTAGTGTCTCTACTTTAAAGAGTTCTCTCCTGCTGATGTTCAGGTGTATATCAGTGTGTAGTGTCTCTACTTTAAAGAGTTCTCTCCTGCTGATGGACAGGTGTATATCAGTATGTAGTGCCTCTACTTTAAAGAGTTCTCTCCTGCTGATGGACAGGTGTATATCAGTATGTAGTGCCTCTACTTTAAAGAGTCCTCTCCTGCTGATGTCCAGGTGTATATCAGCATGTAGTGCCTCTACTTTAAAGAGTCCTCTCCTGCTGATGTTCAGGTGTATATCAGTGTGTAGTGTCTCTACTTTAAAGAGTCCTCTCCTGCTGATGTTCAGGTGTATATCAGTGTGTAGTGCCTCTACTTTAAAGAGTCCTCTCCTGCTGATGTTCAGGTGTATATCAGTGTGTAGTGTCTCTACTTTAAAGAGTCCTCTCCTGATGATGTTCAGGTGTATATCAGTGTGTAGTGTCTCTACTTTAAAGAGTCCTCTCCTGATGATGTTCAGGTGTATATCAGTGTGTAGTGCCTCTACTTTAAAGAGTCCTCTCCTGCTGATGTTCAGGTGTATATCAGTGTGTAGTGTCTCTACTTTAAAGAGTCCTCTCCTGATGATGTTCAGGTGTATATCAGTGTGTAGCGTCTCTACTTTAAAGAGTCCTCTCCTGCTGATGTTCAGGTGTATATCAGTATGTAGTGGTCTCTACTTTAAAGAGTTCTCTCCTGCTGATGTACAGGTGTAATATCAGTATGTAGTGTCTCTACTTTAAAGAGTCCTCTGCTGCTGATGTTCAGGTGTATATCAGTATGTAGTGTCTCTCTTTAAAGAGTCCTCTCCTGCTGATGTTCAGGTGTATATCAGTATGTAGTGTCTCTACTTTAAAGAGTCCTCTTCTGCTGATGTTCAGGTGTATATCAGTAATGTAGTGTCTCTACTTTAAAGAGTCCTCCCTGCTGATGTTTCAGGTGTATATCAGTATGTAGTGTCTCTACTTTAAAGAGTCCTCTTCTGCTGATGTTTCAGGTGTATATCAGTATGTAGTGTCTCTACTTTAAAGAGTCCTCTTCTGCTGATGTTCAGGTGTATATCAGTATGTAGTGTCTCTACTTTAAAGAGTCCTCCTGCTGATGTTCAGGTGTATATAGTATGTAGTGTCTCTACTTTAAAGAGTCCTCTCCTGCTGATGTTCAGGTGTATATCAGTATGTAGTGTCTCTACTTTAAAGAGTCCTCCAGCTTAGTTCAGGTGTATATCAGCATGTAGTGTCTCTACTTTAAAGAGTCCTCTCCTGCTGATGTCAGGTATATCAGCATGTAGTGCTCTACTTTAAAGAGTCCTCTCCTGCTGATGTTCAGGTGGATATCAGTGTAGTGTCTCTACTTTAAAGAGTCCTCTCCTGATGATGTTCAGGTGTATATCAGTATGTAGTGTCTCGTGCTTCTATTGGCTAGTTCTCCAAAACATTGTACGTGATAAAGAGCTGTTGAACATTAAAGCAGTGAACATGTCACAGTCGAGGCAGAATAAGTCATAAGGCAGATGATACTCCCGATTGGACTATTTCCTTATAATGTTATTGCTTTTTACAGCTTTTTTTTCACCACCAATACGATACTACGCTCTCCACCTGATGAAGCAACCTCTGGTGTTCAGTGCCATCATTTTAAAACAAAAACACTTTCCCTTTCTGCCAGATGTCCTCTCTTTGCTTTCACCCATCAGGGGCTCTCCATCATTACTGTGTGTATAGATTGAAGGCAAGCATATTCATATGGCCATATTACGCTCTGCCAGTTGATTTCATTTACCGCAGCGCGCTCGCCGCCAACTAACTCCATCAGAGCAGGTTGAGTGTTATTTATTTTTGTATCAGTTTATCCATTAGAGAGACAGAAGAGAGCACTTTCAACGATCTAGAGCCCGAACCATGGGCTCTTAAGCAGAAAGTGACATGTGGAAATGACTGAAAGGGATATTTTTCTTCATATAAAATGGAGATATCTTGCTGACAGCTTTCTAAAAATGTGGATTTATTCGGAATTTTCCATTTACAGGCCCTTGTTTATTTGTCTTATTTCTTAAATATTATTTTTTTCCCGTGAGTTTTTAGCCTTTTCTTCTGTCCGTGTGAAATAGATTTTACTTGAAAAGAAACATTTTGTGCTGCCCCTCTCTGCTCTGCTCAGTATCATTTTAGTCGTAGGGAGGCAAGGCAAGTTTATTTATATAGCACTTTTCAACGCAAGGCAATTCAAAGTGCTTTACAAAAAATGAAAGACATTAAGCATTAAAAAGAAAAGCTAATAAAATAAGCATTAAAAGGAAAAATACATGGATAAAAGTTACAGTGCAGTCTAAGATATGAATAGTTCAATTAAACATTACAAGAAAAAGTACATGGATAAAGTTACAGTGCAGTCTAAGATATGAATAGTTTCAATTAAACATTACAAGAAAAAGTACATGGATAAAAGTTACAGTGCAGTCTAAGATATGAATAGTTCAATTAAAAGCAGGGACAAAAGAAAAGTCTTCAGCCTGGATTTGAAAGTAGTCAGAGTTGCAGCGGACCTGCAGGTTTCTGGGAGTTAGTTCCAGATGTCTGGAGCATAATAACTGAACGCTGCTTCTCCATGTTAGTTCTGACTCTGGGGACAGAAAGCTGACCAGTCCCTGAAGACCTGAGAGATCTGATGGTTCATAGTTTAGCAGGAGGTCAGAAATGTATTTTGGGCCTAAACCATTCAGTAATGAAGTACAAATGCTCTGCTGACTTTATTAGGAATCCAGCATTTAAATTCCCCCTTCAACACTAAACTAAAATCGTTAAGCCAACACAATAAAAACCCCTTGAGCCATTTCCCATTTTCATTTATATAAAGGAACGTTGTTCTATGTGCACCGAAGTCCCCATTTAGCCAAACACTTATAAAAGGCCTGTAGTACTTTATCTCCATCTATTTTGTCAAGTAAGCAACTAACTACCAATTTGAAATAAACAATGCAATTTACTAAGAAAGATAGATAATTAATTTGTAACATGTGCAGGAAAACAATCAAGTGTGTGTGGTGGTGTGTGTGTGTGGTGTGTGTGTGTGTGGTGTGTGTGTGGTGTGTGTGTGTGTGTGTGTGGTGTGTGTGTGTGTGTGTGTGTGTGTGTGGTGTGTGTGTGTTGTGTGTGTGTGTGTGTGTGTGGTGTGTTGTGTGTGTGTGTGTGTGTGTGTGTGGTGTGTGTGTGTGTGTGTGTGTGTGTGTGTGTGTGTTGTGGTGTGTGTGTTGTGTGTGTGTGTGTGTGGGTGTGTGTGTGTGTGTGTGTGTGTGTTGGACTGGATAAAGCGTTATATTAGTACAGTCCATTTACCATATTATTTAGTTTGTTATTTTAATGGTGCCAATATTTACATCCCTGAGGCACAATTAGCAAACAGCACAGGCGCACATCTTACATTTAAGATCCATTGTGTGTTTCGTTGCCAGGGTTTGCTTCAGTCTCATGTTAAAGTTTCTGAGACTTGGCTTTCAAAGAAAATATTGGATAAAGATGTCGGAATTGACGGCTTCAATATTTATCGTTCGGACCGCCCCAGGAAAGGTGGTGGCGTGGCGATTTACGTGAAACATAATCTTGCTGCACAGGTCATCTTCTCCAAATCTTGCTTTCAAGCCGTTTGAAATCTTAGCACTAAAGATTGATTTATCTGGTGGTCAGTCTTTAACTGTTGTTGCTTTTATCTCAACTGCAGTTTAAGGAAATCATCCTGGTAGGTGATTTTAACTGGGACTGGCTTTCACCAGTGTCTGATGATTTTAAAGCTCATTGTATGTCTCTAATTGTTCACAAGTAATTGAAGTCCTCCTCGTCTTAGCACCAGGAGTGGAGTGCACCAGCTGGGCGTAACTCTACGCCCGACGTAGAACCGAAGGTTAAACCAAACTAAAGTTATGACTAGTGCACCACTTAGACTTAAGCCCTGTATGCGCTGCGCCCGGGTGTAACTTTTACGCCTAGTATGGAGCAGGCGTAAATCGGAAAAGACAGACTAGTATCCATAGTAAACGTAAAACAGGCAAGAGGATATTAACGATGGCAGGGCGTCTTGTTTACATGTTTAACAATGAAAGGGCTTAAGAAGAGTCTCAATTTCTCCTTCTCAATTTGACGGTCTCCACACGAACGATTTCTTTCTCCGTCAGTTCCCGCTGTAGCTCGGACAAATCCCTCCTTTCGGGGTGTGGCCATTTGGGATTCCCCTTGAGGTCATCGCTGACGCTGTGGGTGTGGGATTCCCTCTTCTCTGCGGTCCTCTGAGTCTGTAAAATGGTAAAAATGGCGTTGCTTGGCAACAATGACTGTTTCGCGTGTAATTCACGTGGACGCGCATCTTAAGACCAGGCGCAGCTACGCCCGAGACTAGTCAGGCTTGGTGCACTCGGTGGTCAATTCGAATCACTACGTCGGACGTAGCTAAGCCCGACGTTAGAGTTAAGCCCTACTTTTTTATGCCCAGCTGGTGCACTCCACTCCCGGTGTCTAAATAAATCATCTCTTATCGATCTTTTAATTACTAATCAACCCCATAAATATACTGCAACCGAGGTCTTTGCTCATGATCATTGTCTAGTTGGTGCTATTAGGGATACCAAAATCCCCCGTATCAAACCCTGTGTTGTTCTGAAAAGAAATGTTAAGCACTTTATAGAGCAAGCCTTTCTTCATGACTTAGTTCATTTTAAATGGGATCGTATTTGATTGATCGGTGATGTTGACCGTGCTTGGAAGTATTTTGATGACAGTTTTAGTTATTTTTTAGATAAACATGCTCCGTTTTCGCCGTTTCAGGGTGAAGGGCCGTGATACCCCCCTGGTTCACTTCTGATCTGGCAGCCCTCTTACGCAAGAGGAATCTCCTTTGGGCTGCTGCGAGGAAGACAGGCTCTGAGGCTGACTGGCTTCTTTTTCGTCAACTGCGTAATCGCTGTACTGCTTCCATTAAAAAAGCCAAAAGCGATGTTTACTTATCCCAGACCACAGACAGTTTTAAACGATCCTAGGAGATTTTGGCATACCATAAAATCCCTCTCTGCCAGCTCTCGCTCCTTAGAGCTGCCTCCTAACATTGTTGTTGACTCCGCACCCCTGTGTCAAATAAGACAGAGATGCTTAAATGTTTTAATAAACATTTGATTGCCTCCAGTTCCTTGTTTGACACATGATCTTTTGGTAAATCTTCTCCCTCCATCACCACCAGTCATGCCTCCAGTAGCCACACGTTCTCCTTCAAGCCCTTCAATGTTGGGGAGGTTTGTAAGGCTCTAAAGGGCCTAGACCCAACAAATCAGCAGGCATGGACGATCTCCCCCCTTATTTCCTACGGCTAGCTGCAGATATTATAGCCATCATGTTTTTAATCTTTCTATAACAAGCAATGTCATTCCAGATGTTTGGAAAACTGCAACTGTTCTCCCCTCATTGAAAGGTGGTGATCCCATGGTGATGAATAATTACAGACCAATTTCCAAGCTCTCTATTTTAGCTAAAGTACTTGAATGGTGAATGATAAAATCAAAAGAATAATTTAAGCTTGAACAACATTCTTCTCTCCTCACCAGTCAGGCTTTAGGAAGCAAGCACAGTACAGTAAACGGCTGCTTTGAAAGTAGTGAATGACATTGTTGAAGGCTTGGACGCAAAGTGCTGCCCTTTTGTAGACTTATCCCAGGCATTTCATACGTGGACCATGAAGCCTTCTCATATAGGCCTGTCCTGACCGAGCTGTTGGTTGGTTTGCAAACTATCTTTCAAATCGCAAGCCAATGTGTAAAATTCAGCGGTCTCTCCTCAAGCTTTCTTAATGTGCCCAGAGGCGTTCCTCAAGGTTCTGTCTTGGGACCCACCCTTTTTACTATTTATATAAATGATGTGGTTCAAAGTATTGATGCCTCTGTACATCTATATGCAGATGATACTGTTGTGCTAGCACTGTTGCCCTTGCATTTGAACGTCTGCTTTTTGACACTTTTCAGTCACATCTGTTCCCACCTTAGCTTGGTGTTAAATTCAGATGAGACAAAAGTCATGTTTGTTTTCCAATAAGAAAAAGTTACCAACGGTTCTTCCCTGCATCAAGTCTGCACAGCATAACCCCATTGAAGCTGTTCACACCTGCAGATACGTGGGCATCACTATAGATGAAAATCTCTGCTTCAAACCACACATTGACTATCTCTTAAGGAAATTGAAATTAAAACTGGGATTGTTTTTTTAGAAATAAGGCCTGCTTCTCCACGAGTGTGAGGAAACGGCTTGTAGCCGCCACATTGTTGCCGCTCTTGGACTACAGGGATGTTGTGTACATGAACGCCTCTGCTCACTCCCTTCATCTGCTGGACGCTGTCTACCATGGGGCTCTGAGGTTCATAGCCGACTGTAAACCCCTCACACACCAGTGCACGCTGTAACGCTTTAGTCAAATGGACATCATTATCAATGCGCAGATCATCTATACAACATTACACATTACAACCGCTATGCTTGGACTGCTGCCCCTCTACATATCCACTTACATATCTCACAACCAGTACAGCTATAGCCTGATCTCAACATGACATCCCTCTGTGCGTCCCCTAAGTACGCACGGTGCTTGGGGAAAAGCCGTATCGTACTCTGCCCCCTCGACCTGGAACACACTTCAGCAGGAACTTAAGCTGACCACTTTGATACCCATCACGGATTTAAACTCACTTTAAAAAGCTGGAGAAATCCTCGGTGGGTGTTTGCACCTGCTATATCTGACTGTATGTGGATTTCAATGGCTACTTTTTTACGGTGTTGTATTTAGTGTTGCCCTCTGTGTTTAGTGTCCTGTCTGTCTGTACCTGTGTGTGGTAGAGACTAGGGTTGCCAGAAACTGACCATGATCAAAATCGATTATTCGGCAGCCCTGGCGAATAATAATCGATTATTCGACCGACCCCCCCCCCCCCCCCCGCGGGAGAGGAAAAAAAAAAGAAAAAGGAATTCCGTTGTTTTCTTTACTGGAACATGTTTAACAGTACAAACAACAAACAAGCATGTCATCACAACGACGTGGCCTTGAAGTGAAGTTGGTAATGGCCGGCTGTGCTGCGTCTTTCTCTGTAACCGCTTTGGCTGCTTCGCACTCAAATGCGAACGCATTGTTGAGGTTGAGCTGTGATAGACCAACGTCTTTTTACAGAGCTTGCATTTAACTTCCTTTGGACTTGTAAGTTCGAAGTAACTCGGGGTCAGTGTGTAGCGTGCTGCAGCAGCAGTCTGCTCTGCCGCAGGCTTCCTCCAAGTTTTACAGTAAAACAAACTGGTGGTGTGACCAATGACCATTACCATTATTAATACTATTACTATTATTAGCATATATATTATTTATATATATTTTGGTTGAAACTAAGCCATAAAAAAAAAAATATATATATATATAAATAAATCGATTTTTAAAAATAATATTCGATTATGGAGACTGAAGCGAATATTCGAATAATCGCTGGCATCCCTAGTAGAGACCTTGTGTGTCAATGAGATTTTACACCTGTATAAATAAAGGCTAAAAAAAAAGTGACAAAAGAAACAAAATGAAAAGGCAACATATTGAATAATAAGCTAACAGTTTTTCCGCAGAGAGAAGTCTATTGTTGAAGTTAAAGAGATATCAGCTTCTCAACAACTCAGCAGGGGGCACTCTGGGAAACGCAGGAAATGACAAACTAAAGCTGAAGTACGGACGGTCGGTGTAAGAAAGTGGATCCAACAAAAAAGTATCTAGTTGCCAGCGGGTTGTTGGCGTTTCAGCTCGGCGGGGGCTCCTCCTAATCCATTTCTTTCTCCCAATACAATTGTGATTGGCACGCAGTTATCTCTGGATGTCGCGGCGCGGCGGGTCACCAAAGGGCTCATGGAAGCGTGGAGACTAGTTACGGAGCCAATGTCAGCGAGGACACTGTTGAAACTGTGGAGCCAGAGATAGAGGGTGAGGAGAGGAGAAAGCTGTTTAAAAATTGACAGGCAATCACTCAGCGGCAGACATATTGAATGGTCCCACATGGCTAACCCCCCCCCCCCCCCCACAGTGGAGAGAGGGTTACAGGCCACAGTGACTCAGGCTCCATTTTACATTTGAGGCCAATAGATGCACGTTTGGCAATTAAATGGCTGCTGATAATATCAACTTTGAGGCGTGCAAAACTAACTTTTTGTTGAGTAACAGATAGGGAGATGGTGGAGAGAGGGTTACAGGCCACAGCATTAGAACTGGGAGGGATGAAATCCTCTTTAATGTCTCACATGCAGAGCACACAGAGTGACGGTGTCCTCTGCTTTTAACCCATCCTAGTAGCAGGAGTAGTGCTAGGAGCTGTGGAAAGCTGTTGTACAGCACAGCGCCCGGGTCCTATGGGTGACGTCACGGACCCTACGTCCATCTATATATACAGTCTATGGTTTCGCCCCATTCATACGGGCTGTTGATCGAGGACAAATTCAAACCCATCACGACTCGAGGACCTTGTAGGCAAACGTGTCCTCAGAGTTCTGTGTCATCCTGAAATCTACAAAGGCTTGCATTGTGAAATCGTCCCTGACCCTCTGAGCACAATCCTCTCTCTTAGGGCGACTGTGGCTTGCGAGGGAGTGCGGTCGTCTTTCAACCAGAAGGTCGTGGTTCGATCCCAGCCCGTGCAGTCAACATGTCGATGTGGTCCTTGGGCGAGATACTTAACCCTGAGTTGCTCCCGATGGCATGGCCAACGGTGTGTGAATGTGGATGCATGTTAGTGCATCCTAACATACACTGCACAATGGGTGTGACTGGGTGAACGACATGTAGTATGTAAAGCGCTTCGAGGGGTCTTAAAGACTGGATAAAGCGCTATATAAGTCCATTTCCCATTTACACAAACATCCCTCTGAGTCTTAATGGCTTTCTTGACCCTTTCCAATGTCTCCGCTGAGACAAAAGGACAAAGTGACGTACATGTACACCGTGGAAAAGGCAGCCATTGAAACTGTCCTATCTGAACGTGATGTGTTTTTAAAGATTATATAAAAGTGTTTCTAATTACTGTCAGCACTTATACCGGATTACCAGTTGGCACTTGATGCTTTTCTGGACACACTTAGAAAGAGATATTTTTGATCAAGCACCATTGGAAGAAAAAGTCATTTGTTTGTGTCTGATCAATGCTTCTGTTTGTTCCCTTAGTTTGTACACTAATTAGGAGTTATAATACATCGCCTCTGCAACCTGGTCGAGCTGCATTCCTCTCCGTTTGTTCATCGCTCAGGTCTAATACAAATCAACATAAATCGATGCATCTTATCTCACTAGATGCCTTTGCGGAGAAGCTGATTTCAATCTAGGTCACCTACATACTTTTATATACATTGGGTAACATTCAGATGCAAGTTAGATCCTCAGATAAAAGCTTCTGAATATGTGTGCTGTCTTTCCTCCTGACCATCTGTGTGTCTGACAGAACTGGTGAAGCCGTTTGAACACAGATGGAACATCTATGGAGGTTTTTTAGAGCAAAGTATGCTTCAAGAGCTTGTCAGATGTCATCCAACAGCATCTGAAACGTACAAAATTAAATCTGATAATCGGGGTCGTGATACTTCATGTGGGTTTCCCCTTTCCTGTGGTGTGCGATACGTTTTAGTGCATGTCAATGGTAAAATGCCTCCATTTGACCCTTTGTTTACTCTTTAAAAGTAGAGACACTACATACTGATATAACACCTGAACATCAGCAGGAGAGGACTCTTTAAAGTAGAGACACTACATACTGATATACACCTGAACATCAGCAGGAGAGGACTCTTTAAAGTAGAGACACTACATACTGATATACACCTGAACATCAGCAGGAGAGGACTCTTTAAAGTAGAGACACTACATACTGATATACACCTGAACATCAGCAGGAGAGGACTCTTTAAGTAGAGACACTACATACTGATATACACCTGAACATCAGCAGGAGAGGACTCTTTAAAGTAGAGACACTACACACTGATATACACCTGAACATCAGCAGGAGAGGACTCTTTAAAGTAGGGACACTACATACTGATATACACCTGAACATCAGCAGGAGAGGACTCTTTAAAAGTAGAGACACTACATACTGATATACACCTGAACATCAGCAGGAGAGGACTCTTTAAAGTAGAGACACTACATAACTGATATACACCTGAACATCAGCAGGAGAGGACTCTTTAAAGTAGAGACACTACATACTGATATACACCTGAACATCAGCAGGAGAGGACTCTTTAAAGTAGAGACACTACATACTGATATACACCGGAACATCAGCAGGAGAGGACTCTTTAAAGTAGGGACACTACATACTGATATACACCTGAACATCAGCAGGAGAGGACTCTTTAAAGTAGAGACACTACATACTGATATAACACCTGAACATCAGCAGGAGAGGACTCTTAAAGTAGAGACACTACATACTGATATACACCTGAACATCAGCAGGAGAGGGACTCTTTAAAGTAGAGACACTACATACTGATATACACCTGAACATCAGCAGGAGAGGACTCTTTAAAGTAGAGACACTACATACTGATATACACCGGAACATCAGCAGGAGAGGACTCTTTAAAAGTAGAGACACTACATACTGATATACACCTGAACATCAGCAGGAGAGGACTCTTTTAAAGTAGAGACACTACATACTGATACACACCTGAACATCAGCAAGGAGAGGACTCTTTAAAGTAGAGACACTACATACTGATATACACTGAACATCAGCAGGAGAGGACTCTTTAAAGTAGAGACCACTACATACTGATATACACCTGAACATCAGCAGGAGAGGACTCTTTAAAGTAGAGACCTACATACTGATATACACCTGAACATCAGCAGGAGAGGACTCTTTAAAGTAGAGACACTACATACTGATATACACCTGAACATCAGCAGGAGAGGACTCTTTAAAGTAGAGACACTACATACTGATATACACCTGAACATCAGCAGGAGAGGACTCTTTAAAGTAGAGACACTACATACTGATATACACCTGAACATCAGCTGGAGAGGACTCTTTAAAGTAGAGACACTACACACTGAATATACACCTGAACATCAGCAGGAGAGGACTCTTTAAAGTAGAGACACTACATACTGATATACACCTGAACATCAGCTGGAGAGGACTCTTTAAAGTAGAGACACTACATACTGATATACACCTGAACATCAGCTGGAGAGGACTCTTTAAAGTAGAGACACTACACACTGATATACACCTGAACACAGCAGGAGAGGACTCTTTAAAGTAGAGACACTACATACTGATATACACCTGAACATCAGCTGGAGAGGACTCTTTAAAGTAGAGACACTACACACTGATATACACCTGAACATCAGCAGGAGAGGACTCTTTAAAGTAGAGACACTACATACTGATATACACCTAACATCAGCAGAGAGGACTCTTTAAAGTAAGAGACACTACATACTTGATATACACCTAACATCAGCAGGAGAGGACTCTTTAAAGTAGAGACACTACATACTGATATTACACCTGAACATCAGCAGGAGAGAACTCTTTAAAGTAGAGACACTACATACTGAATATACACCTGAACATCAGCAGGAGAGGACTCTTTAAAGTAGAGGACACTACATACTGATATACACCTGAACATCAGCTGGAGAGGACTCTTTAAAGTAGAGACAACTACATACTGATATACACCTGAACATCAGCTGGAGAGGACTCTTTAAAGTAGAGACACTACACACTGATTATACACCTGAACATCAGCAGGAGAGGACTCTTTAAAGTAGAGACCCTACATACTGATATACACCTGAACATCAGCAGGAGAGGACTCTTTAAAGTAGAGACACTACATACTGATATACACCTGAACATCAGCAGAGAGAACTCTTTAAAGTAGAGACACTACATACTGATAATACACCTGAACATCAGCAGGAGAGGACTCTTTAAAGTAGAGACACTACACACTGATATACAACCTGAAACATCAGCAGGAGAGGAACTCTTTAAAGTAGAGACACTAATACTGATATACAACCTGAGCATCAGCAGGAGAGGACTCTTTAAGTAGAGACACTACATACTGATATACACCTGAATATCAGCAGGAGAGGACTCTTTAAAGTAGAGACACTACACACTGATATACACCTGAACATCAGCAGGAGAGGACTCTTAAAGTAGAGACACTACATACTGATATACACCTGAACATCAGCAGGAGAGGACTCTTTAAAGTAGAGACACTACACACTGATATACACCTGAACATCAGCAGGAGAGGACTCTTTAAAGTAGAGACACTACATACTGATATACACCTGAACATCAGCAGGAGAGGACTCTTTAAAGTAGAGACACTACATACTGATATACACCTGAACATCAGCAGGAGAGGGACTCTTTAAAGTAGAGACACTACATACTGATATACACCTGAACATCAGCGGGAGAGGACTCTTTAAGTAAGCCACTACACACTGATATAAACCTGAACACCAGCAGAAGGTACTGAAG